>OY978218.1:8905904-9334824 GCA_963854785.1 Vaccinium vitis-idaea | reverse complement strand
TGTGGGTTCCTCTTTAATTTAAGAATCTTTTCTATTGTGAGAAAAATGTTGGACTGTCTGGGACAGTGAATAGAATCCAATTTCTTGTATATGTGCCTATGGATTTATCACTAATTTGTATGGCCACATGGTATCACCGGTAACGCGGCTGATGGGAAGAGGTTTTTCTAGTTTTGTTGGCAGTGCCTTCCAAACGATTCCCTGCCTTTTGAATACATGTTTTACCCAGCTTTGCAACTTCCTTTTCTTTTTCTTTTTTTTTTAAAGAAATTACCACCTTATAAAATCTATTGCAACCACCCTTAATGTTAATTTCGAATTCCATGATTTCTTAGAAATCAATTCCTTCAGCTATTTCATCTATTGTTTTCCCATTGCACCAGGAGTTAGCAGAGGAAGTGGATGGCAGCATATTGGTGCCTATGTAAAATTTTTGGGGGCAGAATAGCTACAGGGTCAACTGTGCTAGTCATTTTTTATTTTTCTTACTTCTGCAACAGTCTCTTATTAACTGGCAAGAACAGGTTTGTAATAGAAATTCTTTTTGCAATAAGGAGTGATCTCACCGCCAGTGACCATTTTAGCGTGGAAGTGGCTGCTGTAAGATGCCGCGTTCTTATTTTCCTTCTATTTTTCTACGGAAGAAATGGAGGTTAAAGTTGAGGCTGTAGTGATACCACTCGTGGCTTGTTGGACTGAAACCAAATTTGGCTTTTAGCAAGGGAAAGGATATTTAAGGCGAGAATTTTCACTAACTGTCATTGATCAGTTGAAACGGTGCTTTTAAGGATCTCTTTTCTCAGGCACCATTTAAGTTGAGACCTTCCATATTTCTCAAGGTTACTTGTGACCCTAAGAGTTGTTGGCAAGGAATCGAACCTGAGACCTTAGGAGGGAGCAAACCTCTATGTCTTAGACCAGGACCACCAGACAAATCCCATGGGGTTTTTTCAACACGCTTGGCTGCTCCTTTTGAATCTTCTTCTCTTGGTTTTGCAATTTTTACAAGAAACTTTTGTCTTTTGTAATTTTAGGTCTTGACAGATAAAAATTTGATGGAAGCATCAAACATGTTTTCATTCAAATCTATACCATATAGTACAGCAACGTCGCTATGGTAGAGACGAGAGTCTCATGTTCATTCATCAATTCGTTGCCTTTTAATAAGAAGTCAGAACATGTGCATAATAACTTTCCTTTTCTTTTATCAGCAAAGAAAAGATCATAGAGATAAGGGGAAGAAGGGGACATAAAGCAAAATGCCCTAGACACGACAACTCTCGATTTCCAATCACAGAAAAACCCCTTGAAAAATCATCTCCCTAGCTGCATCACCATTAACAGCAGCATAAAAACAATAAATAGTAACAGAAACCACCAGAAACAGAGTGATCCCGTCCCCCAAAACAGCAAACAACAGCAGCAACTGCAAACCTTTTTTTGCAAAAAAAAAAAACTGCAACCAGCTAGCAGAAAAAAAAACCCCAAACTTTGACAGAAAAACTGCTGCAGCTAGAGCAGCCTCAGGAAAATCAAATGCCAAACAACAACCAATAGTCAAAACCACAAGTAGTTGAAGCCTCATCATCAAAAGCAGCACTAACACAGCAATTGATCAATGTATTAAGGACAATGATCAAACAGCAGAAAACCAAACAGCGGTAGCACTATGATAAGCAACAGCAATAGTGCGCGCAATAACCATTGACCAAACTTATTCCATAAATGTTTAGATTTTCAATTCACACAAATTTTGACACACGCACATACACACGTGTATAACCGATTCTATCCTTCTGGCAGTTACATTGAATTCTTTGGAAACTGATGGGATTCCCTCTCTAATCTATGATTCCATGATTTGTTACCACATAATTAAGCTTTAGGAAAACAAAAATGTTTATCAATGTAAAAATAGTTAATCAAAGATATTAGGACTGTACCTAAGGATAAATCATTTCCCAAATCAAGTTCGAATTCGGATCATATCCTAACAATTTTGATACCTCAGAATAATCTATAGAGCTGCAAATTTAAATAAACATACCGAGAAGGTGAAAGCAAGTTTTTGGGTCCTTCGTGAGATTACAAAGCAGATGTTTGTGTGTGTGTGTGTGTGTGTGTGTGAGAGAGAGAGAGAGAGAGAGAGGGGTCGACAGAAAGAAGAAGTCCTGTTAGGCAGATGCAGGAGTCGTGCAAAACAGTTCCCTAGTTGTCATGTGTGATGTGGGAGTTCTACAACGGCCGGTTGGGAGGGAGAAGCTGTGTCCTCCCTAACAATCTTGACCATTGGTCTAAGTTAACCTCAATCTCAGCCCTTGAATGTTGTCTAAAAATCAATCCCAACCATTCATGTGGGGTAAAATAGTTCTGGACCCTTGGATTTTTGTTTGGGATTCAAAAATTGTGCTCCCTTATTATATAGACTAGCACATGCTCAAACAATTAGCACAAATCAATACTGGGAGGACGCTTTTATTTTTGCTTTTAACTTTTATCATGTGCTGGACAGTATTCAATAGACAAACAAAAAGGGGGGAAAATGCTATAAACCGATCAGCAAAATTGTCATGAGGTAATCATTAAAAGTTAACCATGGGCAAGGTAAGGTAACCAATTACTCATATTACACCATATACAGTAAGGATCACCCAACAACTAACCAAAACAAAAGAGCGAATTGAATATTGCCGAGAAGGCTATTGAAATAAATTCAAACCTCCAACAATTGACACTGGCATAATAATACCTAGAGACAACGGTATTGGCATATTTGCTGTAGCAGCGAAGGTCATTTATGATTTGCCTATAACACACCAACATCTAGGACAATTGAAGTTCTCTAACTAAAAAAGACAACAAAGTAAGGGCTCCATAAACTTCTCGAGTGACTGAAACCTGGAAAATAGAAAACCATTATTAAAATAACAATGGGAATATAAGAACACAATCAAATTACGGAAAAAAATTACAAACTCAATCCATACGAAAGCTGACACAAACCGTAACTAAAACTAAAATGATATATACACTCCCCCCAGCCACTCCCTCTCTCACATGGGGTGTGGTCCCCACACCCCATGTGAGAGAGGGTGTGGCGAGTGGCTGGGGGAGTGTATATATCACTATTGTAACTAAAAGGACACCTCTTTTTTCCTTTGAAACAACCAGCGTAACAGCCCGAAAACAAATTAAAAACTAAAAACATAAGTAATGATATTGCATAAAAAATTTGCCATACCAACAATCTAAAAATTAGGTTCAAGACACTGCTCCCCTTGTCGAAGTTCCAGATGCTGACACATAAGAAGGCCTAGGATTTCGTCCACCTAATCTCATCGGTGATTCCTACAATATAATCGGGTTGCTGAAACCCAACAAATTGAAACAGAAAAAAGAAAGAGATATGCATAACTACAAAGGTCAACTGACTGAATTTAACCAGAGGAGGAAAACCAAATAGAAACATCTCTCGACCAAAACCATTTGATTTAATAGAAAATTGAAGCAATCAGATAGAGTTCCCTGCATAGAGATGTTTTCCATACTAAGAAGGTTCGGATTTTAGCTAGTGAAGAGCGGATTTTGAGAGAAAGAGAGAGAGGTTGAGAAGATAGGTCGTATATTTCCACTGGCTGTGGCAATTGTGTGCACTAAGCAGTTGCAGAGCACTACAACAAGTGAGCCCCAAGCTTCTTTGGTGTCCTTTACGCAAAAATGACTTGAGTGAAGCATTTTATCGAACACATGGGATGCATTCCAGCGTTAAGCTTTTTCATGTGGCCCTTTACCAGACAAAAATGAAATTGAAACTGGAGTGAAGGTTTTCCATTCCTAATCAGACAGAGAACAAAGAGAAAGGAACAAATTATTATTCACACACACATATAGACACAGAGACTTACAGAATCTATGGATGTGGTAGGAGGGTGATAACTGATTTCGCCTTCATCGCTGGATGCTGGACGGCGGTTGGGCAACATTCAAAGCCGCTGGTCAGAAACATCGATGAAAACAGAGCAAGGATTTTTCTTGTCAGAGAGAGAGAGAGAGAGAGTGGGTCGAGGATTCCGAAGTCTGTGGGCTACTGGGCTGTGATACGTGTGTGGGTGTGTGTGAGGTTGAGCGGGAAAAAGTGTGAGGTGCGGAATTGATGGTGATACATTGATGGTGATACATTGATGGTAGTGGGACTAAATATGAGCCATTAAGTCTTAAGTGAAAATAAATCACAACCATCAATTTTGTGGGAAATAATCACAACCATCAATTAAGCGATTTATGTTTCGGGATTCAAATAGTGAGCTACCTTTCTTTCTACATAACTAGCATTGAACCCGTGCTATGCACGGGCGAGATTTACTTGCACGCACAATGATTGTACATGGCACAATAGGTAATATGTGGACCCTAATCATATCTGTATAATATATGATGTGAAATGCCCGTGTCTATAATGATCTCTAGTGAAATGCCCGTGCCTTTAGGCAGGGTGCGATGTATGATCCGTGGGTATTTTGATGCTGTATTTTTGTTTTTCGATTGGAAAGCAATTTACTTGCAACATTTATCAAAGTTGAGGCATCATGCTTATGCATATAAATGAGTTAGTCTAAGATAAAAAGATAAGGACTTTGTAACACAACATTACAAAGTCCAATGTAATGAATAAATAATGAATCTTGGATGAAGCTCTCTCAATAAAGAATCTGAGGGGAAATTGTAATAGGTTTTTTTAATATAAATAAAAATCATCTTAAGGTCTTAAAAGATGGGGAAAAGAACAACCCCTATACATAATTTTTGCTATTAGACTTTCCCTTTGTAAACCTATAAGTCCAGAGAAATGGAAGCAATGGAAGCAGACCCTTCAAGAGTTCTTGTAGAGATCACTATATATAGACCCTGCAATTTGGAATTTTAGTAAACAAAAGAAATTAATTCTCTATTAGTAAACCAAAATATGGCTATAAGAATTTTGTCCGACGAAGCAATAAACTCGTCTCCGCTTCGTCTCAAAACTCTTGAAAATTTTAAAAAGATTGCTACGAAGCAAAAAAAAAAAAAATCATAATCCATTGCAAAGCAAACTAAACAAAATCTCAATTTCCATGCCAAACACACAAAAAAGAAAAAATTACCATTAGCGAGATCTTCTTAACTCCATGTGTTTGCTTCGTGCACTTCTCCTCTTCGCTCCTTATTTTCTTATTCCTCTGTTTCTTTTTCTCCAAAATTTCCCTCCCAAAACTTTCTTCCATCTTGGTTTATACTTTATATAGATACTAAGAGATACCAAGAAGGCGAGAACATGGATGCCCCCCACGTTGGCCTTGTCACGGGATTATGGGAACCAACCGATTGGTTTATACTTTAAAGGGAGCTCAGTGTTTGAATTTCTTATATTTTCAACCCTTAGATCTAAATTGAAGGGTTCAAATTACTTGGGAAGGACTTAGATTGCAGGGGAAAGCATTTCAAAGAATGAGATATGTTCTCTGAAAAAACACATACAAATCCACTGTTGCATTTAATCGCCTCCAATTGCTTGCCCAGCCTGTGCAAACAACAGCGTACCTCATTCCTTCACACCGTCTCTCCCACCCACGTACTCTCCCTGTCTCCTACAGTCCCACTACCCTGTACTTTTCCCTCTCCGACTCTCTCTCTCTCTCTCTCTCTCTCTCTCTCTCTCTCTCTCTCTCTCTCTCTCCCCACTTCCCCTAATACCCATGAAGTTTTGTGCTCTTTCTTCCCCACCGCCGTTACCTCTTTCTCCACCACCGCCGTTACTACCCATCAAAATTGAGTTGTGGAAATGATCGACCACCTTTAGAATTACAAGGCGATGCAACCCTCTTTCTCCCCCCACCTCTCCTCCTTCTTTCGTTTTGCTAGTAGTTTCCTTTTAAATTGGTGTAAGTGATGAAATATGTCTTGATTTTTTCACAAGCACTGGTTTTCGGCGCACGCACCGGTCATCCTCGCAAAATTCGTAAATATATGAGTACCATTTCAGCATGCATTTTACGTGTTCAATGAAATGCACAAGAGACAACTCGACTACTTAACAACCCAGTTTGGAGATGTCGTGAGTGTATGTTCAATACGTTGTTCCTTGCAGATGAACCTTAGGTCCTTAGTTGAAGTTGGACTCTGTAAATTCGCACAGTGTGCCACTCTCTCTCTCACGAAAAAGAATGCGTAAAATGTAGATGACATGAATTTTTTTGAGGATATATATCGGGTGTTGGTAACATAATCCAAATGCTACTTCTACCTACATTTCATCTAAAATTTGCAAACATGTGTTGTAGTGCACGTGAGTCCAGTATTGATTTACATGTGCTAATTGTTTGAGTTGTGTCTTCGGGCACGGACATTCGCTAGTACTAATATATTAAGTCTTAAACGAAAATAAATTAAAACCATCAATTTTGTGCGAAATAATTCTAGGCCCTTGAGCTGTGTTTGGATGACCAAAATCTTGAGTAGGAATAGGAATGTGATTACCGGGAATCAAATTTCTGGGAATTTCCTTAGGTAGGAATAAGAATGAAATTGCTGGGAATCAAATTCCTAGGAATTTGATGCCCAGCAATTTCATGAATTTGATTCCCAGCAATTTCATTCTTATTCCTACCCAAGGAAATTCCCAGAAATTTGATTCCCGTGTAATCAGCGACGGCGCGTTTTGGCGAAATGCTCTTTGTTGCTCAGGTACGTTTTCTCTCTCGATCCCTTTTCAGGCGGCGGGACCGTGTTTATCTCTTTTGTTGTTCCTGTTGTCTGCTGTTTGTTTTCTGGGCTGTGGATGGTTACAAACAGTAGGGTTGTTTCTGAGAAAGGAGGATGGATTCCTGTGGGCAATAAAAGGATCAATAGGGTTGAAGCTATGAACAATAATAGGGTTCAGTTTAACAATGGGAATGGGCCTCTTTTTACTCTTTTCATTGACAATTTGCCGAAAGAAGCTAGTAATTCTTGGCTCAAGGAGTTTTTTTTCTAATTATGGTGTGGTGATTGGTACGTTTATTCCTGAGAAAAGAAGTAAGGCCACTGGCAGGAAGTTCGGCTTTGTGAGATACAACTGCTCTGTTTCGGCGGATGTGGCTATCTCTAAAGCCCATGGCTTATGGTGCAAGGACATGAAATTGTTTGTTAAATATGCTAGCTTTACTCCATAGAGGCATGGGAAGCAGATCAATCTTAATGAGGGATACTCTAAGGGAGTGGATGTTGTTCCAAGTCTTGGTAATAATCTGGACAAAGGTGCCATTTTTAACACCCTTGATGCTAGCAACAAATCTTTTGCTCAAGGCCCTCGTAAGACTTTTGCTCAAGCATTATGTGGGGATACTTCGAATACAAGAGTGCAAAAGGATCAGAGTATTACTCTCATTATCAACCCTGTTGGAAATGAGTGGTTACAAAGAAGTGCAGTGGCTGTGATGCATAATGCAATCTTTGAAAGCAAGCTTCAAATTAGAGACTGGTGTCGAGGCTCACTTTAGGGCGATGGGAGGGAGATCAGTGCTCATTAGTTTTCAAAGTCCAGAAGCTAGAGATAGTCTCATCATAGTGTTGTGGATGAATAAATGGTTTGATTCTGTGCTACCATGGACCAATGAAGCTGCTAGCCTTGAAAGGTTTGTTTGGTTAAATTGTCAAGGTATGCCTTTAAATGCTAGGTCAACTAATACTTTTAAGCAAATTGGAGAAATATGGGGTTATTACATTTCTATGGAGGAGGAAACTAAGAGGAATGCATCTTTTGCCAAAGGAAGAGTTCTTGTAGCTACGAATGAGTTTTCAAAAATTGAGAAATGGATCAAGATTGATGTTGGGGGAGTAATGTATGATGTTAAAGTCACGAAGGAATCTTCTTCCTCCAATCCAGATGTAATTGGGTCCATTATTTCTACGGAAAAGGATGCGAAGGATGATTTTATATTGAAGGAGATAATCCCATCTGAACCCAGTGAAGATGACGAAAAAGAGGATGATGTGGATACTCTAGTGGGCAAGAAGTTGCAAGAAAACTCCATTGATCAAGTATCTTCGGTTGGGAGCAAGATGGCTGAGGAGTATGAGGATGTGATTCCAGTTAATAAGGACACTTTCATGGTGCCGGATTCGTTTGGGAGAAAAACCGAAGATTCTCTTTCCAACTGTGACTCTTTGATAAGCGATTCGAGTGAGGAAATTGAGTCATTCGAGGATACTGCAGCTGCGAGACAATTGGGAAACATTTTGAAAGATATTGAAGAGGTGACTGTGAACACCCCGCGGAGGCATGTCCACGAAAACGGTTGCGGTTTGGAAAATGGTTTTGATTGATTGAATGGAGTCGCCACCCGGATTTGAGGACCTTACCCGAGAAACCATTTGAAAAATGACTCTTTTGCCCTTGAAATGGAAAATACTTTACCGGTCTTTAAAATGAGATTTCTCGGGTCCGGGAGCTAGGTTACGTGAGGGGAAGGAATTTAAAGCACCCCTCACGCCCGACATATTTGCCGGTCTCTACTAAATGTTTAAAAGATTTTGAAAATGTTATTTAAATGGACTTTTGATTCAAATTCACGTGAGAGCATAACAAATACACCAATAATATCGATGAAATATGAGTATGTGCTTGTGCAAAATATTGTGAATGGGTGATCTATATGCAAAAGATGCTGATTCTACACTAAAATGCCTCCAAAATACCTTAAAATGTCTCAGAAACTGATCACAAATGCACATTACATCACACCTGGATAGGATCCAGGCGCCTGGAAAGGGTTAATCCAGGCGCCTGGATTGAGTCCAGGCGCCTGGAGGGAGCCAATCCAGGCGCCTGGATTGCCATCCAGACAGCAAACTCAGAACTGCATTTTTGACAAGAAGCACCAAATGCAATGCTTTTAACTAACTCATATGCACTCTAAAAGATGTATAACAACACAGTAGCAAACTTGAACCTTAAATTTAACTCAAATGCATGATATGAGCTTAAAAGAAACTTGATTTTTGGATGATTTTTGGAAATATACACAACAAATGCTAATGAAGAACTTCCATTTTTGTGAAATTTGAAACCTTTCCAAACTCTTAACTAGTATGAAGAACTAGTAAGAGCTTGGATGGTATCCCCTCAAGGCCTTTTGAGCACAATTGGTAGACAATCTACCTTGAAAAACTTGATTTGTGGACTTTTTGGTTGGATTTTGGAGTAAGTTTTGTGGATGTGAGCTACTGGATTTGGGCTTATAGGGCTGTAAAAGGGCTGATTATGATTGAATGATGAGGGTTTGATTATGGAAGATGTAGTATGTTGGGTTAATGTAGTAAAATAGTGGATTTTGAAGTTGAAAGTGAAAAGAATTGAGAGGAGATGGTTGAAGCTGGAATTTCTGGAGAATTTCCAGCAGCATAACAATATGGGAGAGAGGGGAGAGCTGGTCCTAGTTGAAGGGTGGAAGTTTGGGTGTAGAAGATGGAGTATGGATGGTTAATGTGATGAAAGGATGGGTTTTTGATGTTGAAAGTGAAGGAAGATGAAGGGGATTAACTAGAAATGAGCTTGTGATGAAAAACCAGCAGAGTAACAGTAAGAGAGAGAGGGGGAACTCTTCTCTCAAATGAAGAGGATGAGGGAGTATATATAGGGAGAGAATGAGAGAGTTTTTGGGTGATTTTTAGAGGGAAATGAATTTGAACTTCAAAATGGGGAGCCAGAGTCTGTTGGAGGGAGATTAGAATGAAGAAAACGTGGGACCAAATAGGGGGGAGCCAATGGTTTCATCAAAAACCAGCTGCAGATTGTTCACTGGAAGTGATTCCAGGCGCCTGGAATTGGGGAATCCAGGCGCCTGGATTGAGTCCGGGCGCCTGGATTAGGGTAATCTGGGCGCCTGGACTGGGGGACTGCACAACAATCCAAACTTCGCGGGGCCATTCTGGGTGCTACCGAACTCCGTTTTGTGCATGGTTTGAAGCGTTGGAAAGCTTGAAAGGTCTACTTTCTAACCCAAGTGGTTTGAACCCAAGATAATTTGTACATCAAAATGTGTGACCATTTTACCCTCAGAAGGTCGGGAAAATAAGTCATTTTGGTAAAATGGGCATATCTCCCTCATTTCACAATGGATTGAGACATATTATATATCAAAAAAAAGGGTTTTGTATGTACTAGAAGATGGTGCAAGATTGGGTTTATTTTGGAGAGGTTTAGGAGAGGTTTCCAAGTTCACAATCAAGTTTCGCGTGCTCTATCGGGCATTTTCATCATCGGGGATTCTTGATAAGTTTCTCGGGTCAAAATCGGGGTGTCTACAGTGACAGATACAGAAGTTGGGACAAATAAGAAGACTGATGAGGTGGCAACCCATTTTGATGCAATCCATATGCCTTTCCAAGCAACAACCAAAGGGATAAAAGGGAAAAGATACAAGAAGAGCATAAACGAAATTCTGGGGTACTCTAGAGTAAACACAGGTGACATCAAAGGAAAAGGGAACAAAAAGAAGTGTGTGGTTCTAAGGTCAGCAGTGGCATCTGCTGCTCTATCTGCATCTATTTCATCAAGGGATATAAACAACAGAAACAGAATTCTATTAGATGAAGCTCAAGCCATATGGGAAATTGACAAGCTATTTGGTCTTAGCTATGATGGTGATGAGAATGAGGTCATAAGTAAAATTGCTGAGTTGGAAGCCCTTAATAAGGCAAGGGCTATTCCTGATTAAGGGTTTGGCTTTTTTAGGAGGGTGTTTTAGGTTTTTTGTGGTGATGGCTTTTGCTTGTGGGTGGTTTTGGTTTTGGTTTTGTTTGTTTGGTTGTCTTCTTGACAGTCTTCCAATCTTTTGGGTCTCGAGAGGCCTTTTGGTCTTCTCTTGCCCCGTTTAATCTTGTATCCTCGATATTTGATTAATAAATCTTTTTTGCCGTGCAAAAAAAAAAAAAAATCCTAGGAATTTAATACCTGGAGGAATTTCATTACGATGTTTGGATTATTGAGTAATCTTACGTAGGAAACAATTATTTTAGAAATTTATTGAAATAAACATTTCCTTTATTTATTGAATGAACCAAGAATATGAGATTCCCATGGGGTTAGGGAAGAATCAGATTCCCACTTAGTTTGGCAATGTGATTCCTGGTTGAATGTATCTTCAGGAATCACATTCCTGTTCCTGATTGTTCCAAATGCCGGAATCAGAAAAGCATGAAATAAACATTTCCTATTCCTGTTTGTTCCAAATATTGGAATCACGAAAAGAAGGCATCACATTCCCATTCCCTCTCAAGATTGTTGCCGATCCAAACTGAGCCTTGGATTATGTTTGGGATTCTCCATGAAAGGATAGCTCAGCCAGTGGAGGAGACCAGTGTAGGCCCCTGAACCAAGGCGTAACGCACCCCTCCATGAAAGGATGTGCCTACACTGGATTTTGGGAGGTTTTTTTTTTTTTTTTTGTGTAGAAAAATATTTTAGAAGTTTCATTTGGTACATCAATTTTTTATATAAAAAATTATTGAGTGCTCTTGGGACACCACCATGTGGTATTATAACGCTATTCTCCTGCACATATTTATGTGGAACTAAACACTAATAATATGTGATGATTAAGGCCGATAAAAAAGAGTGATAGAGAAGGATGTTGGAGCACCAAGTGGAGATGCCTCAGGATCACAAAATAACTTATTACTCACAGACAAGCCTCAATTCATTGAATTTTTTGGCGGAGGTTAGTGAGAAAGTTAGCGTGCTAATAGCTCAAGGGAAAATTAGCGTGCTAACAGCTTAAGGAAATTGTGCCCACACTGGTATAATTTTCTGACTACGCCACTGAGGTCAGCGGTTTAAAAGTTATTACATATTCAAGGGGATGAACTGAAAACTCGAGAACCAGGCAGCTCACCTTGCAGTTGTGAGTTCAAATTGTATGGTGAGGTGTTTGATACTCATTGTCATCAATTGGGATGAGGTTATGGGAATAATATGTTCTTCTATCACATGGAAAAGAAGGAAAAAAAACTGTAATCTCGAACTTCTTGTATACATCTGTTCCAAAATAAGTGTCCTATACTCTCTCTTACCATTTTTCAAATAAAAAATTAAAATACTTCTGTGTATTGTATTTCGAAACTTTTCGCACCGAATTAGAGTACTCATTGAGTACTTTAATTCAGTGCAAAAAAATTCGAAAAACGATTAATGGAAGTACTTTATTTTTTTATTTGAAAAATGACATGACTTTTCGTAGTGGACACTTATTTTGGAACGGAGGGAGTAATTTTTTTTAGCACTTGCACCGTGATTTATTCTAAGGTTGTGGTCCCTGGAGGGGTATCTCTTATTCTTCTTTTTTTTGTTTTTTTTTTTTTTTGATCCGGGGTGTCTCTTATTTTACCAATTCTATTTTCTCGCAAAAACTAATGCGAGTTGATGAAACTTGTTGGAACAAATTACTCCTTTTGTCCCTTTTTAAATTTATTACTTCATAATTCTAATTTATCAAGGAGACATCATTATTGCACATTTCCCTTCAACTTTTATCACCACTTTACATCTTTTATATCAACTTTTACCTCCACTTTTATCCACTAACTTTTCAGAAGGGTAAATAGTAATTTTAATTACTGGCCCAATAGTAATTGTATAAATTTTTACCCATTAACTTTTCAAAACACACACTAATTAAGGGATAACTCAAAATCGAAAAGTCTACAATAACAAAGTAACGGTGGGAGTATATGAGATTGCCCTCAAGAATTTAAACACAAAATAAAATGTCTTTTTATTTTTTGGGTACTTGGGAAAGTAATAAAATGTCATCCATGTAGCAAACTGGCTACCTATCATGAAAGCTTTGCAGTCCTTCTTGGGTCTTCTTTAGCCCACTTTTACAATAAAAAACGATCGGATGTCAACCAAAACATAAATAATTACCAATAGATATGTACCAATCTACTTCCTACTCGTCGCTTAGCCCACTTAATTTTATGATGAAAAACATTAATCAACATAAATAATCGGATATCTACCAAAAACATAATTGCGATACATGAATCTGGTACATTGAATTGAAACTCATTTATTTCAAACATAAAAGTGTTACAAGCACGCGATCTTTCGGTGTATTAATATCGGAGATAGTTGGCCTTGCGGTTGAATAGATGAAATGAGATTGTTGGTTCAATTAAATCCAGAAAATGCTGATATTCTTATGTTATAATGACCTGGATTGGGATTAAGGTTCTGTATAATATTTTTCTATCATGTGACGATTAAAGAAATACCTTTTGACAAGATCGAGCAATGAAGTATTGGGTCTAAAATTTAATAATAACAACAATAACATAATCCATTTATGCCCCAATCATTGGGGATATGGCCGGGAATTATCAGAGACAGACTTAGCCTTTAGTTGTATTTGCATAAAGTGGCTACTCTCAGATTACCAGTGAAACAGTGGCCCCCTACACCTCCAAGAACCGAGAAGCAAAAATAGCGTTTTGCAGCAGAATAATGCTCCCAAATTAAAGCCGAAAGGCATTAAAAAGGGCAAGCCTAGATGTTTTGTAGCAGAATCATGCCACCAAATAAAGCCGAGAGACATTAAAGAGGGCAAGCCTAGACACATGCTTTCTTCATTTATGGCCCAGAGCCTCTCACTAATGAGCACTTGAAACTAAAGACATGCACGCAATATAAGGTTGTAGATGTGTATCACCATGCTGCGAAAGGAAAACGCTTTAACTAATATTAATATGATTAGATTAAGCACTTAGGAATCGTAAATGAATAAGGAAGATTTGATTTATTAATTATTAGTATCGATCCCTTCTACCTGGGACATCTATATAATAACTTTGCATTCGGTTGATTCCAATTTCCATTCGGTAACAAATAAATTTTCCAAAAAACTGAGAGGCATGGCAGCAGATCTATTCCTCTCTTCTCACTTGGATACAATCCTAAAAAAATTGGCCTCCTCATCCCTACGGGAGTTCGGCGTAGTTCGGGGTCTCGAAACCGATCTAAAAAATCTGGAGAGTACTTTGGGTACAATCCAAACAGTGATTGTAGATGCAGAGGCTGCTCAGCAATTGACGAGTGAAGAACCAAGCAGTTGGCTCCTAGAGCTCAAGGATTTGGCTTACGATGCCGAAGACGTGGTGTACGACCTCCTCATCGAAGCGGCATACAGAGAACGACATTCTCGAGGAAGGTTAGGATACCAAGTGCGTGCCTTCTTCTCTTCTCGAAATCCGCTTATATTTCGATCTAAAATGAGGCATAAAATAAAGGATGTTAGGAAGAGTTTAGATAAAAGGGCCAGTTGCTATAGGGTCCACTATAGCAATTACGTAAAGTCTTAGGTCCACACCATAATTTCCTAAGAGATCCAATCCACACGCGCGAGGAAATGACAACAATACCCCGACCTTATGAAGCGAACTGAAGCCGCTTGCACTCTCAGTTTTTCTAGCACCATCCTCACTCTACAAACGTCACTCCGAAAACCTAGGGCTGACCTCGCGAAGGCATCGATCTCGCGAAGGCGTCGATCTCGCACAGACGTCGTCCATCGGTGCGGGAAACAGCTACTCTACTCCATCGATCTCGAACAGACGGTCCAGTGGAGGTGTTGAATTCGCGTCGTGATTGAAGGTATGGCACTCTAATCATCGTTTTTCCACAAAATATATGAGTTTATGCCAAATGAGGGGATTGTTCTAGTGATTGTACACAAAGAGATGTCGAAAACTATCAAAAAACACTACGAAAATGTGATTATTAGATCAATAATTGCTGTTCTCAGAAATGAAAAAAAAACCTAGAAGATGTGCTCAATAGTTGTAATCAAGTAATAATAGACGAGCATTATGTGGCTATCTGCTAATTCTTAATAGTGTCAATCTGTGTGTCCTTTAATTACGTTTTTGTGTTGCGAATTTTTCCTTCTGCTACCACATTTTTGGATGTACACTACAAGATGTGTATATCTACTGACAAGAAGTAGTAATTATAGTCATGAAAACTTGTTATCAGTCCGTTTGTATAATCTGTAATTCAAAAAAACATGAGAAAATGTGCTTATCTTTTTTTGCTGGCACGTTTTTGATTGTATACTACAAGATGTGCATACATCCACGTTTTTGGTTGTATACTACAACATGAGAAAATGTCCTAACCATTATCATTTGGATATCAAATGCTTAGCAGTGCCTTTTTTCTTTTAAAAGCACTACAAAAAATGTGGTTATCTGCTAATTGTTATCATTGTCATAACATATTGTTATGTGCTGTCAAACAGTACTCCTTAGACTTGTAATCCTTATCATTTTGATAAGATGTGGTCATATTGTAGAATAATCAGTTCATTTGTAGAATCTGTAATTCAAAAAAACATGAGAAGATGTGCTTATATTGTATACTCTTACTAACTCATTCATTAAGTTTTTACCTAACATGCGGTTATCTGCTTATCATATTTTCATGTTTCTACAGGAATGGCAAAGACAAAGAAAACAGCAAAAAGGATTTGGCCAGTACCAGAAGAATCTCCAGAAAAGAAAACAAAAACTGCGACTAAATCTAAATCATCACCTATACAAATAGATTCCGAAACCCCAACTATACGATATCATCCAAAACCGAAGTTTACACTGAGTAAAAATGATATACGCAGACAAAAAGAAGAACTAGAGGCACTGCAACAAGACGAAGAAGAAGAAGAAGAAGAAGAAGAAGATGATGATGATAGTGAAGAAGAAGAAGAAGGAGAAGGAGAAGAAGAAGAAGAAGAAGAAGAAGAAGAAGAAGAAGAAGAAGAAGAAGAAGAAGAAGAAGAAGAAGAAGAAGAAGACAAGAATGATGAGCAAGAAGAACACAAAGATGAAAAAGATAGTCAAAAAGAAGAAGATGGTGATGAAGATGATGACCAAGACGAAGAGGGGGAAGTAGAAGAAGACGAACAACAAGAAGATGGAGAAGAAACAAATCAACAAGAACACAAGCAACATGAGCAAGAGCTGCAAGCAAAACCAAAAAAATATGCCCGTTCTAGACAAAGGTATGGTTAACTATGTACTTTTATGTTTTGTATTACAATGTGAAGACAAAAAACTAAGGTGATTGTTTATTGTCAAGGTCTACACGAAAGAATCCTGCACCTGTTAAAAGAAAGAAGACAAATACTCTTGCAGCTGTTAAAAGAAGGAAGACAACGTCTACTGCTATTGTTACAAGAACCAAGGAAGAGTCTCCTGCTCCAATTAAAAGAACAAAGCCAAAAACTCCTGCTCCAAGTAGAAGGACAAAGGCACCTCCAAAAGCAACAGGGAGAAAGAGGAAGCCTACTACTGCTCTTCAAAAAACAAGCACAAAGAAGCCAAAGGAGGAGCAAAAGGAAGATGGTTATTTGCAGTACAGGTAACCATATCTTGTCACCATTGTTACTAATATTGTTGGTTTCGACAGTTAAGCTTTTATGTATTACTTTAGATAGCCACATCTAAGAAAATGAAAGTGATTCTGAACTGTTCTGTATAATTGAACACATATATGTCAAAAATTTGTGCAGGTCGAATCTTGTTGCTTTGGTAAGGCTTCTAAAGGACAAAACAATAACGCCAAAACACAAGAAGGAAATTCTTAAGTCACCATTTGCTTATCTACTGTTGGCAATAATTGAAGGCAACGATCAAGATGACAATGAAAGTGACAATGAAAATGACATCAAAGAGCCATTTGAGCATTACGTGAAGAAAAATGACCATGATATATTACAGTTGGTCAAACAATACCAGAAGGGCACAAAAGGAGTGTTTAATTTAGGAGCCAAGTCTATTTGCCTGAAAGAAAGGGATATTCAACTCATATTTGGAATCCAGTCTGGTAGTACCCCAATCACATTGTCGATACATCCAGCAAAACCAGACACACAATTTGCAAATAAGATTATGGCAAGGGATACAAAGAATCAAAGGATCATAAGTATTAGAAGCCTGAAGTTGTACTTCGAACAAGTTGTGACAAAGAACACTAATGAAGCTGCCAAAGATGTAGCTCGTGTGCTGACGCTATTTGTCCTAGCTACATTGTTTTGCCCAAACACCGGGTCGAGAATAACATGGTCTTTCCTTGACTACATTGTAAACTTGGAGGAATGCAAATCTTATGCATGGTCGAAATTCATTACGGATGAATTAATTAAAGACCTTGAGACAAAGGCACCTAATAATGTCGAAGGATGCACTGTTGGACTTTTGGTAAGCATCTCATGACTTTTGGTAAAGATGTGGTTATTTACATGAATGTACACTAACATTTATTTCTTCTTGCAAAAAGTACTGGCTGTGCGAGCACACGAAGTTAGCAAACATATCAGAACCAACAGATTTCCCAAGGTTCAGACGTTGGAAGCTGAGTGACCTTAATGAATCTTTGAAGCATACGCCATTGCAGACCCTTGAATCAGATGAGGTAAATATCCTAGTGCAATTTTTTCAACAAAAAAAACAAAAGATATGGTTACCTATCTGTTAATTGGTTCTGTTTTTTCATTAAAAGGTTTCAGATTCGGACTTGGAGCCAACTCGTCAAGAAAGAGACTTGCTGGAAATAATTGAATTGCAAGGAAATGAGGAGAGCAAGGCTGAATGTGGAAACTTGCAGCTTCAAAAAGAAATAGAAATGCTGAGAACTGAAAACAAGAAGTTGATTGAAGACAATCAGAGAAAGGATCAAGAAATTGCAGAACTTCAAGAGAAGCTTCACAAGCTTGAAAATGATAATGCTAAGTATGGATTTCAATGCGAAAGTGTACAATGGGAGAAAAAAAGGTTGATGCAAGAAAAAAAGAAGTTGGATAAGGATTGGGCAAAGGATTTTGGCACCATGCTGTTACAAAATGACCTTACCACTGAGGAAAAAGAACAGTTGAAGAAACAAAATGTTGGCTTGGAAGTAGAAGTTGTGACAATGGTGGTAAACAATGAAATTATCCACGAAAAACTAGAAGAAGCATTGGACACCATTGATGATATTGAGGCCCACAAAGTCAGCCAAGAATACCAGGTACTTTAAAAGTTTAGGTTACTTGTGCATGTTTAGTTTCATTATATGTCCATGTTTGTTTTGACCATAGAAAATGAATCCTCATTCAAAAAAAATTATCAGTGCAAAGATGTGGTTATCTTGAGAAAATTAGACTCTGCAAATTAGCCAATACCTCAGATGTTGTTGTCTTACTGTTATAATTTTTTGACAACAGGAAAATAGAACTGTTGGAGACAACGAAGAAGAAGAGAAGGATGAGGTTGGAGAACCAAATGAGAAGGAGAATCAACCACAAGAGAATGATGCTACAGTCCCAGACCATAAAATGGTTGGAGATGAAGAACTTCAGAGGACAATAACTGCTGCTTGCAAAGAAATAGAACCTCAACAAGGACAGACAAAGAGGATACTGAGAAGTAAAGTACAAATAGATCCATCGTCCTTAACGAAAAGGGTGACTGAGAGAGAGACAAGATTGGAGAAGAGGATAGAGGGTTATGTCTACACTAATGATGAGAAGAAGAAGAATACTGAGCATGACAAGAAGAAAAAAAGAAAGGCAAGATGGAGACCTGAAAAATCAAAGTTATATCACTTGCTCCAACAAGAAGATAAGGACATCTTGGACCAAATATGTGACTGCGAGCAACTGGATGAAGCGTAAGTACTCATACAATCAAACTGATTGACAAAAAGAATTCACTTCTTTTTTTAAAAAAAAATAATGCTTTCCTTTTTCCACAATCACAGTATAGTTGTTTGGACCAACAAGCCAAGTGCAGAAACTGTACCGCTCTTTGACATAATCCGCCTCCTGGAACAAGGAGATGTCTCCAATGCGGTAAAACATCTCTCTTATCACGCTGCAACAAAACATTTTCGCACTAACATTAGTAATATAACCTCAAAAACACATTATGCAGGTTATTGATGGATTTCTTAACATACTGGAGAGAGAGCAAGAAGCGCAAGGAGCAAAAAATGAGAACATTGCATATTTCACATGCATGTGCTGGGTAAAGAAAAATATATTCACTTTTTACTTATGCAATGATTAGAACATGTTGTCATGTCACGATTTTTATGATCTGCACTGCTAACCATGTCTTTGATTAGAAAATTTCACTATCTAGCAAATTTTGATCTCTGCATTGCTACATAGGAAAAATAACAAATAGCCATATCTAATAAAATTTTACCACTGTATGTTTCCATAACCGATCACTTGGAATCTGCAGAGTCTAATTTGCTCAGACAATGACAGTCTCAGAAAGTCTCTCCTTGACCGGAACATTCAAAAGGTCTATGAGAACATTGTAGAACATGGAACCAATTATTATAGCTACCTCGTTTTCCCTATGAACTCCACGGGAAACAAGAGGCTTACAAAAGAGGTTCAACCGTACCATTGGACTCTTCTGTTGTATGATATCAAAGAAGAGACATGGAAGCACTACAACTCTCTCACCAAGAAAAAGGATCCATACCTAGCAGATGCAATAACAGTGGTAAAAAAATCGACATTTATTCTCTATGACAAGCCATATTCTAGCAATGACAACAATGTAAAAACATATCGTTTCCCAAATGCAGAAAAAATACATTGAAGCTTTCATGCAGTTCAAGCTTACTGACAAGCCAAACTTCAGGCTATCATCTTCCCCAATAGTGTTTGAAGCACAGAGGTTCAATGCTCCAATTATATCAGCTGAAAAAGCACCACAGCAATTGGCCACATCGTAAGCTTCCATAGCTATAACTGCTCGTAATATAATCACAAAAGCATCCTATCAACTTCATTTTTAACTTTTATCTTCAAATATATGCAGGGTGGATTGTGGTATAGTTGTCTGTCACATAATTTCTGAGTTGGCATCTCAACGACAAGTCCCAATTTCAATGAACCAGGACGCTGTTCAGAAATTTCGAGTTCACTTGGTCTCCAGATTTTTTAATGATGGCGAGAGATCTTGGACACTTAAAGAATGGCAAAGCTTCCTGGTGATGAAAGATGAGCAACAAATAGAAGATGTTAAAAAGCAGACTCATCATGATGTAGTATGCTTAGGATAAATGTGGATATCTAACACAGTTTTTAGATGTGAATATCTAAAAGAAACTTTGAAGAAAAATAGAACTTCTAAGGCCAGACTTTGGAATACATGTTGTTAGCAGATGTTTTTGCTTCTTGGTTTTTCTGCTTTAAGTAATTTGTTTGCTTTTGCTTTTGGATTACATGTGCATCTCTGACTGGGTCTTTGAAGGAAAATAACAGTTCCAAGGCCAGTTTTTTCTGGAATATATGTCGTTAATTGTTATAGATGTTGTTAAGTGATGTTTTTGCTTGTTGGTTTTTGTCCTTTAAATGAGTTGTTTACCTTTGCTTTCGGATTAAATGTGGATATCTAAAAGAAACTTTGAAGAAAAATAGAACTTCTAAAGCCAGACTTTGGAATACATGTTGTTAGCAGATGTTTTTGCTTCTTGGTTTTTCTGCTTGAAGTAATTTGTTTAATTTTCCTTTTGGATTACATGCGCATAATTGACAGGGTCTTTGAAGGAAAATAACAGTTCTAAGGCCAGTTTTTCCTGGAATGTATGTCGTTAATTGTTATTTTGATTCTTGGCAAATCTTATCCAAATCAAAGTTTGGTTCCACAAATAAACCAAACCCAGTTTCTTTTTTTTTTTTGGTACTGTGGAACAGTACTTCAAACACCATTTGATTTGCTTTCAAAAGAAAATTGATTTTTCATTTCTGTTCGCCATATTTCCCATTTGACTTTGGTTTAGAATATAGCACATACCCATCCCACACAAATTATGACACCAAATTACATCCAAAATTTTCTTTTCATCATATTTTCCATTTTCATTGTTAAAAATGAGACATAACATAAAATGACTCATCACTTCGAAAAGCAATTTTTGCAATAGATGTGGTTATCCGGATAAAAAGAGACTCTTTGAAAAAAATTTAGTACATCAAAAGAAAAAAAAATTAAAAAAATAATAATATAAAACCAATTTTTGGAATAAATGTAGTTATCCGGATAAATTAACCATTTCCCTCAGATGTGGTTATCTCCTAGAACTATTCTCCTACTTTTATGATTTTTCGAGAACATAAAAAAAAATAATAAAATGGCATAAGAACGAGGCGACCCTATTGACTGGATGCACCTAATCGTTCACTTATACTAACCAAACGTTGCACTCATCTTCTGGAAACCTTTTCACCACCAATCCCACAACCCTATAAAATGCCACGTAACCCACCATAGCACTCCACTCCTCATCCCTTCTGCCTCCATCCTCTCTCCTCTCTCCCAAACCCTCCAAAATTCTTCCGAAAACCCCCCAACAATGTCTCAACCAAACGTCCCTCTCAACGGCATCAAGAACGACTTGAAGGAGATCAAGTCGAGCAATAACGCGATCATCTCCATGGCCACAAATACAGAGAACGATGCCTTGCTTGCCGTAGCACTTCAGCAGCAGCAATATATAGAAGAAATGAAGATCAAAATCCAAGTCTCCCAGGATGAACACTATGGACAGTTCCTGGAAGATCAGGAGATGGAAGAAATAGAGGCAGAAGAGGAAGAAGACATGGAGGAGGAATACGAGATGGAGGAGGAAGATGAAGAGACTGATGAGGACGGGGAGTCAGAAATGGAGAGTGATGAAGAGGAGGAGGAAGAAAATGAAGAGAATTCAGAGGATGAAACTGCACCAGCATCTCCACACCCCAACAACTAGGGGTTTACCACCATCTCAGCATGCAACCAGCAATCAACAAGGGTTTTTCTTTTCTTTCTTTTTTTTAAATTAAAAACAGGGGTCTGCAGACCCCCCAAAAAAAAAAAAAAAAAAAAAGAAAAAGAGGGGGACATCTGCAGACCCACAAAAAAAAAAAAAAAAAACTAAGATGAAAAAAAAAGCCAGTTTAAGACTTGTTTTGTTTTGGTTAGGTTTGGACTTCTTTTGATGTTTTGGAGCCCCAAATGATAAGTGTTGTTCTTCGAAATATGAAATGTAATTAATCTAAAATGAATGGAAGCAAGTTTCTGTCTTTCTAAAATGAACATGTAATGCCTTCGTCAGAAGCTCACCTAAGAAAAAACTCAGAAAATCTAATAATTAAGAAATATCACAAAAACAAGATGTGGATATCTAAAAAAAATCTGGGCTCTGTTCTATAAAAAACACAGCGACCAAACAAACACATCCAATAAAAATATGGGCAATGCAACAACTGCTGTCAAAAACCCAACTTTCTGTGTTGAATACCAATTGCAGCAATAGACAACCACATCTATGAAAAAATCTCTGTATGTTCACAACAAAAGAACCACAAAATGCTTATCTAAAAGAACAAGAAAAAACTATCTAAAAAATCCAAACAAAAACAATGAAATGAATAGCCAAATCTGCACAATAACAAGATCAATCGTTGCTAGGTTCCTTGCATGTCCTGCGGTTGTGCCTGCAAACCTGATGACACCTCGAGCATTTCCTTGGCTTTGCAGTGTACTCTTCACCCCTTGATCGAATTCGCTTTAAACAAGGTCTTCCCGGCGGCCTCCTATTTCTTGGAGGTTTGATTTCCCGAGCAGTTCCTTGAGTAAAATCTGGAATATCCATCGCTAGAACAGGAAAGATGTTATCTTCATATGTTTGCTGGTAAGCCACAACATGATAAAAAGGATCAATATAAGCAGCCATGGATTCCTCCTCTCCGCGAGTCTTCAATAACACTGCTGCAACATGAGCACAAACAAAACCGTTGTATTGCCAGCCTCCACAAGAACAAGTACCTTCATCGATATCTACTACAACAGCTGGCATATATTTCACCTCATACACCCCACTCGTGGACTGATGAACCCTCCATGCCCTCCCCTTGTCAATCTTCTTCCTCAATTTTGCATCCATAGCCGGGCAAATCTCAGAAATCCATGTAGATGACTCTTCTCTTCTCTTCGACATTTGAACCATGATTTTGGACCTCAACCAGTCAATTAAATTCATTACCGGCAAACGACGTGCCTCAAGAACCCAGTTATTGAACGACTCAATAGCACTAGAACTCATCTCTCCGTATCGCTTCCCTTGAAAGTAGGCATTAGTCCAATGTTCTTTTGGAACACCTTCAAGAAATCTCTTCGCATTTTCACCACCGTGTGCACAGAAATTAGCCACACAATCATTATAACATGCCACAGATGGAGCATAAGCAATTTCATTAAACAATTTAACCAACTTATTACGAAAACCCTTTCGAAAATGCCCCGGAAAGTGATCCCTCAAATTGAATTGCAGATGATACAAACAGTATGCATGATGACAGTGAGGAAAAACAACTGGTATGTTAGTCACAAGACCATGGTTACGATCACTAATGAACGTAATACTGCGTGGAGACAATGCAGACTTCAAAATCTCTAGAAACCACAACCAATTAGCATCATTTTCAGCATTCACAACAGCAAAAGCCAGAGGAAATAATCCTGCAACAAAAGAAAAAACCAAAAAAAAAACAAAAATAAATCTCCACTTAATCACAACTAAGAACACCTGACAACACAGCAACAACAAGATATGGTTGTCTATGACAACATAGGATCTATCCAGTGCCAATCACAGAAACATTTAATCACATCTATGCAACCAATTACAGAGTATTGCTGCCATAATCCTGAAGGCCACAGTAGTATTAAATGACAGAAATCCAAAACAAAAGAAAAAGTGCAGAAGACAAAGACAATTTCACCCTTCAACACAAAAAGATATGGCAATCTAGGACCTATTAAACATAGAATCTGTATCATGACAACACAATACACAGATGTCAACATCTATCAAATTACATTGGAAAAAAAACACAAAAACAGTACCTTGATCTGCATCCTTTCCGGTTGCAGCAAGAAGTGTCCCTTTGAATCTACCTTTGAGATGTGCCCCATCAAGGCAAAGGAATGGTCGACAATTGTTAAATCCTCTGATACATGCATTGAATGACACGAACACCCTCGAGAATTCTTTTGTTTCAGAATCAACCTCAAGCTTCAAGATGCTACCAGGGTTTGCAATTTTGGCAGCTTCAACGTACCACCTCAACTTGTCAAACGAGGTCTCATAATCCCCAAAAATCTTCCCCCGAGGCTTCTCCACTCCTAACCAAGCATGGTGGTAAGACAAATCCAACCCATACTTGTCCGTGAAGAATTCTGAAATATACATCGGAGACGTGTTGTTATTCTGCTGAACCATATTTGCAATCTCATTAGCTACTAAGCTAGAGGTCACCCGTTTGTGCTTATTTCTTCTGTAGGTTGAACCACAACGATGCTCATTCACAAGCTCCTTAATCCTAAACTCTCCAGTTACACGATTCAAAATAGCATGCACACGCCATTCACACTTGGCAATCTTACACACCGCGGTCACCCTAAACTTATCATTCTTAACAAACTCATACATAAAACCATTCTCAATTGCATATCGCTGCAACACTCCCCTAAAATCATCCACACCACCTCGGAAAACTTGACCAACGCTGTGTATCAAGTTCACCCAACCTGATGTCAAATACCTAGTGTCGGTATGACGACAAAAATCATCCAAAGGTTCTTCATCATCGACATTTTCTAAACAACCACTACTACTTCCAAAAGTAACACCACTAGAACTACCACCACTTAATGCAATAGAAGATCTAATCTCCTCAACAGTAGCATATATTCTATTAGAAGCAGGACACAAGTAGATCATATTGTCAAAAGCTTCTTCATCAACAATTTTGCAATCACTACCATCCAAAACATATGACAAAGAGAAACTGCCAATGGATAAATTCTGCCACCTATCACAAATCTTTTTAAAAACATCATACAACTTGATTCCACCAAACAACCTAACAACCACCACCTCAGATCCATACCTACAAAGCAACAATTTAATTGAATCCATCACAAACCTGCAAAAAAAAATACAGCATATGGTCATCTACAGTACACAACAACAGAAGAAACCAACCAAAAACTGCGCAAATTCATCAGCTAGTCGCAATAACCCTGCATACTGTGTTGAATGTGAATCCAGGTGAACACACAATGCCTTCCTCAAACACTCACTGAAGAAAAATCTAACAGAACCTGGTAATTAAGAAATATCACAAAAACAAGATGTGGATATCTAAAAAAAATCTGGGCTCTGTTCTATAAAAAACACAGCCATCAAACAAACACATCCAATAAAATATGGGAAATGCAACAACTGATGTCAAAAACCCAACTTTCTGTGTTGAATATCAATGTACATGAACATGTAATGCCTTCCTCAGAAGCTCCCCTAAGAAAAAACTCAGAAAATCTAATAATTTAGAAATATCACAGATGTGGATATCCAAAACAAGTCTGGCCTCTCTTTAAAACCAATCACAGCAACAAAGAACCACATCCAACAAAAATACGGACAGTAAAATTAACAAAAGAAACATATGTTCATATCAATGTACAACATATGGTCATCTACAGTAGACAGCAACAGATTTCATCAAACTATCAACACTACATGTGGTTATCCGCTAATCATATTTTCATGTTTCTACTGCAATGGCAAAGCAAAAGAAAACAGCAAATAGGAAAATAACATCTGCCACTAAATCTAAATCATCACCTATACAAGGACAGATTCCGAAACAATGAAATACAATACTCATTCATAACAGCAAAAAACACTTCATCAACTATCAACATTGAAAGCACAAACACAATGCAAGATGATCAAGACTATTGTCAGTACTTACACGTGTTGTTCTAACGAACAAACCTAAACATAAAATTGAACAAATTCAACAATAACCTACTCTATTCGCCATAAACAATCAGCTGAAAAAAATGCAAAAAAATCGATTACATAAATCGAACACAAAATCAACCTAATCCAAAATCGAACACACGATCAAACTCAAACGAAATCACCACAGCGAAAATTCAAATTCAACTCAATATCAAACTAAATCAATCGAAATCACCACAACGAAAAATTCACATCGTACCTCTTCTCAGTATCAAACTAAGACGAAAAAACGATCGATCTCTCTTTCACCTCCAAAATCGATCCCTCTCTCAACTCTCCCGCGATCTCGGTGTCAAATCTCCGGCGATCGATCTCTGTCTGAAATCTCCAGCGATCTCTCTCTCTCTCTCTCTCTCTCTCTCAAAACTCCAAAAAAGACTCGTTATAGTCTGTTAGAACAACCAGGGGCAATTTTGTCATGTTATTTTAACAGAATGGGCCCAACACAATATGAAAAGTGATTAGGTGGACTAGATATGTTAGGAAAATATTAGGTGGACTAGACATGTTACAAAAACCTATAGTGGACCTTAGAGCAATTTTTTATATTTAAAATCAAGTTATACCCGATTAGGACATCTACCGTGTCATTATGGAAATTCTTTGTTCATTATTTCGTGATTGTTGAAAGACAAAATTTTTGCCCACATGATTCGTATGTAGATGTTTCAAATCTTTAGGCCTAAATTTCTATTCCTATAGCTTCTTAATTACATACTCGATTATAGTGGTGCAAGATCACCTGTTCCTAGACTCTCTCTACCTCTGTGCCGAGGGAGTTTGGGCCGTTAGATTGAATGTTTTTATTTATTTTTTATTTTCTAGTGGTCCAACGATTAGAAATCTCTCCGCACAGAGGCACAGAAGAAAACCCGGAACAGAAGATCTCCAGCCGATTATAGCAACGAAACAGGTAATCTCTTTACCGAACATTAATTGTATCCAGCTTGTTCAATAATATTGTCCAATAAAAGGAAATTAAGAGAACTCCTTGCAAGAGAAACAACTTTAGTCGACGTCCCTGCTAATGAACAGTGTGATTGATCCTCCGTTCATTAGACCGTGCACCGAGTTTCAAGTTAACAACTTGAAGGTCTTCAACCGACTAGTAATGAATCATTAATTCATAGGCGTGAAAGTGTCGAAAGAAAACTTCCCCAGCAAAACCACAGCGCAAGAGTCAACACACCCCTCCCCGGGAAAAACCTCGGACTTAGGTGAGGTTTGACCTAAAAAGTTAGCTGGCTTATTTTTCGTCTTTATTTGATTTTTTTTCGTGTTTTTTAGTTTTTCATCAACTTTTTGTGTATTATTGGTTCATCTCGGCGAGAGGAATCAAAAAAATAAAAAATATAGATCATAATTTTTTTTGAATAAAGACAAAAATAAGCCAAATGTCAGTTTTTTATACTTTTTTCGATCTTATTCAAAAAATTGAAAGTTCTAGTCATAATCTTTTACCTTGTTGGATTCTTCTCGCCAAGACGAACCAATAATACTCAAAAAATTGATGCAAAACGAACAAACGCAAAAAAAAATCAAATAAAGACAAAACAAAAAGTTAAGTTGGCTTTTTAAGCCAAACCTAACCTTAGCTCTCAGCAGCTCCTCCCCTAGAAAACAAACTTGTGATTATGTTCAGTTTGGTAGTTGGACTTGTTCCAATCCATTACAGAGAAGACTCGTCATCGTTAGCTGGGCTTTACAAAAAAATAGAAAGGAAATTAAGAGATAAAAGGTCTACAGATTAAAGTCTTCTAATTAATGCCAAGTCATTGCTGTCACAACTGTCATTGGATTGGCACAGTGTCAATTTACTTGCATCTCGGGGACTAATACCGCCATCCATTAACAACAGAGGGTCTAAATTAAACTAGGCAAACTCCCTTGTGGACTGGTTTCAAAAGCGTTGACAGGGTATTGCAGGTTTTGAACTTGCGACTTTAAGAGAGAGCAAACTCGCCAGCAAGCCAACCCTTGTGGTTTCGTTCAAAGAACTTAAGAAGAATATTATATATCCTAGATTTGGAAAAATCTACAATACATACTCCTTTTAGGTGTGTAGATATGCACCGATTGTGTGGTCCATATTGGGTCACCTCATAAAAAATGACCTGGAGAACCGGTCATTCGTAACATTTTCGTTTCTTTCGTAACTTTTATACTAAGAATTCGTAACTTTTAGATAATATGATTTGTAACATTTTCTTTCATTTCGTAACTTTTCGTGTGTTTCGTAACTTTTCGTGAGTTTCGTAACTTTGAGATAAAAAATTATAACTTTTCTCAAATATGATTCGTAACATTTTTGTATGTTTCGCAACTTTTATACTTAAGCATTTGTAACTTTTAGACAATATGATGCGCAATATTTTCTTTTGTTCGTAACTTTTCGTGTGTTTTGTAACGTTTTTATTTTTTTCCCTTCAATTTGTTAGGTCACCTGTTGCTCAGGTTAACAAGTTACCCGATTTGTAACTTTTTGTAATTGATTCGTAACTTTTAACGATCCAACGGTAGATAGCTTGGGAGCATATGATACATAACCAAAAAAAGAGTGTGTATTGTAGCCTCACCCCCTAGATTTTGTAACAAATGAAAATATAAAATACTCTTGTCAGGGACGAAGTTAGGAATCGAACTCGAGGAGACAAACTATGAGAGATATCTTTTTGCAGGTAATTTTGAAAATTAGGTCCAAGTCATTCAAAGTGTCGAACGTTTTTGCTAAATTGAAGAATTAAAAAATATATATTATCATTGTATATCATTCGTTGTACCATCACCTAACATTATCTTAAAGTATATAATTTCTTTTGCAGATAAAAAAAAGAAAAGAGTGTCAATACTTTCAATTATGTTTAAAATGTTATGCGCATTTGTTAGGAGTATGTAACTATAATTGTATACCACTTCTTCCCTCAAGATTACCAGTCCTACAAAATTAGAACTAAAAAATAATGTATTTTAGTTTGTCAAAAAAATCAAGCTTTTTGTTCGCAAGTTACCTTAAAATGCTAGAATTCATGATAAACAAAATGCATCCTTTCTAAATTCTCGTTTTCTGGACCAGACAATACTTTTTTTTTTTTTTTTGGACAAAAAAGCTAGAGTAAATTATACGGAAAGGTTTTTTTTTTGGTAGATTCGGGGCGCCGACTCTATAGTAGCTCCCCCTGGGAATCTTGTTAACAATAGTTAGTGAGACTAGATCTCGATCATGTGCCTGAGAGTATATGATGTCTACCTATGAGCTACTACTCCACTTGGCCCATGGCTATTGTTGATATAAGTATGGAAGTCATTCATATACAATGGGCAAATGCTAGCATTCTGTTTGCATTCTTTAATCCATGTCTTGCACTTTACCTTGAATTGGATAAAAACTAGTAGCTCTGAAGACAATATTAAGACTCAGTAACTGACTTAAGTCAATTCCTGATTTAAGTTGGCTTTTTCAGTTAATGTATTGTGAGAGATCGATTGAGTTGTCTCGTAAAACGCAATAAGTCAGTTTTAAAGTCAGTTGGGGAATAAGTTAATTTATGGAACAACCCCATATGAACCTTGGAAGATGCTTCCTGCAGCTGAAACCATGACAAAGACTTTGAAGAGAAAGTCTTACAAAAGACAATAAAAAATGAGGAAACCATTTACTCTATGCCCATTTTTCTTTGCAATCGAATGAAAACTAGGAGATTGACAAAAGACATAAATGGAAGGACAGACTTCTTCTTGTGCACAGAATTCGGATTTTAGTAACCCTAGGTTTTTTTGCCAATTTCATAGAATAACAAGGTCAACAAAATTTTAAACAAGGTTGACGAATTTGAACCTTAGGACTATACATGGAACCGAAAAATATACAACCTCATAACTACTTGCCCATAACCATTATTTCTCATTTTGAGATAGCAATTTAAAACCTTGTCTCCATTTGCTTCCCTCAGCGGAGGCGTGTGTTCGAGCCCCATGAGGGGCGCGGTCGGGTTTAGGGCTATGTATAGCCTCTGGACTCCCTGTGGACCAACTTCCTAACTGCCCTAATCCATCTAACCCAGTCCACTTGCTAACTCCCCTAATCCATCTAACCCTGCTGATGTATGCCGTTTGAAGAAGAAAAAAATTAAAGTCAAGTTATTTCTCTTAATTTGGCTTTGGTCTTTTTATATGAGAAGAGACTTTTTGGACTTTTTAAAACCTAACATAGGATAGATAGATGTCTGTTGGGGCTCGTTCCGCGAGGCTCCACTCGCCTGCTCTTTACTTTCGCGTTCTTGATTCATGTTGATGCCGGAATACTGATAGTAATGACCAGTGGCGGAGCCACATGGAGACCAATGTGGGCCTGTGCCCACACTGGATTTTTTAGGAGAATTTTTTTATCTTTTATTTGTACATCATTTTTTTTTTTTTGCTTACAAAAAATTAATTAGTGCTCTTGGGGAGTCATTACTTGGTGTTATAATATAATTCTCCTATGCATATTTATGTGGGACTTAAGACTGAATCTGAGTTTTACGTGAAGATGTGATGAAGGCCCATAAAAAAAGTGATGGAGAAGAGAGTTAGGGCATCGTCATTGCTCCAGAGCCACTGAACAAGTTATTACTTACAAACAAGTCTCAATTCACTGAATTTTTGCCTCGAAACTACATGTTTACGGACCTCGGACCTCAACTGACTCGAACCTCAGACCTCCCCCTTGGAAGCCAAGAAGTACAACCAATAAGAGGCACATGTGTCCACAAAATGTAAGTCAAGTGAGACTAATTTCAAATGAAAATTAAGACATGTTAGAAATTCTTTAAGAGAGTTTTGTTTCACAACAAAAGTAGTGGCGTTTATGATTTGTGCCCACATTGACTCAATTTTTTGGCTATGCCACTGGTAATGACCTACTTCACTCCCCACTACCGACCCTCAAACAATTGCTACTGGAAACTCTTGCTTGTAGCTACTACTACCATTATGCAAGTGAGAAAGAGCTACTACAGCCCTACCTAGAGAGAACAACTATGCCAAAAGACCAAAAAAACCCCAAGAGCCCCAAAAGCCGATAAGAGGAACAATCCTGGGTTGTTCCTCATCTTTTGGGGTCAGGATGCCAAAAAGTAGTTTCTTGTGAATTTCTTAGTCCCGGCGTGGATGGCTTGCCTATGATCACCCTAGGAATGGGAAAAGCTGAGGCGTGCGAAGCTGATCCGAAAACCGTCGAACCAAAAAAAATATATATCATTATAGGTATAGGCCATGTACTATAAATACTTACGTGAAATTTCACGAACACTACGTATTGTAGCATTTCTCTATATACAAGCAATATGTCATGGTTAATGATTTGGATTGGAGACTTTTATATTATATTGCTCACAGTTTATGCAAGAGATTTCCTCAATTCATTCATTTGACTAATACAATGTTTATAGGAGGCATCATTGGTAAAGCCTACATATTTAAATGGTAAAGGTAACCATCGGTTTGACAACAAATTTTTGGGTGTCAGGGGTTGCCCCAGTGGTTAGGGCGAGTGCCTGACTTTAGGGGTAGTCCCTTTGGTCAGGTGTTCGATTCCCCACAGGGTGAGTACCTGTGCTAAGCGGGGGGCCGTGACTGGTGTGGGTTGCGCCAGCTCCCTCCGAGGTTTGGGTCGTGCAGTAGGTCCAATTAGTGGCCTATTGTAGAGCTGTTCCTCGGTTATCAAAAAAAAAGAATTTTAGGTGTTTGTCTTTGTATTAACATGTATGTGACAAAGAGCTAACCTTCCCAACGAAAGCTAAGTTCACAGCGCAATTCTCTCTCTCTCTCTCTCTCTCTCTCTCTCTCTCTCTCAGACATATATCATAAAACTTTTGTTGTAATTTGGGTTACAAGAACATTATACAATTGATAACACTAACTTTCTTTTATCAATTTTGTTGTAATTTGGGTTTATACTAGGGCCAAAAATTTAACTGACAAAACCGATGGAAAAATTCGGTTTGGTTCGTGTTATTTTTCTTAAATTTTCAATTTGTTTCTGTTACAGTTTTAAAGTTTTGAAATGATTCTTGATTTTTTTTAGTGGCAAAAAATAATAATGAACTAACGCAATTGTTGTCTTCAAATTTTTACCATCTTTATTTTTTATATGTTCTTTATACCTTTCCAACAACGAATAAGAAATCCATCCATGGATTATTAAAAAATCAGTTTCACAGTTTCCTTAGCCACCGTTCGGATCAAGTTTACACACAATGCCTAATCATGGTTCATACTGGGCCTAATGCCTCTAGGCCCACATATCTCAACACTCTGCATTAACTGGCCCGGAGACCCTGATTTATGAGAGAGAGAGAGAGAGAGAGAGAGAGAGAGAGAGAGAGAGAGAGAGAGAGAGCATTCTTTTAATCCAAAAAATGTGTTATGGACTTCATATTGAAAATAGGTGAGTATCTTACTCTATATGCTTTGCACACAAATTGGTTGAATCTTGTGTAAAGCTGATCCAAAAGAAATGGACTTGGGCCAGCAGGGGAAAGGCTCATATGAGTGGAATAAAAAAAGCCCGAACCAGTCTTCTTTAATAGTAAAGGCCTTTGGGCCTCATTTACTCTGTTTTTTTTCCTTGATCTGTTGATTGGCAAAAACCAAAATAATGCTAATCTGTGCCTATTTTACTGTTCTTTTAATCTTTCTAGTTCTAGTAGAACATCTATCTGAATTTCTTTGAATACCATAGCGTATGTAGCACCACATGACAGTTCAAAATGGTACCCTATACCAATAATAAACTTTTTTTTTTTTTTTGGTTCGACGGTTTTCGGATCAGCTTCGCACGCCTCAGCTTTTCCCATTCCTAGGGTGATCATAGGCAAGCCATCCACGCCGGGACTAAGAAATTCACAAGAAACTACTTTTTGGCAGCCTGACCCCAAAAGATGAGGAACAACCCAGGATTGTTCCTCTTATCGGCTTTTGGGGCTCTTGGGGGGTTTTTTGGTCTTTTGGCATAGTTGTTCTCTCTAGGTAGGGCTGTAGTAGCTCTTTCTCACTTGCATAATGGTAGTAGTAGTAGCTACAAGCAAGAGTTTCCAGTAGCAGTTGTTTGAGGGTCGGTAGTGGGGAGTGAAGTAGGTCATTAATATCAGTATTCAGGCATCAACATGAATCAAGAACGTGAAAGTAAAGAGCAGGCGAGTGGAGCCTCGCGGAACGAGCCCCCACAGACAATATCTATCTATCCTATGTTAGGTTTTAAAAAATCCAAAAAGTCTCTTCTCATATAAAAAGACCAAAGCCAAATTAAGAGAAATAACTTGACTTTTCTCTATAACTTAAAGACAAAAAAAAAAAAAAAAAAACCAAGAGAAACGGTGATTAGTGGTCCAAGTTATGAGGGTTATTAGTGGTCCAAGTAAAATTATGAGGGTTATTAGTGGTCCAAGTTATACTTTAATTTGGTATTAAATGATTGGGCCCAGAATCAGTGATAGTAATTTGAAACCCTATGTTGACGACGCGCGTTATCAATTGCAAGAGACTCATGTAGTATACAACCGTTTTACACGTACAGATGGTTAACAGATCGGTTTATGGTCTTCACTTTGGGGTCTCATACAAATTATCTGAGCTGTTAATTAATTTTTAAATTGAAGAAGTCATTTATGTAATCCAATATTCCGATTTTTCATTAATCAGAATTCAGAATCCAAAACTCCAAATGAATTTGAAGGAAAATTAGATAACTAGATTAAGCAGATATAGTTATACAATTGAGCTGATTTTGATCTGCAAAAACTAGAAAATTTATTTTTAACTTTAGATCTCGGAATTAAGTGGTGTATATATAGTATTATATATTTACTTATGTCCTGAAAGTTTTGGTAATTCTGCCATTGTACGTCTTCTATATGTGCACATGCACGTACATCGCAAGTCTCTCAAATTCCCACTATTTCCAATGACAAATCCATCATAGATTTCATACTATATTGCATAATCAATTTACTTAATTATGCATAATTTACATCTTCTTCGATAATGCTGGATGGAAGACCGATGCCATTTTTGGATTAACATAAAAGACAATTTGCGCGTTAATTAAGTAGAGATTAGATCAGCTAACTAACTGATTTGTTCATATTAAGAAAGTATTATCTAGATCTTAACTGAAGTATCCAGAAAACTACGTTCACACTCAAAGTTTGTGCTATGAAACGAGTTTTTTTTTTTTTTTTTTTCTGTACAACTGCTATTTGTATTTGTAGGTCCAACATAAGATGAGTCATACCGTCCTATTCCTATACAATAAGACGGGTCCTTTGTATTTGTAGGTCCACCGTCATGTAAAAGGAGCGTTATGTAAATAACAGTGGTATTAACTAGTTAGTAGATAGAAAGACGTGTGTTTACGTCGAAAAATAATTGAAACTAGCTCGTACGTAGCAACCGATGGATTAGTTTATGAGCTTCTCACATCGAGTATCGTAACGAGGATCTAGTTTACGGGACTTCCAATCAAGCAAGTACTTCCGGATTTGTTTGATAAGCCTCAAGCCATGTGCTAAGGATTTTTTTTTGCTTGATCGTGTATATATATAATAGAGAGTTGTCTCTGAATGTAATTTCCCCATTTGTTCGTGAATAGACCTAGGTCGTACGGATTATGAAATGATATAATACTGACTTCTTTGTCTTTTTTACCATACGATATACATCCAGCGGGAGATTAGTAGGAAAGTTAGTATATTAACAATCAAAAAGATTTTGAAATCTCTACATGGACTCGAATCTCAGACTTTCTCCTCGGAAGCCAAGAGATACAACTAAATAGGGTACATTCAGGTCCAATACCACTAAATCCTTGATTAGTGGCTGTTCCTTTTATTTATTTCCTCTAGAACTCTGTTTACTGTCTATGGCTGTATTCCTGATGTCCTCTGACTTTGTTCTCTAAGTTTAATCTATTTCCGATTTACCTAAATAAATAAAATAAACGTAAAATGCTCATAATTTCATTTTATAATTCTCAGTCTTCTACAACTCCACTGGAAAATTCTCAAACTTCTCAGATTAATTTCTACTGTAAAATCCCCTCACTTTTTGAAGGGGAAAATAGTCAAGGATGTGACAAAAGAAGTTGGCTAGATGTGCAAGAAAATAATAGTCACAGAGTTTTTGGGAGTGATATTTCTTTTTTTTTTTTTTTTTTTTTTTTGTCTTGGTTGGCTTTTTGCCAACCTCGGGTTTTTTTCTTCCTTTAGGTCCTAGCGGCATTTGATTGTTCTTCTTTGTGGGTATTCTCTTTCTCCGGCTTGATTGCCTCGTGTTTAGGGCATTTTAATCTTTGCAATTATTCTTCAAAGATTAATAAAAAAAAAAAAATTTCGTTCAACCAAAAATAATCAAAGATAAATAAATTTAATATTTATGATCTATAGGTAGAAATTCCTTTTCAAAATCTTTATTTGTTTCCTCTTATACTTAATTTCCCTTCATTGTTATTCAACGAATTTAAGATCCAAACACAGCTTCATAGAAAACAGAAACTCCATATATATTTATCAAGGAAATTCCACTCCATGTCTAGATGAAGCTGCTCTGATATTTAAACTGTACTTTCATTACTAGGTCTGAGGATACATTCATGACCTAATTCACAAATATGCATGAATGTGTCACATCAACTTTATTTTTTTTATTTATCAGTGTTGTAACATCAACTTGCCCGTGTCTTTTGATTACTTGCTAAGGTTTTGGTGCTAAAAGTCTTGCCAGTCTTCTTTCATCTAATCATATTAGGTTTATTTATATGAAAATTTCTAAAATCAGCTCATTGAGCTGTCATTAAGATTTGAAATATATATTGAGATGTGTGAAAAATGTATATGAATGTGTAAAAATGTGTATAGAAAATTGAAAAAAGTACACTGGAGAGTTTTTTTTTTTTTTGTCTTCTTTTTTTTGTTATTGTCAGCTCAGTGAACTGTCAATACGGTATTTATATTTGAAAATCTCAAATACAGACCCCTTTGACACAATTGCTATATATTCTCTCCTTGTCAAAGCAAAGGTTATTAATAAATCTTAGACCAAGTGGGGTCTGGATTCTCTTCATGCAATCTATGACATCAAAAGCCTAAACTATGTTATTGTTGTTTATTCAAGAATTCAGACCCCTTGGACACAACACTTTTGCTTAATTAAATTCCAAGTGGATATGGAATATTATATCTCGAGATCTTGATTCCCATTTGTCTGCTTTAGCTATATTTGGTTACATGTAATAGTAAAAGAGAATTGTTAAACTTTGTCTCCAATCACCTTTTCCTCTTTATGCAATTCCAAGAGTCAAATTATCTGAAGACCAAATCAATGTGGTTATAGAGGCTCCTAAATGCATCAGGAAGTGTAAATTGGACCGGGCTGACACAGCCACATGGTGTGGTTGTAACACGTTAAGAACTAGATTTGGCACAACATGGGCCAGTACGACAAGACAAGGACACCCAAGTGAGCTAAGTTGCCTCGTTATTTTGGAGCATGAGGCACGGACGCTACATAGGGTTGGCATTTCATCCGCCCCGTCCGAATCCGATCCGATCCCCGATCTGAACGGATCGGCAATATGGAGATCTGTTTGGAGATTGGATAGGATATAGGGATTTTTTTTGAAAATGTTTGGGGATTGGATAGGGGGTGGAGATAGGCATGTCCACGCCCCGAATCCGCTCCGAATCCGTTCCCCGCTCCGTCCCCGCCCCGTCCCCGATCTGCCCCGTCCCCGAATCCCCGAAATATAGGGGTCTATTTATGAATTATGAAACTTTGGGGTCTCACTGAATTTTCTTCAAATATATGGAGTTACACCCAAAATTTCTCCAAACACATGGGTCTCACTGTAATTATTGTTCTAGGGCTTAAATCTACGTTGTTTCTTCTTTCACTTTTCATTTGCAGCCGACACACTCTCAAGAGTCTCAACAAACTGCAGAAAACCCTTCCATAGTTCCACTCTCGATCTCACGCACAGCAGTCATGCTCAATCTGTGACTTTCTCAATTCGCGACAAAGCCAAAGCCCACGGTAATCCCTCTTCTATGTTCTCGGTGGTTCATTAAATTAATTCATGGAATGTATTTAAAGCTTGATTTTCGTGTGATGTTTGGGCAGTCCCCCTTTTCTATGTTCTTGGGTGCATGATCTTGGAGTTTTTTTCTTCTATTTGTTTCCTTCAAAGTTGATTTTCGAGAAAGGGAACTTTCTTGTCTGATTTTCCTTCATCGTGCATAGGGTTGGTTTGGTAATTGAAGCATTTTCCCAATCATTAGAAACATGTTTTTCTAATGATTTTTGGTTTTTTTCTTCGCTTAGGTATATATTTTCCTATGACTGGAACCTAATTAATTCCATCAAGTAAAAGCTAATTGAAACAAGTCAAAGTACATATCAATAGATGTGGCCCATTAGTTTCCATCTTCACGAACATCTCATTTTATAAAATTTGGAGGGTTTTGAGAATGTAAACACAATGGAAAACATGGCCTTCTAATGATGTTTTCCAACTGGTGGGAGTTCGGAATTCACAATGTTATATGTTGGGCTACCTGTTATTTTGTTCGGAATTCACACTTGATTTTAGGGAAAATGATTTGTAATTGGGCTTCTATAACTATTTACTTGTTACTCTAGGGAAAATGATTGGATCCCCGAAATCCCCATGGGGATCCCCGTTCCCCATTTGGAGCGGGGATGGAGGATAAAAATAAATCCCCGTTGGAGATTGGATAGGGGATGGATATGAGTAAGGGGTTGGGGATTGGGGGTGGAGATAGTAGTCTCCGGCCCCGATCCGTCCCCATGCCCATCCCTAACGCTACACAAGCAAAGATTATAATGTACCATTTCAATTTATTTGTAAATGAGAATGACCCGTTAAATTTAATTACTTACTCCTTGTACATTGAATTGAATAACTCATATGTATAGTTTTAAACCGTTAACTCTTTAACCTCTTTTACCATTGTAACTGTATGATTCAAGATGCATAGTTTAAATAAGAGAGAGAGAGAGAGAGAGAGAGAGAGATGCAAAATTATGATATATATATAGGGTCCCGATCAGGCCAGGACTCCTTGATTTTTGCCAAAATCCGAACTTTGTGTTTAGGCCGTTGGATCTCATCCAACGACTATTAAAAGAAAGGGGTTCTCGCGGGTCTAAACCGAGTATGTGATTTCGGGTCAAACCACTCCCCATTCCAGATTTCACGTTCATTTCAAACAACAGAGAGAGAAAGAGAGAGAGAGAGAGAGAGAGAGAGAGAGGAAGGAGAAGAGACGTTCGAAAACGAAGAACACGAGAGAGAACAAAGAAGATGCACTACGGTGAAATTGAAGGCCAAATCAAGCCTAGATGATGACTCCATCTCTCTCCACTATTCTGACTCCACTATTCTGACCAGTGGAGAAATTGGGATCCTTGTTCGTACCACAACTACTGACATACCTTCTTCCTTCTCTTCTCTTTAATCTGGGAAAAAAAATCACCATATAAGTTGCAAAGAGAGTAAGCATCCAAAGAATCATGATTGCCCAATTTTTGGATGCAATATGAGGTCCCAAAGAATCTGATTGCCCAATTTTTGAAAACTCTGGTTCCAAACTCGAGATACAAAATTAAAATTAAGAAATTTGAAATTGAAACCCTGGGTATTTCTTACAACCCTAGGTAGCTTTTCATTGAAGCACCCAAATCATTCGACAGAAATTTGAAATCGGAACCCCATGTTTGAATCCAGATCGAAATAGAAAAAAGTTTCAAACAATCGAAACCCTAGGTGAAGTTCGAACCAGAGAGAGAGAGAGACTTTGTTCGATTTCGTTCGAATCTAGAGGATCGATTTGGTCTTCTTCTTCGTCTTCCATCGTCCGAGATTAATCGCATCTCTCTCTCTCTCTCCAAGATACGAAATGACGATGGAAGGGTGGGGTGTTTTGACCCGCGAATGCAAATAACCCGGGTCATGACCCGCGGGTTCTATTTTTACCTGGTGTTTTAACCCGCGAATTGCCTTCTCCTTTTGGAGCCGTTGGATGAGATCCAACGGCCTAAACGCGAAGTTCGGATTTTGGCAAAAATCAAGGAGTCCTGACCTGATCCGGACCCTATATATATATATATATATATATATATATATATATATATACGGGGAGGATCCTGTCAAGGATCCCGGAAATCCCGGATTGAAGCGGTTTGAAGCCCTTCCCGATATTTTTTTGACGATCCGAGCCGTCCAATGTGTTCAAAAGGTGTTTTCCAAGGCCCACGCGGGAAATCTTCAAAAAAAAATACCGGGAAGGGCTTGATCCACGCAATTTTTCGCAAAAACTGCATATTTACAAAATTGCGTGGATCAAGCCCTTCCCGGTATTTTTTTTTGAAGATTTCCCGCGTAGGCCTTGGAAAACACCTTTTGAACACATTGGACGGCTCGGATCGTCAAAATTTGATCCGGAACTATGAGATCCGGACCCAAGGGTCCCGGACTAGAGAGTTCCTCTATATATATATATATATATATATATATATATATATATATATATATATAGGGTACGGATCCGTGTACACACATTTTGCACACCCTTTTTGGCATTCCATCTCAGCCATAAAAATGGAGGGCTGAGATTAAAAATTGAAAAGACCCTCCTTCTCCCTCTTCTCCCTCACGTCTTATGTCTCTGTTACCTCCCTCCATGATTGAACTCCCTCACCCTCCAGACAAAAAAATTTCCTTAGCACCGTCAAAATTGTCAAATCTGGATCTCAAATCAAGTGAAGGCATCTACTTCATTTAAAGCACAATCCAAATGCCGAACCCAACTCCTTTGTCCCCATCCGATTTCTCATCCATCTCTTCGAAGAGAGGGCTAGAGAGAGAGAGATTAGCATTTTCCTATGTACTTCTGGGAAGAGATAGACAGGAAGCGGCAAGTTGATAAAGAGAGAGGAGAACCCAGATTTCTCCCATGCTTTAAAAGCCTTAATTCATTTGGGTTCGTAGATTTACAGAGAAATTTGCGTATTCGTAATCTATTATATTGACTAACGTGTGTACATTGAGGACAGATGCATATGTATTGGACGATTGGTCAGACCCATCAAAACTTTATCTAAAAGGTATTCAAGCTCGGCAAGAAAGAATCATAAAATTTATGTTGTAAACTGTTCTGCCAGTAAGAACAATGTTTACATAACATTGTGTCAATGTATGCTACTGATTTTCTACCAGTTACACAACAAAAGTATTATAGTGTTGAATAAACTTAGGAAGGGGACGGCGATTCCGATCACGGTGAAGGCAAAGAATCAGAGGAAGTAGTCGAGACTGTGGAGGTGGTTTTCGAGCTCCGCGTGAGGTGGTATGGATTGAGCGTGATCATCTGTGGTGGTGGTTTTCGAGCTCATCGGCCATGGCTACTACCGGGTGTGTTGGTGAGAGAGAGAGAGAGAGAGAGAGAGAGAGAGAGAGAGCACGTGAGAAGGGAGGGGTCCTTTTAATTTTTAATCTAAGCCCTCTATTTCTATGGCTAAGATGGAGTGTCAAAAAAGATGTGCAAAATATGTGTTCACGGATCCGCCCCCACATATATATATATATATATATATATATATATATATATATACACACACACCCCCACCTACTTTCCAGTCCGGTATCCCAGACTGGAGGTTTTTTGGTGTTTTGAAGCTTTTAAAACATATTTTTGCATGATCCGAACCGTCCAATGTGTTTAAAAAATGTTTTTAAGGGTTCCCTTTAGAAATCGTCCAAAAAAAATACCGGGAAAGGCTTGATCCAAGCAATTTTCTACAAAAACTGTACATTTTCAGTTTTATGAAAAACTGCTTAGATCAAGCCCTTCCCGATATTGTTTTGGATGATTTCTCGCGGGAACCCTTGAAAACACGTTTTAAACACATTGGACGGTTCGGATCATGAAAATTTAATCCGGAACTATGAGTACCGGACTTAGGGATCCCGGACTAAAGAGTTCTTCTCTCTCTCTCTCTCTCTCTCTCTCTCTCTCTCTCTATATATATATATATATATATATATATATAATGCTTCTAATCCGGACCTCCCGTTTCCGGACCTCCATGATCCAAACAATTTTTTGAAAATCTGATCCGTCCAATGTGTTCAGAAGGTGTTTTCCAAGGTCCCCGCGGGAAATCTTCAAAAAAAAATCCGGGAAATACAATTTTTGCGAAAACTGCTTGGATCAAACCCTTCCCGGTATTTTTTTTTTTTGAAGATTTCGCGCGGGGACCTTGGAAAACACCTTCTGAACACATTGGACGGCTCGGATTTTCCAAAATTAATTTGCAACCCCCAAAAAAAAAAGCTTCTATCCGGGGGTCCGGATTAGAAGTTGTGCGTATATATATATATATATATATATGAGAGCCATTTCTAGTAAGGGCTCCCTTATATAAGCTACGGTGCGGGATTTTTCGTTCGAAATCGAATTTCGATGATCTGAACCGTTAGATGTGTTTAAAATGAATTTTTAAGGTCCAAAGCGATGATTCATAAAAAAAATACCCGGAAGGGCTTGATCCGAGCAGTTTTGGATAAAAATGTACTTATACACATTTTATCGAAAATGGCTCGGATCAAGCCTTTTTGGGTATTTTCTTTTTACTAATCCTCGCGTTATATCTTAAAAATACGTTTTAAACACATCTAATGGTTCGGATCGTTGAAATTAGATCCTGAACAAAAAATCCTGCACCATAGAAAGTAAGGAAGCCCTTATTGGATATTTGTTGTGTGTGTGTGTATCTTAAATAATATAATGACTATTTCCTATTTATAATATTATTTTAGTTATAACTATTCGAAATTTCTGAAGAAAAAAAATACTGATGCTTTTTGTTCCAATTTTTTGCTTCTGCTTTTATAAGGCCCGACTATGCATGGCACGGCACTCCATGGGCAATAGATGGTAGCGATTGTAGCATTCTCACGAGTCATGCGGAAATTTAGTCAAGCACAAAAGTAAATGAATCAGGCCAGCACGATATGATCCATTTAACACGTCTAAAAAGAAGTAGTTTTTTTTATCTTACCCAAGATATTGAGCAAATATAGTAGACGTTATATTCCTTTCCAAACAGTTCATTTTGTAACTTGTAAGTACCCATCTATGTATCATTCATGCCCAAAATCAAGTTGATTAGGCATGATATCCATTGAAAATAATAGTAATTATTTGTCTAACGAGTAACAATTTTGGTCAAACCAGTCCTCGTTTAAAAATAAATATGACTTAAACAAGCCTTTACCAATGCTTGATCGATTTAATTTTTTACTTAGATGATTGATAGATAAATCAAAATATACAAATTGAACGGCTCATATCATTAAATGAGGTTAATGAGTGTTTTATTTTGCATCACAGACGATTGCGAGTTTATGTTGATTTTTTAGATTTCGACATTCTTATATGATTACTTGTCCAATCAACTGTAATTATCATGACCATCGTAGAAAAAACAGAGTGTGCCATTCTCATAATATTTGTAAGTAATGCTAAAAAAGGTCCTTGACATTCCACCAGGGATCTAACGTCAGTCAAGGCCCCTCCCAATAATAAAATTATTTCAGCATATATTATTCTATTAGATTAGATTTGGGCAATGTCGCAATGACATGGAATATCAAATAAAATAAAATTACCTTTTAGTATTTTTGTTTTATGGGGGAGGTGCCAGAATTATCCTAGACCACTTTCATTGGGCGGGGTTTTGTGGGGTATAGGAGAAAAACTTAGGTGCCGAGCAGGTAGGGTACACGTTATATCGAACATGCATCTCGGTTGTCTAAGAGAGTTTTGTATAGTTCAGATTTCTCCCTCCCTCTCTCTTCTTCTCTCCTTTTTCTCTTTCGAAATTCGGCCCGTCCAAAACCCTTTTGGACGGCCAAGATATGCGTAGAGTACCACTACATGATGTCCAACCGACACCCAAATTTTTCTAGGGTGTAGAGATGATTAAGGAGTAGAGAAATGGGAAAGGTAGGGCCCACGTGGGTTTTGCCCCCTTTTAAATAAGAAAGTGTCTATGTACGTTCAACCTCAAAATTCATGCATGGTTTCTCGATTTTATTATCACCAACTAAAGAAAAGAAAATGGGTCTGATTCTCGGTCCAAGTTTTTATTTGACGGGACAGGTTAAATTTGGACTCTATATTCGTGTAATTAATAGTTCAAATTTACTTAAAAACTCTTCTGTCCAAATTAAGAGTCCTTTTCAAAAACTGTCTTTTTTTGGCGGACGGTCCTTTTCGCTCTACCAGAAATATCATTCTCTAACCATACATCAATTCCCAAGGAAAACTTCCCCACTGTTGTGTTTTGATCTGTTCCTTTTGACCCATAACCTACAATACCAGCTGGTGACACGTGCAAGGCAGGTGATCCTAAGGTTAGTGTCTGTCTTCCCATCTTATCGCAATAATAAGCCGTTTAACGAATGAAAGTTAGTGTCTGTCTTCCCTTTATCTTATCGCCAACACGATTCGATCAAAAGCCATTATCAATTTCCAATCAACCTGATTTTTTTACGTTGATGATAATTACATCGAGAATTACAAAAAGAACAGCTTTTTTTCAATAAAGAGATAGAGATGTATTAAAATAAACCATGGCCCAAAACCGGTAAACACAACCATCTACAAAACCGCCGGCCAAAAAAACCACCTACCAAAACTAATAACAATAAAAAAGAAACAAATAAATAAAAATAAATAAAAAGAGCAGAAAAGAAACTGCCGGTGTCATCGCTGCCGTTGTCACGCCGCCGCTCGCCGTCGGTGTCAGTGGCCTAGATCGGCCTCCCCTTGTTCAAAAAATCAAGATTCACAAAAAGAACAGCTTGATTCATTGAAGGGGAGTGATTTCCACACCTCGTAAATTGTTATCCACACTCCCTTTTTTGTCTTCTAGTGAAATTTCTATGTGTAAAATGTCACTAAAAGACAAAAAGGGGGTATGGATAACAATTTGGGGAGTGTTAATATCAATTACCATCATTGAATTGTCAATTAGGCAATGTTGAATTTTATTTTGGAGGATCACTTTTTTATAGGATATTAAAATGAGAGGATCACTTTACTCTCAATCGACACACCCTTTAACGAGTGGCTTAAGGATATTTGTTCACAGAGTTCAATGAAGATTCTCGTATCTTTAAATTAAATGTACCATTTATAAAAACATGTTAAAAAAAACCAATATCTTAAGCATTCGTCAACTGAATATCATATTTGATAGAAGTATCTCAAAGGATCTGCCTCCTCTCCGGTAGTGAGAGAGGAGCTTCCCGTCCGGTCCTTTTTTTAGAATCATATTGAGTTTACATTAATGATCAGAATCGTGCATTATATAGATTTCATTGTATACTTCAACCATGCAAAAATTTGTGTTAATTGGATACCTATTGATGACTCATCAAATCACATTAATCTTGAAAAATAAGTACCGGCCACACTGATCAAAATCACTTTTTTCTAGTCTTGCAACAAAACAAAAAAAAAAAGAACTGGACGGGAATAGGGATGGCAATCTTGACCGAACCGATGGTTACCAGAATCGTAACCGTTTATTTTTTTCCCGAACCATAACCGAAATGTTCTTCGCTGGTGCAGGTATGGTTTGGGATGTGAGATAACCGAACGGGTATGATTTGGTTCTGGTTTGAGGTGATAATCGAACCGAGCTGAATGTGTAATTACAAAATTACCCCTATAATATATATCAATTACATTTTTACCCCTTCCTATATATATAGCATTTACACACGTAACATTTCACAGCACCAGCATTTAGGGTTAGGGAGACTCAAGGGAGGCGATTTGCGGCTACCAAAGTGCAGATCTCAGTTGTTGCTCTCACCCTCACCTGGTACGTCTCTCTATGTGTGTGTGTGTGTGATGATTTCTCAAGAATCTCGACTCATGTATTTCCTATTTCATTTGTTTCGATTGATAGACAATCTCAGCGATCTCTGATCTACGCGATGTCATTCTCTCTTCGTGTGTGTGTGATGATTTCTCGAGAATCTTGACTCATGTATTTCCTATTTCATTTGTTTCGATTGATAGACAATCTCAGCGATCTCCAATCTACGCAATTTCATTCTCTCTCTCCGTGTGTGTGTGTGTGTGATGATTTATTGAAAATCTCGACCCATGTATTTCCTATTTCATTTGTTTCGATTGATAGACAATCTCAGCGATCTCCGAACTACGCGATTTCATTCTGTGTGTGTGTGTGAGAGATGATTTCTCGAGAATCTCGACCCATGTATTTCCTATTTCATTTGTTTCGATTGATAGACAATCTCAGCGATCTCCGATCTACGCGATTTCATTTATAGTGTAGTTTGGAGCCCTATTGGGGTTGCAACAACCGTGGGTCGAGTCATGTTCAAAGCCCCATTTATTAAATGTTTGAATTGTTTTGTGGAAGGTCATAAGCCCGTGGGCCAATTCCATTCGGTTCGGGGATTACCCCTACTCGTTCGGATTTTGATTCGGTTCTGGGTACTTATCTAGTTCGTGATTATGGGTTCGGATATGGCAATATCCGAACTAAACCGACCCATAACCATCCATAGACGGGAAGCTCATCTCCCATTGCTGGAGAGGAGCCAAATCCTATCTCCAAACGTGAATCTAGCAAGATCCATTAGAGATTGGAGTACTGACTTGGAAATTTAACCACCTAGAAATTGTCAATGTAATTAACACAGGACAATAACTCAGGTTAAACTAGGAGAATAAACGACAGATGATAGGATACTGGAAAAGTTTCTCCGAAAATATTCAAAAAAGAGAAATGAATAATTCAGATTCAAATCATTGTGGCTGTGTTTGGTTTACATTTCCAAAAAAATTTCCAAAAAGATTCCTTCCCCATCTCTCATCTCTCCAATCATTAATCAATTTTCTCTCTCTACTCATACCCCTTTCTACAATCATTAATTCTCATTTCTCTCTCTATCTCTCTCCAATCATTACACCTCTCTCTAATTATTACTTTTTCCAAAAACTCATCCAAACACTATCTCAAAAAATTTCTTCTCAAAATTCTAAACCAAACACAGTGTGTGAATCTTGAATTGTTCATTTCTCTTTCATGAACGTTTTCGGGAAAACTTTTCTTAAATCCTAACATTTTTGTAGGGCAAACACTAACACCAACTACACTACACATTTGTGTATACGAGAGTAACATGAGCGATGTACTTTTTTTTTTTTTACTCACTCTAGTATCCGGGCCAGTTTACGCGCACCTCAACTAATTCTAAAGACCCAATGCCACAACCCAATTGCGGGGACCCAATGAAAGCGGAATAGGCCCAAAGCAATTGATAACACTTTTACAGGTTTCGAGAACCTGAGACCTTAAGTGGGATCTAACACCTAAGTCCCAACCTTGACCACTAGGCCAACCCTTGGGGTTCATGTGTGAGGTGCTTTTGAATCATTCACTTTGCAAACCACGACATGTAAACCCACGCGTTATGAAAACTTAAATTGACCGGGCATCTGATCAGTGTGCAAGTTTTCCGTTTTCATAACCATTTATTTTCAAAACTCTGATGATAAAACAAGAAAACAAACACCATTCGTGCCAAGAACCTCAATCCATTTTTTGTTCATTTCAAGGTATTTCCTATCAAAACTTACTATCTGTGTTTCAATATTAGATTAGCTATGCAATGATAACCAGAAACTTGAACGGAACAAAAGAAGAAAGACAAAAGATAACTGAACTTTGTATACCATTTTGACTATGAATGTTGTGCAACATCGCATTGCGTGAAGTTCGGCCTGCATATTATCTGTCCTACTGTCACATGACTTTGTTTGCCTGGACGAGGACTCTTCGCAGCTCATCGGCGATTCCTTGTAAGAGAACAGGTTTCCTAACAACTCCATTCATCCCCACCTGCGAACACCTTTCCCACACCTCCTCATCGCCACTTGCAGTTAGAGCGACAATCAACGGCCAGGATCGGCTCCTAAACTTCCGAATCCTCAATGCGACTTCGAACCCGTCCAAATCGAGCATGTGGAGATCCAATAGGACTACTTGGAACGAAGTGACAGCAGGGCCCAGCGCGCTGAGGCATTCGAATCCGGACCCTACGGTGGAAACGTTGCACCCAAGTTTCTGAAGAAGTTTCTTTGTCACAGCCCTGTTCACGTCGTTTTCATCGGCTAAGAGGACCTGAAGGCCTTGGAAAATAGAGTTGGATTGTGGAGCATTATAAGAGTTTTCGGACTCAGAAATGCCAATTACAATAGAAGGCCTGAGCTGGAACCGGAGAACGAGTGCCATGCTTTGATCAAAGCCATCTGGGTATGGGACTATCCATATGTTCCCCTGCATTAACTGAAAATTATTGGGAAACAAAAAGGGAAGTTAGAGAATATACGAGAATTCTTCACCAAACAAGGAACAAGAACTTGTATGTTCTCAATGTTGCAGAAGGAAATTGTCTTCTGAACTTTGTCAAATCAACACATAAACAGTACATTTTCAAAATTAACTGCAAAATTATCTGATTCCTATTCAAGAATAAAAACAAGGCTTTGTTTGGAGTAAAATTGATGTTGCTCTAAACAGTGGAATTGGAACACAGTAGCAACATGCCAAATTAAAACATTACTATCATGGTAGGGTATTTGGCAGAGCAATGCAGCAATAAAAGCACTAAAATCATCTTTGCTAGTCAAATTCGTCGATACAATTAGTCCCGGCTATTGCCTCGACATGCATTGTCAATTCGAAAAATAGAATAGCATGGTTAGAGCAAATATCATAATCTGACTACTAAAAAAGCACATAGGAGAGCCAATTATGGAAGAATTTTGAGCTTGAAATATCAATAAGATGCTGCTGTCTACGATCGGAGAGCCTAGTCTCATTAAAACTACCCCAATCCGACTGTTTACTTTCCAAATATGTTGAAAATAAGAAAACAGACGCATCCTCACCTGTACAAGCTTTTTGCAAACGCTGAAGCTCAAGCCTTCCTCAGCTCCCTCGATGGTGTGCCTTCGGCCTCCGGTCTTCACCCGTTCCACAGAGCTCTCTGAATGGGAAGAAGTATTCTTTATCCCAATTTCAAACTTAACATAAACACATCCATCAGAAGAGCTCGCTCTCCACGCCGCCCATCTCTGATCATTTCGTCCCTGACTTCCACTCTCAGAGCATACCTTAAACGTCACGCACCCACCACCATTTCCACCATTCAAGAGATTGCCAACCATGTGCAAAATCACTTGGAAAACCCTTCGCTCGTCTCCCATGACCTGATCCGGTAAAGACTTTTCCACGTTAACTACAAAAGTATAACCCTGATAAACGCAAAGGCACTTGGAAAGGCAAGCAGCTTCTTTAATCATGGAATGCAACCGAAAAGACCTCATTTCCAACGGGAACCTCCCGTTTTCCTTTGTTGAAATTTCCATTACATCATTGATCAAGGTGGACAACACATTACTGGTTTTAGCCATTGTGTCAACAAGAAGTTGTTGATGGCCACTTAACTTCTCGTCCTGAATCATTGAAAGCAACCCTAAAACTGAATGCATAGGTTTTCTCATCCCATTGCTCATCACCTTTTGAAATGCGTTCCTAGCTTGACTCGCCATCATAGCATCCTGCCTCGCTTGTTGCAATTTTCGATTTTGCTCCACTAATTGATCCCTCATGAGCTGTGACTCTTCAAGTACTGCTGCGTGGGAGAGAGCCACAGCAACTTGATCCGCCACCACTTTTACTATTTCCAGCTCCTGATTGCTCCACGATCGACCTTCACCACCTGGAAGAACCAAAACCAGTATAGCATAACAAGCCTGAACTATCTCAGGAGTTCCACCTTTGAAATTCGAAACCCTAAGCATCGGCATCCTAATAGCTGCCACAGCTCCAACATCCACAGATCCTCCACTGCTTGCCACAGCTAGTGTTGAGTCAGGCTCAAGTATCTTCACCCCATCACTCTTCTTTATCTCTGCAACATCTACATCTGTAATCGGAATGGAGGAACTATACATGTTTGAAGAATTTCTCCCCTTCAATTCATGGGTTAGATCCATCTCTGTCTTAGTCTCATTAGGCATCCAAACAGCACAATTTCGCAAGTCTAGCGTCTTAGATAGCTCAACCAGAGTTGTGTATAAAATGGTGTGTCGGTCCAGTGACTTACGGATCTCTTGGGTAAGCATCCGGACATGCCACCCAGCTTCCTTCTGCTTCTTTATTTTTCCAACTTCTCGGCCAAGATCCCATGTTTTTTTCTTCAACATGAATTCCCGTACCTTCAATTTTAGAAGCATAGGGATGAGAGTGATTAGAGTTATGGCAGTGGCGAAAGAGACGAGGGCGGTTAGGAATTTGAATATGGTGAGGGCTAGCATTAGCTGAAACGGGTGGGGACCGTAAGTCCAGCCGTTGAGCAAATGGGTCATCCCACATAGAACAATGAAGGCAATGAATTCGAAGAGTACCCATTTGAACGGAACGTTGGAACAGCTGACAAAGTAAAGGAGCTCAATTGGGATGGAAAAATAGGCAACTGCAATCAAGAAGTCACTCACTTTTTGACATTCCAGAATGCTTTCAGTGCTCCAAAACCCCACTTCCTCATTACAATCACACCGGGGAAACCCGTTATCAGCAGCAGAAATGGAAATTAGGATCGACGAAATCAACAACCCAGATGCTAATTTCTTCAACATTTCACCTAATATATTACTACGTTTTCAATCCATTTGCTGATAACTATACGGATATTTTGAAACCCCAGTGTAATAAATTTCTAACTAGATAGAACCCTCTTGAATTAAAGCTTCAGAATCCAAACTTCCAATATAATCAGTCATCTCCTGTTCAATAAAATTTCAACAAAACTATGAAGCCATCTAAATTAAGAAATACTCCTAGATGAAAGGATACATCAATCTGCCATATAGATACACATATATATAGCCATTAGACCATTTTGCAAGGCACGCATTAACAAATAATTATTAATACCCATAAAATCAATCTTTGGCCAAAAAAATATTTGGCGTACCAACCGGTTCAACACACCAACAAATAAATTAATTACTGAATATTCCTCTTCAAATCTCTAAATTAGAGATTTTTACTTTTCACCTACTGTCTGAGTCTTTTTCCATGGTTCGAGTAATAACAAATATTCATAAATAGAACATCGAAATTACCTCAATCAAAGCACCAATGTATAAACGCACAATAAATCCCAAAGCTAACAAAACTCAATACAAATAAACAAATAACAAAAAAAAAAGGCCAAAATCTAGCGATTCGAAAAGGGCAAAAAAAATTGAAATCATAAACCTTGCTGAATCGCAAATGCAGGAAAAATAAGAACAGTACCTGAATAAATCCGCCCAGATTCTGAACCAGCAAATCTTTCAGATCTAAATCTCCCACCCACAAGCATACAGATACATATATATGTATTCACTTATACGTATACTATAAATTTCTAAAAACCCAGATCAAGAACACCATCTTATCCAAATCCATCAAAGACCCACAAAACCAAATCTCAATGTATCTCCAACAAAAAAAATCCCAAGCAAAGTAAAGAAAGATCTGTGGTGAAAACCCAGAAAAAAGGAATCGGCGATTCACCGTGCAGTCCTCAAGCTACCGTTTTGCGTGCATAGATACGTATAAACACACAGAATAAGCTTTTTTTTCCCTCCGATCATACCACCAATCTCATTTGCCTATTGTTTTTGGTCTCTCCCTCTGTATTCAAATTTCAAACATTGGTTCCAGAGGGGAAAGACTAAAAGACTCCAACAATGCTATTATTTTCCTGAAAGACTCGGTCTAGAGAGAGAGAGAGAGAGAGAGGGGGAGGAGGTTTTTGTCCGCGCCGTTGTTTGATAAAGAAGCGGAAAACAAAGAGGGGGGTTTTAGAGAGAGGGGAGGAGAGAGAGAGGGAGAGAGAGAAACAAAAGAGTAAAACTGTGGCCTTTTCTATTGGGGGAACTGAAGTGGACGTTTTGAGCAAAAGTGCGTCTAAGTTCTCTTCATGTTAGGAAAGTGGGCCCCACCTTCCTACACCTCTGAATTGTTGTGTGTGTGCACCTTCGTTTCTGGAATGGGGCCTGGCCTGCTGTGCATCAGACAGCAGGGTCCAAAAAACGGGCATCGTTCCGAGTCCACAAATATGACGTGAACCGTTTCCTATTACTATCTAATAAAACTTGATGCATGGGATTTAAGTGAAAAAAAAAAAAGTTAATTGGACATCAATAACTAGACCGCTTTTTTTGGGCACTTATAAAACGTGCAAGAAGATTATATGGTGGACAATAGGCTTTCGTCGCTAAGATACAGATATATGATCGACTTGATTTTTTACACGTTTGTTGTTCTACTTGTGATACTCAACATAGTGAATGGTTATCTTATTTTTAGGCTTGGAATGATGTACGTTTGTACGGGCACAACCACCCTGCTATGGATAAGGGCCCCCACTCCTTTATTTCTTGAGATACATTCACAAAGAAAATAAAAGGAAAACCTCGCAGTTATGCCATCACAAATCTTAGTATAAACAGTAGTTTGAAATTAAGAAAGCGAATACTAGACGAAAATGTGTGGACCACTTGTGATTTTTCAACTTCCTCCGTTCTTTTGGTCGGGGTTGTCAAAACTCAAAAAATGCCCTCAATTTTTGGACTCCAATTTGTCTTAAACTTCACCCCAAACACACGGCCCACACACTACACCACTCACAAAACCCAAGAGTTGTGTGTGGGGCCCTTGGGTTTTGTAAGTAGTGTAGTGCGTGGGTCTTGGGTTTTGTGAGTCGGGTGTGGTTGTAGGCTTGTAGCATTATTCTTTTGAACTTAGGTCCAATCCAATTCAATTTTGGTTTTTGTGGTCCCATCCCGGGATCGCAAAAATAATCGGAATCGGTTATTTTGTGGAGCTCGTCAAATTTTTACAAGTACAAGAAAAATCAAGGTCTATGACTACCGAACAATGACTTATAGGAACACATTTATCATGAAACAAATGAATCTGATTCAGTATGCACACCTTCATTTTTTAAAAGATAAATTCCAGACAAATATGTTCCGATAAGTTATTGATTGGTACACACGGAAATTGATTTTTCTCGTACTTATAGAACATGACAACCTCTACAAAATGAAAGGTTTCAATTATTCTTATGAGCTTGGGATGGACCCGCAAAAATAAAAAATGGACCCGATTGGATGGGGGAGAAACTGGACTGGTCCTAAGTCCTCTATTTTTGGTCATGCGAGTCGAATGTATTGTAGTGTAGTGTGTTTTCAATTGGCTACATTTAACATTATTGACCCCATTTCGAAAAGTTGGGATAAGGTAAAACTAGTTCAATGCATTTCTGAGGAGCAGGCTCAAGAAGTCTGCAAAATTCCTATCTCCATGACTGGTGGAAATGACAAGATTATATGGAAAGATTCCAAGTCAGGTGGATATACGGTGAAATCTGGATATGCAATTCAGATGGGTTCTATGGCTAGAGTGAAACCGGCTATTCCTTCTTGTTCGTATAGTCCATCTGGGGCTATGTGGAGGAAATTATGGACTATTCCTACACTGCCAAAGATCCGAATATTTTTATGGAAAGTGGCACGAAATTGGATCCCTTGCAAAGCTAATCTTGTGAAAAGGAAATGTGGGAGTGATCTTACTTGTCCCATTTGCGAAGCCTCGAGTGAAACAGTAGAGCACATTTTATTTCACTGCCCTTGGAGTAAGCCACATCATTCCGCCTGAAGCCCGCTGGGCTTTGCCAGAGCCCGTCAAATGGGCGGGCTGGCCCAGCCTGACCTTCCCATGGGCCGGGCTTGGGCCTGAAAATTTTAACTCCAACCCGCCCGCCCGCCCACCAGCCCGGCCCGGCAGCCCGAGATATCAGCCCGCGCAGTAGCCCGGTACACTGATACACGCGTAGCATGGGTTTGTAACAAAAATTAGGGGTGGAAATCCAAGAATATAGTTTACACGGCTCAGATTGAGTGTGCCTAAAATTTGTGGCGAGGATTGAATTACTCCTTCAACATTATCCCGCCCATTGAATGCCAGCTAAAAGCAGAGGAACTCCCAAGCCCACTTTTTATGCTTCCAAGATTTAAAAAACTGAAAAAGCATGAAAAAAAAAAAAACACAAATGTGAACTGGTAGTTTCTCTTGGAATTGGAGGAACACTGGCAGTGCGACTATTGTGAAAGTTTGATGGTGGTTTGTCACTGTCTTGGCACTTTGCTTTGAAATTTTATGCATATACAAAATCATTACTCCCTTTCCGTCCCATCTTGAGGAGAAAATTATCACACATGAGCATTACAATTGTCGACAAAAAAACAATACAATGTTATATACACTATAGCATATTGTAGTAATATACTAGAAAAGCTATACGATATTCGAAGTACTTTGTTTTTAAACAAAAATACTTTTCGTTAGTCAACCTCCCTCAGTCTAAAATTTTGGCTTCTCCACTGATCAAATTTATTTTATGGTGAACTGAAAATATAATACCAAAATACTCATTGAGTCCTACATTCCGGCTACATCACATTAATCTTTGGTTTTAAGTTGTTTTTGTGCAAAAGACGAAGCACACACAAATAAGTTTTGTGGGCTCCTACATAGATGATCTAAACCGCTCATTTTTTATTTTAAGAAAAATAAACGGTTATGATCATCTATTGGGACCCTAAGTAGACGTACCCCATAAAAATATCCGTGCATGGAAAAACTATACATTTCATGAGAAAAAAAATGCAATGGCCTAAGCCCTAAGATTACAAGTCTCCCCACGGTCTCTAGGTTTTCCAACCTAAAGCTCTGATATTACCAAGTTATCACGCCCTCAATTTTCAACATAATTAAATAAACACTTCTTGATAAAATAATTCCATACATAAACATCCAAAAGTCATCTCACAATGTTCCATATTCATAACATACTAATAAGTCTAACTCGGGTACCCGTATCCCATGATAAGAACATAAGTAAAAGTGTCGAAGTTTAGATTCTTCCAAAGTCAAAAGAGGTGAAATAATCGAAGTTAAAAGTTCATCTTTTAAAAAATATGATATAAAAGATGATCAAATAACTCTTCATGAAATGTCTTTCATCCATGTAAATGCACCGCGCGCCAATCAACTGATGCTCCGTGCTAGCCTGCTAGGTACCTGAAATTAGTAGAGTGAGCTACACTAGCTAGCAAGAATTTCTGTACAAACTCTAAATGCAAATGTAATGAAATGAGCATGAGAGAGATATGGTAATGTAAACCAACCAACAATTGAGCAACATCGAAATACAAGCTAAGTTAGAGATCAAATGCAGTCATTTTCATAAATCATTGTTATCCATATCTTCTAAATTGGGAATTTGGGGTCCCGTATCCCTAGCCGAGTATTTTGTGCCTCGTTACCCCTGCCGAGATGCGCGGGTCTCATAACCCATGCCTAGGGTTCACCATTTCGTTCAAAAACATATCCATTGTCCATTACGTCGCGTTATCACGTGTCATGTTCACGGGGATAGGCAATATAGTCATCAAATTAGAGGAATAACAAATTACGGAAACAATGGACAAAAAACGAGTGTTTCAATCAAGTAACAAAGTAAAAACAATAGGTATTTCAAGCACACGATCAAATAACTCAAATGGAGGCCAAGGGAGTGTTAAACAATGCTTGATTTCACAAAAAGGGATTTCAGTAAGTCACTAGAAATCCCGTTCAGACAGTGGCATTTCTGTCTAGACGAACGGGACATATTACAGGTCCAAAAACTGCTTCAATTTTTTAGATTTTAAGAGATTTCAACCCAAGCATTGAGAACACAAAATTTACTAAAGAAATGCATCAAAACACAAAACAAACACTAGAATGAGTAGAAAAGAACCCCTACATCAAGGATTTAACCTCCAACTAGATCTAATCAAGAATCAAAGCAAAACCCTAACTCCAGCTCTTGATTCCAACCGAAAATTAATCTCCCAAGTGAATATGAACAACACCCGTGCTTCGAATGGCGTGAGAATGCACGTATGAGGGTGGATCTACAATGAGTTTGAGTGAGGGAGGTGGATTTGAGTGTGGGAGAGTGAGATTTTAGAGAGAGAAAGAGGACGAGAGGGCCACTTTCAATGGGGAGGGAGAGAGATGAATTTTTCTCTCTCCCAGGTTCCTTATATAGTCCCAACACACTTGCACCCCTCCAATTTCTATTGTGTTACAATTTAACCCAACACCAAACTTTCTCTCACATTAATCCACATTACAAAATCAAAATGTAATTTCACAATATTCCCCACTTTTATTTTCAAAACATCTCGTAAATTACGGGTCTTTAAAAAACTATACCATTTATACTATATAGCAACGTTTGCAATCTTCCTCGCCAATTTTCCATCACAAAAAAGATTCATTATTTTCATATACTCCATTTTTTTTGCTTTTGCCTAGTCGTAATGTTTTCCCACTTATTCTTCTAAGGTCTTAGGAATTCAGTTTTTTTTTTCTTTTGAAGTGTTTCAATATTGCATAGACATACTTGAAAGAATTCAATTTAAAAAATAAAGAGGGAAACAAATAAAGCGGGCGGGGAACAAAAGTAGTGCTAGTCTACGAAAATGTGTTTTATAATTGTGCGGTTGAAGATTCATCATACATCAATCTAACTTTTTCTGCATGTTTGGTTAGTTCGAGTGTTCGACCGTCTCTATTATCAAACAGTTTGTATCATCCATATAAGAGACAGATCCACATCACGTTGTGTGTTACTTCACAGTCCCACTGACCGAATGCAATGAACTTGATTCTTTCGTGACAACCACAAATGGGATACGATCTAATAAAGGTCAATCTAGCTAGCTTGCCTCCTAGTTGTGTTTGAAGGTCTTGACCCATAGGATTTCCAAGGGTTAGTTGAAGCTTTAAATCACTATCAAATCTTTGGAATGGTCCCCAGTAATTTGGACGGAATTCTTTTAGGAACTGATGATCTGGTAGAACAATAAAACAAGCCATCACTTTTTGTTATAGTGGTTGCATGAGATATTTATGAGCAAGGGTGGAGAATTTTTGTGGTGGGGTCACCCAAAGATGGAGGTGAGAAATGAATGAAACAAAAATTACAGGGGCAAATACATAATTTTAGCAGGGTAACAGTGCTAATTTTGTAATTTCTGGGTCAAATACGAAGTACTGGTGGAGCAATTCTTCATTCTCTCAAGTCTTAAAACCAAAAGTGTGGTTTGGGGCAGGGCAGCGAATCTTCTTTCCGACTACCTTGTCCGGCCTTCCTGTCCATCCATCTGCGCCGTCCATTCGAGCAATCAATAGCTCGAATTCCATCTCGGCCCTAAACAAATCTAAGTCGTCCATGTTCATCTGCGATCTGTGCCGTTGATTGCTCGGATGGACAGCGCAGATGGGTGGGACATGAAAGCCGGACAGAGGCAGTCAGACAGAGGATCCGCTGCCTTGGGGCGGGTGTTGTTTTTCCGCCTTTGTTTGTGCTGTTTTGCTCCGGTGTTGTAGCGTTTTGAGTTATTCTTTTCTTTTAGTAGGGCAATAATTTCTGGGTCAAATACGAAGGACTGGTGGAGAAATTCTTCATTCTCTGAAGTCTTAAAAACAAGTGTGTGGTTTGGGGCGCGGTGGTGCTTTTCTGCCTTTGTTTGTTCTGTTTTCTTCGGTGTTGTAGCTTTTTGAGTTGTTCTTTTTTCTTTTGGTTTTTTATCTTACCAACGTCTTATTTGGCTCTCGGATAGCTTGTTTGCCCTTGTTCATTTTGAGCTTTGTTTCTTTCTCGGACACTAATAAAATTTCTTTTGCCTAGCAAAGAAAAAGAAACAAAAAGTGCCCAGGATGATAATTTCCTCCACTTGTGACCCGTCACGCCCTCGATCTTCCCGCCCCAATTTCGAGTGGTTTTTCCTCGGTTCGGTAACAAAAAAAAAAGGATGGGAATGGTATTTCGCACGTCCTATTAGACCTTAGGGCACATCATGGGAATGCCTTGGAACATAACATAGTCTTGAATTGAAATTGGCTGCACCCCGCTAAATTATCTAAATATAGAGGGTCAAATTCTCATCCTCTCAAATAGAGATGGATACAGAAGGTCGGTTGAATTGAATTTATAGTCTTAAATGGAGTTGTAAAGGACAAGGATAGGTTAGACATGCTCTAACAGAGTAATGAAAATGTGTTTAGGTCTTCATAAGACTGAGCAATATGTAAAGGTTAATACTATAGATACCAAAAGAAATTAGATCCTAATCTCGACTGCTCATTGCTGCAATTAATGGTTCGGAAGAGAGAACTTTTTTGTAGAAGAGTTTTTGAATAAATCTGGAATATTGATTATCCTAATGAATAATCCAAATTTGGACTGTTTCCTCTGGTCCATAACTTGGACTATGGAGGATTTAAACCGATACCCAAAAATTATTTGGACTGGGATCAGGTACAGAGCCCGGATCCGGCCACGGGGGTGGCACCTTTCAATGAAAAACTACTTACATGTTACACGGAAAAATATGACTGAAAATTTTGGTTAGGAAGTCATATAACTAGGTACTGTATTTTTTTTAAAATAAGTAAAGGCTTCCTCCAACTCTCTTAATGCTATTCAAATACAAGCATACACTATTGATTTTTCTTGATCCCAACAAACGATGCTCCCAATTGCAATTTTTTCACTTTTTTTTACAACGTATTAGGTTTTTTTTTTTTTTTTTTTTTTGTACACCCGTACGTAACTAGTTGAACCACTTTAGTCTATAAAAAAATATTTACATGTTCAAAAGTCTGGGTGACACCTATCCACGCCTCTCTATGTTAGTACTTTCGCAAAATAAAATGGACCCGTAACTCCAACAGTCGTTGCATTCTGCTTTTTTCCTTGGCAAAGACAACAAAAAGTAAACAATATGCTAGAAACAAAATAAAACGTGCTTGAACAATGAGCTACTTCGAGTAATGATTTTTTTATCGGTTCTTTTAAGCAATGATAGAAACAAAATTTCCGAACGCAACTTTTGACACAACTGCATCTGAAACCATTCAATATATGTGAGTTCACATAGTCATATACAGAGAGCAATTTTGTTCACCCTCTTTTAAGGAGGGTGAACAAAATTGCACTCGTCATATACAAGTACATAAGCGGTTTTACATTAACAAATGGGTCTTGAACACCCTAAAAAAAATTGGTTTAAAATACTTGTAATATTTTAAATTTTATTTTATTGTAGCCCCTTTTAAACACCATACTAAAAATTATTTGAACTTCCTGCGCATAAATATTTGAACACTTAACCCAAAAGTTCGAATAACTAGCCCCAAAAAATCAGCCTACAAACCAATCGAATGTAAACAACCAATTAAAAACCATATATAGCTCCATAGCTTATCATAGATGGTCAATTGAATAACCTAAACTATTTTATATTTTTTATATTCCATGTTATAATCTTATCTCGGGTTTGTTTGAACACTTAGTCCTATGCTGTGAACATCCATCAATTTAGGAAATTCATAATTGTTAACTAATATATTAGCTTAAAAACACACACTCTTAATGAAAACAATTAAAAAAATGAGGAGAGAAAAATGTATCAATTGGTATCGTCTGTTCGAGCTTTTCTCTTAAATAACAATCAAATCTATACCCAAAAATAAGAACAAATGTCCAAAAGAAAATCTGTGTGAACCCATATATTTCCCACATAATTTCCTAGTACAAAAACTAATGTGTTTTTGCGCTCTTATTTTCATATTATTTGGTCACACTATTGACATTAATTTTGATTAGTATATATATACGGCTAGTTAATAAAACTTATAGAGCTACGGTACTTTTTAAACACCCTACTCAAAATTCCTAAAACCGCCACCGTACAACTAGCGGTTTCGGTTACAATTGCATCCGGAAGATGTGTTCCTAAACTTTTTCTTTTCTTTTTCTCCTTGTTTGAATTTTAGCTAAGATCGGATAAAAAAACAAAAAAAAAGTTTGGCAAAGATCAGATCAAAATCCCACGTGATTCTCGTGTAAAACATTTTGAAGATCCAAAATATTCGCACACGTGATCGATGTTAGGCCAACATTCACACTCGAAAAAGATAGATGATCCTCTTTAGCATTCGGATTACAAAATACTCACTGGACCGATCAAAGTTTGTCCATTTTGTGCTAAAATTGAGCTCAATTATGATTCTTCAAATTGAATAGCGATAATACTAATGAAAATTCATTTATTTCAATACATAAATGATGTGATGATCATCAGCTTATCAATAAATTAACTTGATTTTTGGCACAATTTAACTGCTCGATTGGGTTAGTAACACAATTGATTAGAGCGACACCGAAAAAACACAACAAATGACAAAATTGGAAAGTCCAATTATTTTTTCCAACGAAAGAGAATGCTTCTCCTTTCAAAAACTGGTAATTCGAAGAAAGTGGCAATGTAATATAAGGAAGAGCGGTTTTTGAATCCTTTATAATTTTTAACTTTTTCTTCTAATCTTACGGCTAACTGTTTAAAGTCTATAAATCGACGCCCTTCATTTTTTCCAAGAGTAGCTTAACGAATGGCTAGGATTAATTTCTGAAACATAGCAAAAATCACGTCCATTTCTTTCCTTCTTTAGATTGCCCCACGTCTCTCTCTCTCTCTCCCCCCGAATCCCACAATCTTCTCTACAATTCTTTCCTTTTTATATGAAACTTCAAAATCATTTATACACCGTTCCCTCTCTCTTATTCACTCTCTGATCTCTGTGTAACCTTGAATTTCAATAGTACGTGTTCGAGTAATTTGTAGCAATCCGCCTCTCTCTACCTCCATCGTCTCATCTCACCCGTGGTAGACTCTTTATGTGGGAGTTTAGAGGTTTTGAATATTCATTGTAAGGTAAACATTGGCGAGGTTTTTCTATTTTGCTAATTATAAATTTCAAATTTATATAAAAGAGATAATGTACAATTTTTAATTTATATAAGCCTTATTTTAAAAGTGATACTTTATTACGAGGTGGCATAGGGTGGTTGGTCGGATTTAGGATATGCCATCGTGTGCTTTACGCAGAGACAATTGCTAGATCAATTACTACCTCCGTCCCCATTTAATAGGCCTCTTTTGGAGATTCTAACTAAATAAATGAACATAATCATCACACTTTAAAAAACCTACTTTTCTCATACTCCAAGTCGCCAATTTCAAACCGGCTCCAGAAGCAAATGTAGCATAGGTCGTAGGGGCAACCTTAACCACTGAAATGAGCACAATATCTTGATGTCCCGCAAAAGAATCCCGGAAGCAGAGACTAAGCGGATTCCTTTCTAGACCATATATGGGGTTCCATGTTTGATCCGTCAGCTGGTTTTACTTTAATGTTGGTAGTTCTCTCATTTCCGCGGGGGTCCCCGGAACTAGAGAAGGGTAAGGTTTTACGGATCTCTCTCTCTCTCTCCGTCCTTCCTCCCCGTATAGGCCTCTGGCAGTTTGTTGGAGTAGGTTTCCCCACCCTCGTTGTGCCTTGTTGTCTTTCTATGTTGAGTAACTGTCCAACTATTGTATTTTTCATAGTAGACTTCTCGGGCAATTGCTAGATCAATTACTCCCTCCGTCCCCATTTAACAGTCCCTTTTTGGGGATTCTAACTAATTAAAGGATAAACCTGGGGGTACAGAGGATTTTGCACAGAAATGGTACCGAGCTCCTTCGGGGACCCACTTTTGGGTCCCACACGAGTGATCCGAACCGTTCATTGTTCTTAAAACATTTTTCCGAGGGGCCCCACAAAATTTCAGCTCAATCGGACGGTTGGAAGTTCTCCAACCAAAGTTCCACCGTTCCAACCAACATTTTTTTGGTTGGAACGGTGGGACTTTGGTTGGAGCACTTCCAACCGTCCGATTGAGCTGAAATTTTGTGGGGCCCCTCGGAAAAATGTTTTAAGAACAATGAACGGTTCGGATCACTCGTGTGGGACCCAAAAGTGGGTCCCCGAAAGAGCTCGGTACCATTTCTGTGCAAAATCCTCTGTACCCCCAGCAGGGTCCCTAATTAAATGAACACAATCATTGCACTTTTAAAAATTTACTTTTCTCATTTTACCTTTTCTTATTTCTTAGTACTACTAATTTCAAAATGAAAGGGTAAAAGAGGAAATTTATTAACTATTACCTATTTAGTTTTGAAGGGAGACAATATTGTTGGGATGGCAAAAAGTGCTAAATTGGACCATAAAATGTGGACGGATGGAGTAACATGTTTTAATTATTGGTTTTCGCAGAGTTGAAATGTTTTGAGAGGAGTTGAAATATTGCACATGCATTTAGTTTTAATTTGTGTGTGCCAATTGTTCGAGTGCATGCCGATTATTCGAACCATGCCTTCTGGTACGTGCATGCGCTGGTAAATGATACTTCAAAAGCAATGGAATCCAAGAAAATCTAGAAAGAATAAGTACGTGATAGAAAAAGCGGAGGTGCCCTGCATGGTTGTAGTGCACAATTTGGGTCGTCCAAAGTATTTTCAACGATCCAAATCTTAAACATTATTTTATGTGTAGGATACTTATTTTATATCGTTGATAACTCTTTAGACAGCCCATATTGTGCACCACAACCCCGTATTGCACTTCCGCCATACAGGATCCCCTATTCCGATAAGAAGTAAGATATGAATAGAGAAATTATTATTTTCTCATGGAGCACCACCACCAAGGGTGGTCCTAAGGGGATGCAAGAGGAGGTCTAGGTCCCTGCACACTTGGCAATTATCTCATTTGTTCTGTTACATTTGTTTTTCCCTCAAGAGAACATTATCCACTTTACTCGTTTATTGTATGCAAGATGGAAATATACTTCACGATATTTATTTTTGTTATTTTTTGCCTTACATTTCTCTGTTATAGTAATATTTAAGGATGACACATGCATGTGATTTGGTCCCTTCACATTGACAATCATGCGTTTCCTACTGACCACCACATCCTAAAGTCTTTCTTACCACACATTTGTGTTGGGTTCATCATTGAGTGTGTGGTTTTCCAAACAAATTATGATGAAGAACACCCGCCCCTAGAGTACTAAAAAAAACTTGGGAGTGAATGGGTATGAAAAAGTAAGTTAAGCATCTTCATCTCATGCTCTATGTCTCTATTTCTTCATATCTTAGAAAAGGCATTTTCAATTGATCCTATATTTTCTCCTCCATCTTAGAGGAGGAGATTTGGCAATCCAAACAGAGTGAAAAAAATTATGGAGATTTGATAAGTTCGATCAGAAGGTGTTGTAACCTTCGGAACTTGTTCCATCAAATGTTGATTTGCTCGGATTTGTTTGCCTTGATGTTGAACTCATGGAACCCTAAACCCTAGGTTCAAATTTTGGGGTTTTGCACTGGGGTATTTTCACTCAACGGGATTTTAAGACTTTTGAAGCTAATGATTGGGGAGTATTTTCACTGGGTATCGGTGTATATGGCTAATGAATTGTTGTCAAATTTGAGGAGAAAAGGTGCCTATTTATAGGGCTTGGAAAGGGAGTATCCTAATTTGATTAAAGCTCGAATTAGAGAGGCTTAGCACGGGTTAATCTCTATCTAAAAGAGTCCCGAACATGTTAACGTTAAACAAAGTAATCCAATCAACGAAAGAAGAGTTAGAGTTCTGATCGGGCTCTGGCTGCAAAGCTTCTGGAAGTAGTGGATTTGTAATAGGAGACTAGGTTTCTGGCTGCTGGTAAATGGGTTCACCGGTTGGTTAATGCAAATACCAGGCAATATTTTGGCTGGGTTTGGAAGGTTAATGGTTAGGTCACTAAATCTTCACAAAGGTTCTAAAGTCCACGTGAGTCCACCCAAAGCGTTCTGGTGTTATTTCCATCATCGGGAGTTCGCTTGCAGCAGTACTTAAAATACCCACCGTGTCAATTTTGGGTGTCTACACCGATCGATCCATTTAGGGATCGTGTCGTCAATTATGTGTGTTGAGGCTGTGGCGTATAGAAACACTTTATAACGTGATAAGTTGTTGGGTTTGACTTTGCTAAAAAGGGGACTCGCAGAAAATAATTCAAATTTTAGGTAGCGTAGGGTCTTGACATACGAATGTATATTGACCAAGAAGTTGTTAGCTTAAGTATTGGTGATCGTTTCCTTTAATGGTAGCTCGGCAAACGTAGTTGCACCATACTTTGACGACTTCGGGTTCGCAAGGTTCTAGTAATTTGTAATTAGGAAGCTCAAGCTAGACCCCTTGAATTGTTATTTGATCCTGTATGGAATGATAATCATCCTCTTTGATGTATTACTATACTCCTTTTTATGAATGAAATTTGCTACCATGTTGACAAAAAAAGGTCAAGGTGTCAAATTTTCTCAATTTCCTATTTGATTAGTTCCCTGCAATTTGGGGTTCCTTGGAATGCAGTTGCAATTGTTGTATTGTTGGGTGTATTAGTATTTTGTATTACTTTTTGTTTTTTTTTTTGTTTTTTGTCATAAGTACTATTCCATCCGTCTCAAATTGCTTGTTCTTTTTGGGTTTCCGTGCATTTTGCACGCAAAATCTAATGTATTAGCATTCATTTTTTTCCAAAATTTTTTACACCAATTTAAAGATGGGTCATGCTAACAGGTGTCAAAGTGCACCCGTTAAGGGTACAAAAAGTACATTTTTGTGGGTCTCACTTGTACAAAAAGGATACTTTAAAAGTACACTTAAAGTGTACTTTAATTTAAAGTATAAATGTACTTTTAAATTGTACTTTTTTGTACTCTTAACGGATACACTATAGCACTCGTTAGCATTTCCCTTTAAGGGTCACATTGAGTAAAAAGAAAATTGGTGTAAATTTAAAAAAAAAAACTAATTCTCATAAACACATCATTTTTTGCATGCAAAATGCACACTTCCTCTAAAGGAACAAGTAATATGGGACGGAGGGAGTATTAGTGGAAGGATTGTTGGAGATTTTAACCGCATATTTTGAATTTTCGGGGACAATATTTTGGGTCTATAGTATTCCTGAAATGGTAAATATGAGACAGTACTCTTAACTATATAGCTCGTTCAATATGATGCGAACGGTATTCTTTTTATAACAAGATGTCCGGAATAACTTGTGCACATCTCGACATATTTCAGGTCATGAAAGGGGTGATTAAAATTCATAAGAATATAAAATGTCCCAAAAGGAAAGTCCTTATAACACTCAAAATAACCAAGACATATGCATTGAATGCAACGAAGCTTGGAGTAATATCAAAGAACAACATGTGGTTACAGCTATATTCGATGCATTGAGGGACTTTAAGTAACATGCATGTTTTTGTAATTGAGTCCCATCAAGTTTATAATTGAGTCCTATCAAGTTTAAGAATTACTTTCCCAAGTGTTGTACCCAAGGAATTTCAATTATGGTGGTATCACATCGATTGACACGTGTCTAATATGAGGAAGTGAGGACCTGGGGGTACTGGTGTGTGGCCTTGGTAAGCGGTCGTCTAATGCACAACTAAATCGTCCATCTCGGCAATCAATGATCCCGATTTTACTTTGAACCGTTTAAAACAGTTTTGAACGGTCCAGATGTGCCCTATAGGACGGCACGCCAGGGGCACCGATTCATTCCAAGAAGTGAAGGATTTTGGAGGTGCAAAACTTAATCCAATGACTTTTAGTAAATTTTCGAGGAAAGTGATTCAAGTTGTTCCAGTCCATGAACGGAAAATTACAAAAGTTAGTAATGGAAAATTATTAGTGCTTTTGAAACACCGTCACATGGTATTTTAGGACTCTTGCCAATCATACATTGGTGCGTGTTTTCCCACAATAACCCAATCATTGTGTGACGGGAAAGCTTCCTAAAACATTACGTGTCGGTGCTCTAAAGAACTGAATAGTCACCGGTGTTCCAAGGTGCGGTTAAGTTTTCCTAAAAAATTACTGTTTTGTGTTTGCAATTTTCTTTTGTTCGTGTTTAGTAAATTTTATTTAATTCGTTGTCAATTTCTTTTATATTTCTATAATCTCTCTCGATAGCAGAAAGTATTTTTTTTAAAAAAAATAACTACTTCTGTAATTTTAAAGAGACTAATTTTTTTAAAAAGGGGCATTTATTAATATCTTTTTGTGTGGCTATTTTTGGTAATTAGTAAATTAATTTTCAATATGGTACAGTTCATATTTCTTTTTACTTTTTTGGTCCCAATAGACAAACCACACATGTTCTACAGTACTTCATTTGACTAAAACTTGTTAATTTTATCAGCAAAAAAATACAACGATAGATGCCAAGTAATTAATATATTACTGATAAAAAGTAATAGTAATTTTTGAATTTGTTTTTTGTGAAAAAGACAAATTGGGTGAGTTTCAACGGCGGAACTGTGTAGTGGCCCGATGCCCCCTCGCGATATATGTAATTATAGTTAATATTTATGCAATTAGCATAGGCAGCTCAAAAAATCAAAATTAATTGTATTAGTTTGATCTAATAAAAAGTTAAAATTATTTTACATTCTTATGTAAAATTTGCTCAATTTCTTTGATAGACCAAAATTTGCACACATAGATATTGCAATTGTCGACAAATCAACAAAATAATATCGTGTAGAATACATTACTGTACTACAAAAGTAACATAATATATTGAGTATATTATTGGATGAAAATAATTCTTTTAAATTGGCCCCCCTCAAGCCAAAATTCAGGCTCGGCCCCCTCAAAGGTTCCCCTTTATATAATAGGCTTTAGACGAGTTGTTTTCACTAAATGTCATTTAGTTAATTTATCCGAAGATAATGACTTGCAGTGCTTATTAATGAGATGCTTTGGACTAGATGAGTCTCTAGACCTACCCTCCCTGATGGCTTTCAGCTATGATTTGGGAGCATGGTTTTTCACAGAACGTCCACTTTATACATATTCCCAAAGGTTGTATCTCTCTCTAATTATCCCCCGCCTACACCCTTCAATGCAATAGGACTAGATGAGTTCTATTATTGTTTGTTTGTTATGGTGAAGAAAATGACTTGTCTCGAATCCATTTTTTTTTTTAGCTTTAGCCCTTTAGACAAAGGGAGAAACTCACCCATAAACAAGCATATGCAAAAAGAAAATGGAAACTATACCAAACCTGGCCACAACTCTTGAAAAGACTAGAATTTAGCCCAATGTTTTTAGTTCGTAGCTTCAGGTATTCCAATTCCACCCATTGTTTTTGAATTTGATTGTACTAGCTTGGGTTCTAAATTTGGTCACCCCGAAAGTAATCATTGGGGTATGCTGAGGGGATAAAAACATCTTTATGTGGCTCTCTACTCTAACTCAAAAGAGCCAACCCTCAAAATAAGCCAAAATCAGGCTCACCAAATGGTTGATCAAATTGGTTAAGCTTCTAACTTTGCTACAGTACCGCACCAAATTTGGTGCGGCACTGTTAACTCACAATGGCACTATTCATGCACTATTCACGCATTGTTCATTTTTTTAATATTACTTTTGGGGAGTAGGAGTAGAAAAAAAGAATAGTTTAATGCAGTAAAGTTAGAATAGAGAGCCTGATTCTGTGAACTTTTGTAAAAGTGGCTCGCTAAATTGTAAAAGGTGTTTTTGAAGTTAAATTTGGTGCTCCTGATAAGAATGCTCTAAAAGACTAACCAGATGAAACTGGAGTCTTCAGTTTTTAAAGGTCCATTTTGCAATCATTAATTCAGGGTTGATTACTCTTGGAGAATTTTGGAAAAAGTTTTTCGTTTATTCTCGACAAGATAGAACTGAATTTTACCATCCAATTAATACATCAACATAGCATTTTACTTTGTAGCAATTGATGTGTCTAAATTCGGAATATTACTTTATTGATACACAAAAGTCACACAAATAAGGTAAACTACACTGAGAGTCCTTAAAGTATACACTCTGTATAATTCAGTCTTCTAAGTTTTAATTTCATCAAGTGAATCCAGCTTGAGATTTCAGTTTGGATTAAAAAAATTCAATGTTATCGGCCGTCTAAAGTATTAATAGAATTTTTTTTTCAAGAAAATACATTTGGTCCCCAAATAAGCATGCCATAATCAATTTAGTCAAAACCTTAATTTTAGGCAATTGTAAACAGTTTATAACGTTAGTTAGCTTTAATACCACGTCTATTTCCACTTTCGTAATATTTAGGTTTGATTCAAGAATCTTAATCAAAGTTGTTGAGCCGTTACAATAACAAGATGTGTTCTATGAATCTAGAAAAGATGTCAAAATTGATCTGGACAAATAACGCTACGTTGAATACATAAGAAAGAAAACGTTTCGCTTCTCTGTTACAATCCGTAGAAAATCGTAAAGATCCGTATTCATGTTTCCATTCAAGGATGAAATTTCAACCATCTAAACATAGTCTTACATAGTCGTGGGATGAAACCATTGCAATCGATTCTTAATTAGGGACCTTATGTACACGGAAAACATAGGTGGAGACTGAAAAAGACTTTATATATTGTTATGTTCTAACGTGGCCTAGCTTTCTAGGCCTGGACTAATGGATCTGCTCATTTTTGAGGTCTCAAGTTCAAAACCTCTCAAGTTCTACCAACTATTGGAGTGTGAAGACTTGTTAGAAACCAAGGAGGAGTTTCTGAAGATCCCGTCCGAACGGTGGTCAGGGACGCCCAGACAAAAAGTTCTGGGAGTTGGCCTGCGCAGGGTTTGTTCATCGAGAAGTCTTTGAACTTTCCATTCGGACGGTGGTTGAGTCCATCCGAACGGTCGAACACGAAGAAAAACTGTTGATGCGCGTTTTTTTATGGTTTTCTGATGGTGTTCCCTTACAACTATAAATGGGAGTCACTAGCATAGCCTCAATTGTAATTCTGATCATACTTCGTCATAGTGAAATCCGCCAGAACCCCGTGGAGTACAATTAAGCGAATAACTTAAATCGGAACCATGTATGTCGTTGTCTTGTGTTCTTTCAAATGCTTGTTAATCTTTCAGCATGCGATTGTCTCTTTGCTTTACACCAACTCCTTTGTAGCTAGTCCATACAGAGCTTTGCGCTGGCTTAAGTTGAGACCCTTGGTAATGAACAGTGGGATCGATCTCCCAAGATTAGTCAACGTGTACGTAAATTGGCTCGGATACCTGAGTTATAAAAATAAATTTACTCGAATAGATAAAAATAAAAATCAGAGATATAACCAACAAATTTAAAACTTGCAGAACCATGCTGATAGTAGAACATAGATTTGGACTGCAAGTATATATCAATTCTCAAATGTGACATTATGGGTTTGCCTTGTCAAATCCCCTTTTCAAAACATAAACAATTTTCCTAGACAGGTGCAATTATCATTCCCGAATTCAAAAGATGCATTGAAACTCGAAAGGTTGCTCAATTATTAGGTTACATTTGTGCTAGAAATGACTAGTCCCAATGATATATCCAACGACATTTCCAAATGTCATTTCAAACAAAGCAAGTGGTGGAAATTAGCACAAAATTGATCACTATCAAGTTCTAAGGATAGGGAAAACTACAATTCCAAGTGAAATTTGCTTCTGAGAAAGAATGAGGATAGATCAGGTTAATTGATTCCTGTGGGCGGCTTGCCTATAGGTAAAGCTCTAGTTTTTTTACTAGAGATTTTGAGTACAAATAGATAAGGTTTTTGGCCCGAGTAGAAGTACATAGAATTGCTTTCTATAGTGGTGGATAGCTTGCAGTCATGCTTTTCAATATCAATCGATACGAACGGTTTTTGAGTTATCTGATATCATTACACCCCGATATATAGTTGAGGTGAAAAATTGCATGTGGATCAGCTCGTTCCGAGTACGGATCGGTCGATTTCCGATTCACAAACCTGTTCACTACTGTTACGGGGATTTTTCCAGGCAATTTAAAATTTGTTTATGTCAAAAATGGTTTTCCAGAATTCACGACTGCTAGAACCGATTTCCGTTACATATCGTTCAATACTCTCGATACCGTTACCGTTACGTGTTATAATACCATTATTTATAAACTTGCTCGCAATATGCACCTAAAATTTGATAAATTTGGATAAGCATCAATTACCCGGGCTAGCTTACAAGTTCTTTTAGTACTTCGTTAACCGTACCTTTTTAGACTACTTCCGCGGGATAATTATAATTATGTCCATAAATTTCGTGTGCAAATTCACATTCTGACTGAGTTGTAAGCAGGTAGATCCAGGGGCGGACCCAAGAAGAGGCAAGAGGGGTCAATTGATCTTACTGGATTAAAATTTTCTACAAACGTGTACATATATTCTGGATATTTTGATAATTTTGCCCCAAGACCCTACACTCGATTCACTAGATTTTGCCCCAAGACATGAAATGTGTACAATCTTTGTAAATTCTTGACCCCACTAATAGAAAATCTTGCGCTCGCCCCTGAGTATATCAAAATCAACACAAGGAAGTTGCGGCCGCGGCAACGAGAACCCAATTAAAAAGTGATGTTGTGGAGAGAGATGAAATGATTTTACATCAACAAAACTATTGAGAGCGTGATACCATCTCACAGTTATCACCAATAATTCAAAACCTAAATGGAGTTAGTTGGACGGGAGTGGCTACAATACACACCCCTTATTTGGGTGTGTATCATACGCACCCCTATAAAGTTACGATGTTTTCTTTAAATTTTTTTTATAAAAGTTACGGAACACAGCAAAATGTTACAAATCATAGAAAATGTTACGAATTATATTGCTGAAAAGTTACGAAACACTAAAAAATGTTACGATCGCCAATGAGGTGGCATAATCTGAACCATACAATAGGTGCATATGGTACACACATTTAATGAGAGTGTATTGTAGCCTTTTCCTAGTTGGACAGACCTTTGTCTCTCATTGAGATTTTTCATCTGTGAGGTGGTATTTCATGTACCTTTATACGGACTCCAAGTTTTTCTTTTTTCTGATAATACAAAGGGAGTTGTGAGCGTGTTCACATAGAGGTGAACAAAATAACCGCCAAACCGCGAATCTAGTCCAAAATGAATGGTTTAGTTTGGTTTTATAGTGATATGGTTTGGTCCCGGTTTTTAAAAATTAGAAACCGTGTTAAATGATTTGGTCTATGAATTGACATTGATGGTTCTAGTTCCAAACCGATCCGAATCCTATTCTTCCACCGCTCTATTCTTTTTCCATGTTTTTCTAATCTAATACTTCATTCCACCACCCTATTCTTCCGCTTCCAAGATTAATTCTTAAACTTGAATATCTAATAACCTATTCCTATAATTACAATACCCTAACGGTTTGGGCTTAGTCAATCTATTTCCTAATCTTTTTCCTTGGTAACTAATTTCCTAATTTAATACTCTATCCACTTTATTCCTTCATTACTTACTGTTATTCTAGTGAATTTTGTGGTTTTAATATAACTTGTTTTAATATAAGTTTTAAAAGAGTACTTTAAGTTTTTTTTTTTTTTTTTTAAGAGTACTTTAGATGGCTTATGGAGATGAACTGTGGTTCAAAACCAAAACCGAACCGCATTTTTATAGTTTGGATTGGGTTGGTTCTATGAATTATATGGGTTGGTTTGGTTCTCAAAATTCATAATCCGTACGTAGTGGTTTGGTTATTAGTTTACTATAAAACCGGACCAATATCCGGTCCATGCTCACCCCTATGTTTGCATTCTCCTTTGCCTCTCTGGCAAGCATTTCAAACGTACACATTTAATGAGTTAGCTAAATTTTAAATGGTAATTTTTGATAAAAATGGGACCCACTTATAGATCAATAAATAATCATTAGCTATTGATTGGATGACCACTCCAATAGACTAGCTAAATTTTTTTATTTGAAACCAAAAAAAAAAAATTATTTAGAGAAAGATGAATTGATATTCTAGGAAGAAACAATGCCCACGTGTAAGTTTTTTTAAATCATTTAACAAAGGAATCAATTTGAATAGTTTTTCCGAGATATTCTAGGATTTGGTTGCAACAGTCAACATGTATTCAATCCAATATTAATTTGAAAAAGACCCATGCAACAACTCTATTTTTGAACCAAGCCATTTATCCCTAGGAAAAAAAGAGAATTTTTTTTTTAATCTAAAAATTGAGGCCAAAAAATTTAATGACTCTATAACTAGGTAGCCAAACTTATAGGGTGAGCTATTGATCAATAGACTAATGAACCAATTTAACTAGTCTATTGGAGTAAATTTTTGCACATTCACTGGCTAAATTTTTTAGCTATTCACACTATTGGGTGCTTTATAGAGTCCATTGGAGATGGTCTAAGAGTTTTTGGTATGGAGAGTGGAAACCTTAACCACCAGGCCAATTCATTCGGGTTAATGTACTCCAAGAAATTAGCAGCGCTAATCTCGGGCTCTTAATGAGATCCAAACCCTAATCCTGCAACACCAACAAATAGTTGGAGCACCTTTTCCCTAGATGGCAAAGGCAGTCCGATGATTAAGTTAGTATCGTAAGTTTGGAGGAAAGTAATGGACGAAATGCGTGTAATTAGTGAATTACAACATACCTTTCACATTTGGGTTTACTTGTATTTATAGCGATTCTTTTTCCTTGTTAGGATCCTTCTCTGTAAGGACTCTTTCTCGTTAGGGTTCGTCCATGTTGGGTGATTGTATCTCCATGATGCTGGATTCGTTATTCAAAGGAGTACTTGCTGCAGACACCCCAATTTTGACACAGGAAGTGATCTCTTAGGCATTCCAGATGATGAAATGGACCAAACATGTGTACCCCGAGGCTTGGGACAATGCTTGAACTTGCTAAACCCTCAAATACCACCATAAAACCTTTTTAGAACAACCTTGAACCAATCAAAGTGACCAAAATACCCCAAAACCACCAAAACAAACAAAACCAACCAACAGTGCTCAAAACCCTTTGAGCGCTCAAAGGGGGTGTTTGAGTGATCAAACCCTCTCAGCACCCTTTGAGCGCTCAAATCATGTACAGTCACCTTTTTGTAGAGCATCTAATCATTAAATTTGGCTGATTTGGGGGGCGTATAACCGTCATATAACTTCTTATACACGTATATTAGCCCCTAATGTGACCCTTACTCAGCCTAATTGGTTTTTGAAACTCAAAACCCACTTTCCCTCTCATTCTCTCTCTATAAAAAACAACCCTCCACCCATTGTTTGGGGGTTACCAACTGATACACTTCTCTCTCCTGCTCTACTAAGCTATTTGCAGTCCATACACTCCAACTCTTTCTTCCAAATCAACCTCAATCAACAAAACCCACTTGATCATGTCAAAAATGATCATCTAGTCTCAAATACATCTTCTTTCATCCAAGCGTCAATCAGTCCTATACATGTACTCCCCAGTTTAAAAATGCATCATCCCTAGCCAATACCAAGTCATTACACCTCATTCTCATCAAAATTACAAGTTCAAGCCTTGATCATAGCCAAAAGGTAGAAAAACATGTGAAAATCAAACGCTTTGGTCTCTCTGAGGGTGACCAGTAAGCTCATGGAAGTTCTAAATACCTACTATGAGCTTACAAGATCCAAGAAACTAAGAAAAATGATTTTGAAACTTGCAGGTTAATGAGGGTTTGAGCGCTCAAAGTTCCCCTTCACAATCAGAAAATCCTTATTCTCCCCCAAACTGGAATTGTGCAAGTCAGTCACGAGTCTGCGATTTGAATCCCTAGCCTTAAGGTAAAAAGTGCCATGTGTGGTGGGGACTACACTGTACAAACGACGTATGTCATACCAGCCCAAGTTTGTCCCCAGAATCCTATTCAAGGCAACAACACGCACCACGACACGGTAGAAATCGAGGCACAGTTGAAGAGGGGTCAAATTGCATATGTTGCATATCTCAGGAAGAAGATGGTGCAAAGGAAACCTCACAACTCCCCCCCCCCCCCCCCCCCGAGCCAAAAGGGGAATATGAATTTTACCCACAAATAGCCAAGAGGGGAATATGAAAAACGTGCCACGTCAACGTACACGCCTTGAAAGGCGGGGTCATATTAAATTAGAGCGACAGCTGGATGTGATTTGGGACACAAGCCCAAAAGTTCCAGAGAGCAATAGCTGGATGCGAAATTCCAGATCGTCAAGCTTTAGTTAGCCATGTGCAAAAATACACTAACAACCAAAGTTGGGGAGCAGTTGTGTGGGGTCTTTTCCAGAACCTTAACAATGACCTAGAATTATACAAAACAACGTGCCACATCAACGTACACACCTTGAAAGGCGGGGTCATATTAAATTAGAGCCATGTGAGCAGAACGTGACTCTGGCGAACATGTGTCAGATCATCAAGTATTGTAATAGTGTTTGCCAAGTAAAAAGCAAACACTAGATCTAAATCGCTTTGCGAGATAAGGCTTAGTAACAATGCTTACAAGATATGCATGATCCTTGCGAATCAAGGAGAAGATTGAGATGCCATAATCGGAATAAAGACTCCAATATGGAAAGAACTCTAGACGTACAAGGAAGTCCAGTATGGCAACGAATAAGGTCCAATGCCAAAGAGATTCTGTTGTCCAATGGGGACGAACCCCTAACGGAAAGGGATTCCTAACGAAGGAGGATACCAGTAAGGAAAGTAACTTGAAGAAGAGTAAACGATCATCTATCGATACAAGAGAACCCTAAATGTCAAAGGTACACTGTAATTCATTAATTACGAGAATTGTCAATCAGTTTCCACCTAGTTCGTCATACTAACTCAAGTATCGGAGGGTCTTTGCTAACTAAGGCAATGGTGCTCTAACCTTTTGTTGGTGTTGCAGGATTAAGGTTCTTACACAACAAACGGAGTCAATCTTATTGAGAGTCCGGAATCAACGTTGTTAGTTTTTCTCCTCTTACACCCTTTGTCAATAATTATAAGGGCTATCTCACCTCCATGCGTAACCATATGAAACGACTATAGAAGAAATTGTAGAGTTCAGTCTGAGGTGCACGCAGACTAGACTCGTATGAACCTGCATTACCAACCAAATAAAGAAAAAGGAATCACGTACATTCGAAGATAAATCTCATCATTTGACTCCAACGATAGTCGTCGAGGGTTCATGAACATGAAGCTGATCCCAAATTCCCAATAAATCCAATCAGCTACGGCACCCGCATGCCCACGTGATTCGTTATCGTATTGTTCATTGTTCAATACCGAAACGTCATATTGTATCCTCCTAATAAAGTTGGAAATGTTTTACTCCTCTTGTATGGTTCATTGCATTTATAATTATTTTTTTTTTACATGCAGTTCGATTGATTCTGGAGGGACGAACCTCACCATCCACGTACACAAGAGCGGTCTTGATTTTTCGAAGGCTTAAACCGAAGATTAAAACTGAGGTTTTTTTTTTTTGTTGGACTATTATAAGAATTACCAAAATAGCAGGGGCTCGAGTCGTAAATTATCGGAGGCTTTTAAAGCGACCGTAACTTGAGCTATAGTTCAAAACTAGCTCTAGATCCAATAGCAAGGGACCCATTTTGTATTGGGATTATTACCTCTAGGTCTAGAAAAAAGATGTCTGATTACCACTAAGGTAAGTCATTTTTTTAATTATCACTAAGGTAAGTCACTCTTTTTTGGAGTTTAGGTTTAGAGTGCACTTTCATATTATAGGGTTTTAGTGGTTTAGGCACTTTCATAGATTACCCTAGGATTTTAGGCACTTTCATAGGGTACCCTAGTCGTAGGGTACCCTAATCATAGGGGTACCCTGGAGTTTAGGTTTAGGGTGCACTTTCCTATTATAGGGTTTTAGTGATTTAGGCACTTTCATAAAGTATCCTAAGATTTTAGGCACTTTCATAGGGTACCCTAGTCGTAGGGTACCCTAGAGTTTAGGTTTAGGGTGCACTTTCCTATTATAGAGTTTTAGTGGTTTAAGCACTTTCATGGAGTACCCTAGGATTTTAGGCACTTTCATAGAGTACCCTAGTCGTAGGGTACCCTAGATATTAGGTTTAGGGTGTACTTTCCTATTATAGGGTTTTAGTGGTTTAGGCATTTTCATATGGTATCGCTTTGACCTGATGAGAATTTTTCAGAGTTGGGCTTGACCTGATGGTAATTAAGGGATCCAAGGGTGACCTGATGATAATGTCCCATTTGTATTTGATATTGGTTGGCTATGTTTGTTGGACTATTATAAGAGTTAACAAAATAGTAGGGGCTTGAGTCGTAAATTATCGGAGGCTTTTAAAGCGACCGTAACTTGAGCTGTAGTTCAAAACCGGCTCTACATCCAAAAGCAAGGGACCCATTTGCATTCGATGTTGGTTGGCAATGTCTGTGGTCGATCTATCTTAAAAAAATAAAAAAATAAAAAGAAGTCAATTATTATAGAACTTTTTATTTTTTTGTTTAATTCTTTTACTTTTATTTTTCTCGCATGTCAAACCAAACCCAAAAATCTTACCCTTCGAAACCGTATGCAAGATTGTTGGCCTCATCGTAGGCGACATCAATAAGTATTTATTCATTTCTGAGAATCGCTATTGAGGTGTCAAACGGGATAGGCCAAGCACAACACGAGCACGACACGTTCGAGAGCAGCACGACACTGCTAATGCTCAACACGACATGGCACGATCCCTATCGATGGGCTCAGCTGGGCCGGTGTTTTGTATTGTCGTAGGTACGGCATGGGGACGAGTAAAAATTAGGAATACTTAATTAGTAATTTGATAATAGTAAACTAAAATCAGGAATACTTAATTGCTACCAAAAAGACCCAAAAATAGTTTTGTGAAATCTTGATACGTAACACTTCATTTACAGTAGTAAAATTCAACCACATGACCACTTAAGTGCTTCTCCCACCCTTACTTAATTTTGTGCTCATAACGTTTAAGAAATACAAATGACTGATAGTGAGTATGTGCCAACTTAGTTGGGATGTACTTAAATTATAGTGATGCAACATTTACCTATTTGCATCAATGTACTACAAAATTTGTAATTATCAATAAGATGTTTGTAGTTGTTAATTTTGTCGTTTTATTTTATTAAAACTATTTGAAAAAAAAAAATTGGGTTTAAAAGATTTTTTTTTTCGTTTTTACAATGCCCGATGAAAAACAAAAGTCCAGGTGAGCACGAGCACAGACTCGGCACAGCACGGGAATTGACACGGCACAGCCACCGGGCCATGACATGGCACGGAGTTAGGCGTGCCTGTGGGCTTGACCGAGTCAATCATATTCTCAAATAGGCTGGCACGACTAATAAATTGATTGGGTTAAGCACAGACTGCATGGCCCAATTGACACCTCTAGAGGTGGTGCTAAATGATTTTATGATCTCATATCCACTACCTAAACATTTTTGTTCTTTTCTGGTGAGTCTTTGAGGTTATTCGTGGTTTTTCATTGTTACATGAAGTCAAACATTACGTTTGTGGTTTCCTCCAAATTGGAGAGGTAATTCTGTACTCTGTGTACAATGTATTGTTTTTAGTGGCGGACGAATGAGTAACGCGTATGAATATGACTCTTATCTTCACAAATGGAAAGAGCGTGATGATTCCGATCAATAAAAAGAATTCTAATGTTAAATTCTCTTGCGCGTACGCACCAAATATTAGGTAGACATAATGTAAAATCTCCAAAATTGGAAAAGTTAACGGGTACCGCCTGCCATGAAGTATTATCATGTGGTGCTCCCAAGTCCCAGCCAATAAAAGATCGTTAATACACTATGTGAGTTACTCTTTGTCTCTCAGTCACTTAACAAAAGTGGTTGATAATGTCCTTACTGAAGAATTTGTTGCTACAAAAATGCTAATTGTCAATACTACCACGCAGGCAATGCCACACGATATTTTGGAAATGCTAAATCTACGACTCTACGGGTTCAACGGGCCACCCATGCCCCTAAATAGTGGGACCCAAAACAATCTTTCATACTCCTAGCAAATAAGATATCGCCCCCACACTATCTGGGTCACTCATTGTCTCTCAATCACTTGACAAACGTGGTTGATATATAATGTCATCACCAAAGAATTTGTCTTTAAAAAAATATTTGGCAATATATACTATCGCGTAGACAATGCCACATGATACTTCGGAATTCGGGAATCCTAAATAATTACCCCTGAAAATGGGGTCTGCGACTCTACGGGTTCAATGGGCCACCCATGCCCCTAAATAGTGGGACCATAAAAATTCTTTCATACTCGATTGAGGGTCCAAGCTTGAACAGAAGTCCAACTTTGATGTAGGACCCATTGTACTTATTGAAACCATGAAGAAAAAAGAAAGAAAGGGGCAACAAATTCTTGCAAAAACTCTGCATCCACCAAATGCATGATACCTAGGGGACACAAAACATGATCTCTGTGGATAGAAGTCAAGATCACGAAAATTTCCAAGTGCTGCATTTTCCAGTACGGCAGCATTTTCCTCTCCCTTTCCATTCAAAACTGTGGACTGCATTAACATTCAAAACTGTGGGCTAAATTATTCAAAGGGTGGTATGTGAACATTTCACCACTATTTGACTAAAGCATTGTTTACTATTTGCTAAAATAAGTTTTCCGGTAAAAAATTGAGTTTAATTTAGTTGTTAAAATTACTTTTTATTTCTCGTTAGCTAAAAGCTAAATTGCTAAAAGCCAATTTTCTATCACGTGTTCATTTTGTTTTTTGTTTTTTTTGAAAGGCAAATATTATCATTAATCACAAATATTGGTGAGAAACCAATCAAAAGAAATGGGACAGGCCCCCACACCTATGGGTCAAAGAACCTAGATCAACAATAGGCACCAACAGACACCCGAAGACCCACAATGGTCACAAAAGGGCAAAGCAGAAAACAATAAAGCCCTAAAAGACGTGTTTATTTTGTTAAAAACAAGTTACTAAAATCACTTTTGTATGTAGGTTTAGCAAATGGGAATTGGGGTGCTTTTAGCAAACGGAAAAGTCACCTTAGGTTTAAGTGGCTTAGATGAGCGAATGTTCAGCCAAATGCACGTGGAGGTATGAATTGAGAAGAAGAGACAATTAGACTCACTTGAGGTGGGGCCAACCAAGTCCTAACTCTGACGTCATGTTAAATGTCTGCACCTGTCACTACCTAGATGGTTCATCATAACGCGTTGCTTTAAAGTTGAAAGACTAGAACGAATAATAAGGAATGGCGTGAATTATACTTCAAAAAACAAAATACTTTTAAGCCCGGCATAGTTTTCCAAATGATTTTAGCAACCCAGTTGGTAAAATCATGGTGATTTTAGCAAATGAGTTCAGCAGGTGCTAAAATCATAGTATTTCAAATCAAAAAATTAAGTGTTTCCGCGTATCGTTTTTTGAATTTTTTACACCGAATTAAAGTACACGAGGAGTACTTTAATTTGGTGCCAAAAAAATCGAAAAACGATAAACGGAACCACTTAATTTTGTGATTTGAAATTTCCATGATTTTAGCAACTCAACTCATTTGCTAAAATCATGGTTGATTTTAGCAAATGAGTTGCTAAAATCTTTTGCAAAACTAAGCTGGTCTTGATATGGAGGTTGAAGTCATGTTTTATAATCTTAAACATTTGGTGAGTGCAAGGTAAACAATGCTTATTGATCACCTCCTAGATTATTGGTATATCCGAGCTTGGGTCTCGATTAAATTTAATTAGTATTTAATTTAGTGCTCCTAGAGCTCTAAACTCCAAGAGGCTACAGGTACGATGGAGTTGTACAACAGAAATGTACAACACGAATCTCAACTGTTTTTGTTAGTAATTTACAATCCGAATTTTAATTCATAACAGTAAAAAAGCATTTAAAATCCGGACCATCGAAAAACACTTTTAGATAGTGAGAGATGTGTTGTACATCTATGTTGTACAACGGCGCTGTACATGTAGCATTTTGGAGCTATAAAAACTCAAAAATGAGTAGAAACGCTGAAAATTCACCTCCACATAACCTTTTTGCCTATCCTTTTTTAGTTTTATCCTCACCCAAATTAAAACCTTTTTTTTTCAATATATCTTTCTTAACTTTCTTATTGTTACAAATGTGTCATTCTAACCCAAATTTTGAATGGAAAATATAAAAACACTAGATTTGAGGGAAAGAAAAATATGAGGTACTTAATATCGGTCATTTCTCAAAGAACGCCATAAGTTTTTATTCCAATCATTTTGAACAGTTATGTTTCCATCATTTTTACTTGTGAAATATTGCATGTATCCTTTTTTAACGATACATATTAATATATGCAAATGTAGTTTACGAATTAAGGGAGAATTGATTATGATTTATATAGATGTAGTTTCCTAATCAAAGGGGATTTCATTGATTATTCAAAAAGAAATTAGGAAAAATTCAAAATCGAGGATATACCATGATTAACATGGATCACATTCGTAATCCTTACCATGTTTATTCGAAAAAATCTACAATGTAAGATTCACATCTATTTTTACCATGTAAAATCCAATTTTGACGATCACTATAAATTTATCCATTAATATTGTAACACGGTAAATTCATTGAACACAGAAAATATCGACGAACATGGTAAAATACTAAAATTTATACATCAATAAAGAACCATGGAAAATTGCGATTCATTGTACCCTAACGATGTCCCAATACGTGGATTGATCCTATATGAATGTGTGGTGAGGAATAATATTGGGACACCACATGACGATGTCCCAGACCATTCAATAATTAGTCAGAAGAAGTGCAAGTTTAGGGTAGGCCTCATTCTCCCCTTGTAACAATTAGGAAAAAGAGGGACATTGAATGTTGCTAACTATGTAACAACAATAAAATGAGGGTTGGGAAAGTCAAGATCACAGAATTAGACCACATCTTTTTTTTCCCCCTTGGGCCACTCCATGTGCGGTATTGGATCAGTACATTTTACAAGAGTTGGTGTGGGGTTGGACCCCCATGCACAATGCACATGATCACACCCTAGCTCCATGTGTACACCCACCAATGTGTTACCCTAATAACATGCAATATCTTTGAATTTGCAATGATAAAAGCTTGGCAACATCTTTGGTGATACTTTTGAAGTGTTTCCCCTTTATGGTGATAGGTTGTTATTGCATTTTGTTTGTCCTTGTGTTGGAAGAAGTGGGCAATCAAGTCATAGGTTGTTACTGCATTTTCCAATCGCAATACATACATTGGTGGAGCCATAAGTACGCGGACTCTATTATTGTGAGTGGTGTCTCGATTGAATCTGCTCTGTAGTTAGTGGGTGAATAGAGAGGCCTGAACTGATATAATGGCCTGACCTGTCGACATGAATTGGGTATTCTCGATCCAGTATGTAGTGCAGTAGTATTTTTCAAATAAAAGGGGTTATTGGGTAATCTCGGGTTTTAGGACTAGAGCGAGTTACGTATGGTGACAACTCTTTTATCATTGGTGTACTTTCTCTGCGATCTTTGAATGTATACTTCGAAGGTGAATCACTCATATTCTTGTAATTTTTGCGATTGATTTGTTTTCTTATTTTAAAATTTTGAATTTTGTTATAAACATATCCAATGAACTTTAATTGGGACCGGTAAATAGTTTTACCAAAACGTCTATTTTGTATAATCTAATGTTCACATCCGGTCAAACAAATGAGCTCCTAATTTTATAGACCACTTTGCCAAAAAGGGATCGAAGCTATTTATTTTTTGCTCACACATCCATGAGAAGACCCGTCCGTGATGCCATGAAAATCCCATATGGGCGTTTATACATGGTACCCAACCTTATAGTGGGCCATATGTGAATTGGGCCTTGGGAAGTAGGGCTTGAACTGGGCCGAACAGTGCAACGGAATGGTTTCCCCTTTCATCAACTGTCTGGACCCTGGGCCATTAAAGATCGGACTCAATGGTATGCAAACATGCGTTGCAAATTGGATCACATTTTCTTGTGCTTCGGTTCGAAATTTCTTCAATTTCTCGGCACATTTTAATAAAAAAACAACAAAAGGTAACCTGATCAGCAGTGGCCGACGCAAGAATTCATAAATTAACAACAAAATATCATCACTGATAAAAAAAATAACAAAATATTACCCTTACATACTATTGTAACAATTTTGAGGGGACCTTCCTTCATAATTTGTACAAACAAATCTAGCTAAAATATAGTACCAATAACGGGATAATTGGAAGGTGTGCGGAGACCCGGCCCCCGCATCTACCCCCTCTATCCGCCCTGCTGATCAGCGACAATATTGTTTTTACAAGTTAGTATTGTTTCGCCACAGCAGAGAATTCCGATAAAAAAAAACATAAGAAAATGTATTCTCTCTGTCGATATTCTTCCAAATGTTATTTTTCTTTTCCTCAATCGACCACCAAAAATTAAAGAATAAAACAAAACATTGTTAAGTTGTGGGTGTAATGTGTAATTAGGTTGTAGTATTTATTTACTCATGTAATTAGATTAGTAGTTTAGGGTCACTATTGTAATTTATCTTTTTTCCTCTTGTATAAGTATTACGTAATGAGAAGAGAACTCACTGATCAAAAAAAAAAAAAAAAGAAGAGAACTCTAACTTTTTGGCCTCTCGATCAAATTGTCTGAGTTTACAAACATAACAATTGGCAATGAAACCAAACAATTCTTACGGTAGCCAGAGAAATTATTAAGGCAATACCAGAATAACATCTAAAGACCAATCAAGAAAAAAATTACAAACATCTAAATCTCTCCAAATGAGTAGTTGGAAATTAAAGCGACAATAATTTTCAATCACACACGTATGTGTTTTCATCTAAATCTCTCCAAATGAATAAAAACCTCACGAGTGGAAACTACGATCATTCTCTACATTGTCGTAGTAGTGTGAAACTAGGGAAGTAGACCTAACTTATTTATTTTCGTGTATATTTTTCTTTTTTAAACTGTAGTGAGATTTGGCTCAAAAGTTTGTACATTATTTGTATGTCTTGTTGACAAAAACCTAGAAAATCTAAATTAGGACACAAAACTTTAAAAAAAAACTATTCACAAAACAACAAAAGAAAAAAATAAGAGACGTCGTTGAATCATCAGGAAATCAAACATGCCTACAATCCTGCTTTGGTTTTGAGGCATATTTTTTAGGATGTTAGAGCTTGCTTATGTGCTTGGAATGGTGTCAAAAGATCTCCTGAATGGCTAAGGATTTGTCAGAAGTAGAATGTGCAAATTTCATTTAAAAACTATGTAAAGGTCTTGTGATTGTATATTTCTCATTTGTTCTCTGCTTCTGCTGTTTGTCAGGGATGTGTTTTGGTCTGTAATGGTTGGGATTCAAGGCATCTCCTTGCCTCTCTTTTTCCAATAGAAAATTTCTTGCCAAAGAAAAACCTTTTTTTTTTTTCTGGGCAAAAATAGATATGAGAAGGTGACTAACGCGTGACAATATTTTTGAAACCAGACAAAAGTGAGAGTCCTGGACGTGCCTGATAGCACGTGGGATCCGTAGGCACCCACTCAAGACGGGCTTGAGCCATGGCTTGACACAAACTCACCGACGGTATAGTGACAAGAAGCTGGTGGCCTAGGATTATGACCAATGTTCTTACCCTTCGAAACCATATGCAGGATTGTAGGCCTCATCGTAGGCGATATCAATGAGCGAAAGTGCTAAGGGTATTGAAGAAAAGGGTACCGAAAATGTATTAACGGTTTGCGGGGCCCTATTTTGGGTCCCACACGAACAATCCATTACATGTCATTTGTTACCTAAAATATCAAGTTATAATCCCTGGAGTATTTACTGATCACAATACACTTCGAGTACCACGTCGCATTGCTCTAAGTCCAAGAGTCTGAGTTCTTGGAATTCTATAGATGATCCATATATGTTGCCAGATTTTCCAAGTTTCTCCCCTTAGTGACGACCAAAAATTTTCTACTATTTTGACTTGCTCTCTCTATCTCTCATCGTGATTGAATGAGAGAAGGGTAAGAGCTTCGTGAGATAGACATGAGGGGCCGGGGATGGCTCTATATCTATAAGCAAATTCAGAGAAAATATGAAGTGCATTGATATAGGTTATGTCTTGGAATAAAAGACAATTCCAATATGCTTTGTCTTCAAAAAATTAACCCATAAGTAATGCAACTATGACGCTCATGGATCCGGGGGTGTTGTGCACCTCTCGGCCGTTGGATCGAGTTTTGGACGGCTCGGATATGATTCTCACGTTGGACCTTAAAAATACGTTTTAAACACATCTAACAGTTTGGATCGTCAATATTCAATCCCGAACAAAAAATTCCGCAGCGTAGGCTATATAAGGGAGCCCTTATTGGATATTCGTTGTATGTACACACACACACACACATAGGATCACATTCCAATAAGAGACCCTTATTTAAATTTTCATGCGGACCTAGGGCTATTTTTTACTTTTCAGACCAAATTTTGATGACCCGAATCGCTCAATGTTCACAGGCCCACGTGAGAAATATCAAAAAAAAAAAAAAAAACTGGAAGGGTTTGATCCGATCGGTTTTCGATAAAAATTACATATGTACAATTTTTATTGAATATTGATCAGAAGAAGCCCTTCCGAGTATTTTGTTTTGAAGATTCTTTGCAGGCCTTTAAAAACACGTTTTAAAAATATTGAACAGTTCGGATCGTCAAAATTTGATTTAGAAAGTCGAAAAATACTCCTAGGTCAGCATAGAAACTTAAATAGGGTCCCTTATTAGAAGTTTGTTGTATGTATATACAGAATCAGCTTCCTATCAGGTCTCATGGAAATTAATCCCAACAATGATACATGTACACCAAAAGTTTCTAACAAGTTTTCAACACACTCACATGGTGTGTGGAGCCCACACAATGAAATGTGTATGGGCTTCACACACCATGTGAGTGTATTGGAGCTATGTTGGAGATTTTTGTTGTACTTCTATCATTTTTGAATTAGGGCTAGTTTGCCAAAAGATTAAATGAGGTGGAGGTGATAAAATGAGGTTCATAAATAAGGTGGGGAGGTAACAAGAGTGGAGCGTTAAAACTTTTCGCGGGTCGTCCAGGTTAAATCAATCTCGCGGGTTGAGGATCCGGACCAAATTTCACCCGGGTCAAAAGCCTCTCATTTTTACGCCTTTCGTTGAGAGAAGAGAGAGAAAGGGAGAGAAGAGAAACGACGACGACGAAGAAGAAACCCTACCGAACGCACAACCACCTCCACCAGCACAGCAGGTCTCTCTCTCTCTCTCTCTCTCTCTCTCTCTCTCTCTCTCTCTCTCTCTGTGCTATGGATTTCGATTTGGATGAGAAACTAGGGTTTCGATTTGGTTCAAGAAGAAGAAGATGAACTAGGTCTCTGTCTCTGTTTCGATTTATATCCGAGAAACCCTAGTTTTTTTTTTAGTTTGAACAATATGACCTTTGGTTTCTTTGGAGGAGAAGTTTTATATAGCCATTTGAAAATCCTGTCCTTTCTTCAAAGCATCACCAAATCTCCTTGAATATGTCCAAAGTTCTTGACACTATATGTGCTAGTTTAGATTGCATGGCCAATGGCGCAAACTGAAAAATCAGGAGAACGTGTGTTGATAAACAACTGCGGTCGTTGACTATTATGACCACATGAGGGGACAAGGAAGAGCGTGTTGCTAAATTTTTGGATTTGGATGGAAATCCTCATAAAGATTGAGGCGGCCAGGACTTACATTAAACGTAGATGAGCAGATTACAAAAATTGTTTTGAATTTTCATAAAATTACCCCAACTTCATGGAGGATAATTAAGTTGTTTGGATATTCATTGTTATCCAAAGAATTATTTTGGGTTGTAGTTTCATTTTTAAGGAATTATGATTTTGTTGCACTCTCATGTACTTGCCAAAAGGTGAATATTCGCTTCAGAGTTTGCAGTGATGAATCTCTTAATGCAATGAATATGAAAATGGAACTGCTACTACTACTCTACCTCAATTATGTACTTGCACTTTGCCTATTCTGATGTTTCAAATTCACTTTTTCTCTTATACTACATTTGATTCGAGTACTAAATGAGCCAAACCTGAACCTTTCAGTATTCGGCTCGATTAAACACACGAACCTGGAGTATATATGTATATCCGAACCTGGAGTATATATGTATATCTGAGATATACATATATACTCCAGGTTCGCAAGTTTAATCGAGGTTTGCCAGTTTAATCGAGCCGAATACTACCAGGTTCAGGTTCAGCTCATTTAGTACTCGAACGAGCTTTTAACAAGTTGTGCCTCGAATAGTTCACTAACGGCTTGGTTCATTTGCAGTCCTACTCCACACGTAAAATAGAAAAAATTGGAGGGCACTACACGTCGGGGGATACATATAGGTAATGTTTTATTCTATTTTAGGAAAGAAAATACAAATATAAAGCTCTAATTGTTACTCCCTCTGACCCAATTTGTTTGTTCACCACGAATATTCGTGCCATTTTTAAACTTTTGTAACTTTTTATTTGTAGTGTTTTTAAAGTTTTTGAAAATTTTGTCTTATAGAACTAATTGAGATCAATCAAATAAGATCCATATTGCATATAAAAGGCACACATAACCGTAGTGAGCAAACAAATTGGGACGGAGGGAGTAATATGTAACACCATGTATACCTTTGATTATATCTCTCATTCAATCATTGACGGAAGTATTTTAGCAAAAAAACTCTTCATCACTTAGGCGTCCTTGTAATTAATAGAACATCATCTGTCACACAAAAACAAGACTTCCCTAAGTTGTAATGAGAGTCAACTATTTCGTTTAACACCCTCGACTTGGTCTACGAGTGTCCCAAAGGTGTCTGGAGCATTTTTTTTTAGTGTCCAAGGACTCCAAACAAAAAACGTTGAGTAAAAATAAGACACCTTGGATTTAAGTGTCGGACACGCGACGTATCCGGAGAGTGTTGGTGTCTGACACTGGTGCGCGAGCTTTGACGAAGTGTCCGTGCTACATAGGCAATAACAATATTCATATACTTCAAGCATTTGTATCTCTGACTCTCTATTGCCCCACTAATTTGCTGCCTATTTTCTAATCCATCTGTTTTATTTTTAAGAAAGAAAATTTGCTGATGCCTTCCATAATCACATTTTAACAAAGTTTATTTTTTCAGGTCATTTCTCCTTTCAATCAGTCATGTGTTCATTACCAACTGCTTGTGCCCTTCTCACTCTCAAACCACCAGGTATGCGAACATATTCAACCGACTTCTTAAATTTTTGCCTTCAAATTGCTATTCAGATCATAAGATTGTTGTATTTGACAAGGATGAGTTACCCCATGAGTGGTAGATAGTAGGGGCATGGAGAAAGGGCAAAAATAATCAATCTGTCAAAAACTTGTATTGGAAAGACCATGAGAATGAGTGTGCAGGAAGATTAGTTTCTATACCAAAATGATTTCAATAGAATTCAACCCAAAGTACCACCCTTTCACTAAGATTTTTGTGTTATAGCAGCAATAAATGGTTTATCTTTATGCAGTGCAGATATTACGGTTTTCCTAATAGCCACCATGCCCTGTAGATTAATGACATGAGAAAATATTTCAAGTTCTTTTTCCAGTCACCAATACCTGTGCAGCGGAATTTTTTATGTTTTGTCATAATAGTACTCCATGATTTAGGATTGTCCAATTTAGACGATGCAAAGAATGCGAACTTCGTATATCATTTTTCTGGCTGGTTTGAATCAATTTTTTTTTTTGGGGGTATGGTTTGCGAGCGTACGAAAGCTTTCATGTTTGTCTTCTTTTAGAAAGTGAGTTATTTGCATGAAGTTGTCGCATTTGATGCCGAGTTATAACGTTTTTGTATTTTTTGTGGCAGCTGTATCTAATGCCTGCTCCAGGGAATTGGAAAATCTTACTAGACCTTCTCATGTACGTATGTTCCGGAAGCATCGAAATGTTAACCATGGCCGGATGAAGCACCAGGTGAAATGTTCTCATAGATGGGTGCCTAATACACATGCTCCTCGGAAACAGTCAACTTTGAAATGCGGTGCAGCCCCGGTGAGTTAATCTTTCCGTATGCCTCTTACTTGCATTTGATTGATTAATTAATTTTTCAATCATATTTCTGACCTGCCCATTGTTGTGCATTTATTTATTTCCTTTTTGCCGTCACTGGTTTATTTATTTGGGTCTTTAGGCCTGCCCTCTCTGATGCCTTTTGGCTTTGATTTGGGGGCATAGTTTTGCAGCAAAATGTACCTGTAGCTCCTCGTTCCTAGAGGTTAGGGGGACCACTATTTTGGTGGTATTCTGAGAGCAGCCACTTTGTACATACATTGCCAAAGGTTAGATCCGTCTTCAACCATCGCTGCCGATACCCCCAATTATTTGAGACTAGATGAGTTTGTTATTGTTGTTGTATTGCCGTCGTTGGGTTGAAATTACTTTTACTAGTTAATGTACCTTTGAGTAGAAACGTTGTAAAGACATTCTTGTGGTAGAGTTTGGGTATGCAAACAACACGGGATGCTGATTTCTCATCATGTTTTGAATGATGATTCACCCGTTTGTTAAATTCTAGAAGAATTATACCTCCAAATTAAGCATAATATGTTATATTTACTTTTAAAAAAATACTTGTTTTTGTAGCACCATTGTTTCTCCTTGTGAGGGTCAATATATTTCGTGATGTATTTTGTTTCATATTTTTTTTATCATTGTTTGGAAAGTTGAAGTGTAGTCTTATTCACAGGGTGGAGCTGTGGAAACTCGTCCTGTCACAATAAAGTCCCCAACTGAAGCTCCTATCATAGGTAATAGCTAACTCTTTTATGGGTGATCCTTAAAATGGTGTGTTTTGCTTCTAGTTTTATTTTTTATTTTTTTGCAGGCCCGTCTCCTATGTGTGGGTGGAACTAGAGTAAAAAATGTTATGTGGAAGAAGATTGATTTGATCCTGTGAACATCACCTGCCTGTGCTGTGTATTGTCATAAGAATATTGCTGAGTGGATTGTGATATATGAATAATCTAATTGCCTACTATGGTGGAGAAGGATAATCGTTGCAAAATCAAATAACTGTTAATTAAGTTATTTTTATTAACTTTTCTTGGTACAGGATTAGTTTCAACCTTTATGAAGTTTAATGATATGTTTAGTTCCAATATCTTTTGTACGTGTTAATGTGCATACCCTTACCATCAGCTCGCTTCTTTAAGGCTCTGCATTTTCGATTTTCTAAAAGCCATGGTCTTGAACTTTATGTGATTGAAATGACTTGTGATGCTTAACTGAATTGCAGGACTGGTAAACCCAAAGCTAGATGATGGTGGGACCGGACTGCCACCTCGTGATGATGGAGGAGGTGGTGGAGGTGGTGGCGGCGGAGGAAGCTCGTCTGGGGGATTCTTTCTCTTTGGCTTTCTTCTTATCCTAAGCTATCTAAAGGACCTAGAAGCTGAAAAGGAGAGTTGAGAATACAGTGAAAAGGTCTCCAGTTTCCCAAAGTTTTGAGGAATGCGTGGTACGTAAAATTACCATTAAGCTTATTACAAAAAATTGCATTCTAGTATGTTGTGCTACATTTTAGGTTTGATTTATTAATGTGTCTCGTAGCATCAGAGTCCTATTAATTATATTGAGCTACATATACATGCAATTTAATGGAAGCAATATTCTCAAGGAGCAACTGGGGTCTAGGGTGATGCAGCATAGAACTTATGTTACATGGACAGATGGACTCTAATGCAGCCCTAGGTCTAACAAACAGAATTAGGATGATTTTACTGGAGAACTTCACAGATTAAGCCAAACTTCCAAACGATCTAGTAGGTATATAATCACCAAATGAATAACAAACTAGTAAATCAAGCAACCACGAATGGGAAAGATGTTAACATCGTAAACCACTAATGAAACTAAAATTTCACTACTGAAATACAAACCAGTAAGTCTTACAAAAAGAAAGGAGTTCAATTCTAAATAAAAAAAAGTGACAGCTAGCTAAGAACTAGGGTGTAGCAAATTGAGAAAAGGGGAACAGAAGAGGCAGACAGGAGATGATAGAACAAAGGAGAAAGAAGAGAAGGAAGAAGAAGAAGAAGACCTGAGATATACCCTGCAGATAGGATGTTTTTTTTTTTGTCATCAAACGTCCCTTGAAAAGAGAGAAGCTCAGCTTATATAGGAACTCAAGCCAAATCCTAGTCCTTGCTAGGTGTCACATCCCTATTGGTCGGCTCTAAATAATAGACCCTAGTCCTTGCTAGGTGTCACTGTCCTTGTACGATGAAACACTAGCGCGATATGATCCATGTATCTGACATATTTATTTGGACATCAACTTGCAAGAATAGTTGTTGTTGAGTTTACTGCAAAACTATGCTTGCAATTCTCATATTATGCATGATGAACTCTCAAGGAACAACCCAAACACCATTCTGCCCAAGAAAGTAGAAAACGAAAATTGAATATTTTAAATTTTTGACACCTTGTCCTTTCAATGGGAATTATACAAATGCGAAATGTTGATATGTACCCGGCAACTGACACCAGCAATATGGAGTAGCATAGAACATTGTGTATGTAAAGCCACCAAAATTATGATATGTTTGTACTCTTAAGTAAATGTTGTGGGGGTGATTAATCATCTTGAACAAATTACTTCCGTAGTTGAAATAATTTTCATGGCAAGAGAATATGAGCAACTAAATTCCCAGAAAGATGGAGTACGCATCCAGGTAGGCGCTCCAAGTAATTAACATCTTTTATGATTATACACTCCAGATTTCGAAGATAATATAACATCATAATATAAATTCCCTCCCTTATATGATATAAATCCGATTCACAAACTCAAATAATTCCAAAAGTAAAACAAAGGACCGTAATAGAATCTAAAGCAAGAGCAAGACATTCCAGGTAGGCCTGTGAATGGACCGGATCTGATTAGTAGAAATCCATGGGTAAACCAACCTTCATCGACATCTGATTTATCAATTATATCCCCTCCTCTTTCCGGTGAGCAAAATCATAAACCTCGTGTGGATCAGGAAGGGACTCGAAGATGCTCTCCCTCTCCATGCACCTCTTGGCCCAAGCAATAATCTTGGGGCAATCTGCCTCGATGCTGAAGTTGCCACAAGTCTCATAGCCTATGACTCGTAGGTATAAGAACCAACTGGAGAAGGGGACGAATCCAAATTCCTCACCCCCAAGCACGGATTATCCCCTAGTGCTCCTTCCGACACCTTAAAACGGTCTGTGAACTCCTCCTTAGCTACTTCCTGCTCCTCTCCTTTTGTGCTTCACACCTGTCCCCAACTACATATATCTGCAATTCAGAGAGTCAGAAATCAAACTTGTGTGATATCATTTTCCTGTTACATTTCGTGTTTCCATTCTTTTGGATGACAACTTATTCGACACCCTGAAAACTGTTTTTAGATAACCTTTCTAGAGACAACAGATATCACCAAGTACAAAATTTGAGATACCCTTTGTAGCATGGACACTTCGCCTGAAATCACGTACCATTGTCAGACACTGGGTGAACGATCACACTCTCTACACACGTGTTTGGCACTTAAACCGATAGTGTCTTATATTCTTCTCACCTTTGGACATTTTGATACTGCAAGGACACTTCAGGATGCGCTAAGAAACTCTCCGGACACTCTACGGACATTCCAGCACATTCTACAGACAGTCGTGGAGGTCTTCTTTTCATGTGATATGCGATGGTTGATTGAATATAAAGACACGTGTGAGTGGTATAATGTTATTTTTTGGGGGTTGAAATACTTAAGAAAACAATTTACTAATAAAGGGAAAAACAAGATGTATGGTATTTTTATTGTAGTTACAGGCTTATTTTTTGTTTTGTTTTGCTAAGCATGTCCTTGACGTTACCTGTCCTCCCATTTTTTGAGATTTACATTTGAAGTGTCTGGTGTTACGTGTCCATGTCGGTGTTTTATAGGTTTCAACCTCTAGCATTGTGCATGTGATGTGTTCATGTCACTCCTTAAACTCCTTCGAAGTTATTGGATCATTTTTACTTGGAATCTCACCTAGCACAAACCAACACTGTTGTTGAAGAATTAATTTTTAGTACAGAACTTGCCACGATGTATATGATCAATCCAATATATCGGTACAGAACTTGCCACGATGTATATGATCAATCCAATATATCGTGACAAGGTTGATAAAAGTCTTCGGAGCATTTCATTTTTTGGCTTCTGGAGTCAAATTCAAAACAAATATCGCCAAAAAAAAAGAGGACCTTTTAACTGTATTGTTATCTGCATTTGATCAATGGACCATACCTGCTTGTTGACATAGTCAGCCCAAAACCAGGCTTGAGCATCGGATGGCAAAAGTTGGGATTTCTCCTTCCAGACCTCATCAATGTAGTACTGAACAGTTGTATTGAAAAAAAATTAAAATGTACTGAACAGTGATGAGGGATTCACACACTGGTTTCCCATTGTGGATGAAAAGAGGGACTCTGTGATGAACTGGTTTCATCTTCAAAAGGAGTTGGCTGTTAGCCAAAAACCTCTTCCTTGCAGTCAATATTCGTACTCCACGCTTTTCCCTGCTAGTGCAATCTTGACCCTTATCCCAAACATATTGTTGAAGAAGCTAGAAACTTTTGGAGTACTAGATTCTGTGGACGTGGTCACATAATTCGGGAAAAGATGTTTGGGAATTGTGTATTTGGAAGTTTGTAGGAACTGATGCTTTTATGCATCTATAAAAACATGAAGATGGCTGGGCATATTAGATAGAGAAGGAAAAAAATACAAGCCTTGTATGCTTGTGGTGGGTGGTTTTTTTTATCCTATTGTAAATTGTTGCGTGGGTGGTGAGTAGGGCTGTTCAGCGGATCATCCGATCCGCCAATCCGACCAATCCGAACCGATCCGAACCATCCGTTGATCCATCCGTGAATGTTCGGTTCGGTTCCGGATCGAGAATTTCTTACCTGGCGGTTCCGGATCCGGATCGGATCGGATTGGATCCGCTCGATCCGCTCAATCCGCTCAATAATCCTTCTTTAATCTGTCAAATCCGCTCAATCCGACCTGATCCGATCCGATCCGTAACCGATCCGTGAATGTTCGGTTCGGTTTCGGATCTTAAAAACCATAATCCGCTCTGAGCGGATCGGATCGGATCCGTATCCGATCCGTCCGGATCCGATCCGTGAACACCCCTAGTGGTGAGATAGGGTGTACCAATTGCGTAATGTTATTTAGCCCGGCCATTTTGCAGTAATTATTCTCATATGGTAAAAAGCGGATCTCTCCCGTGAAATGTAGGTTGTTTTTTGTCGAACAATGTGAATTCTTTTATGTCCCTCTTTCGATATTTTTTTCCCCATTGTCATTTATTCGTTATCGTCGAGAATTATTTTCGCCCCAAGTCTCGGCTTTAGTTTTGCTTCCGCTAAAATCCCAACACAAGTGTTGGACATGGTTGTGGGGCCAACACCTGGTTCTGTTGATTTGATCTGAATTGTTCACTTTGTTCGTCTCATTGAGTATATATTCCTCGTAAAAAGTCAAGTTGATGGAATATCAGGACAAAATGAACGGACATACTCGATGAGACCAACGAAATGAATGGTTCAGATCAAATAATGGGACCCGGGGTGGGCCCCACATCCAAGACCCATTCACCACATACAAAAGCTAGTCGTTTTATTTTGTGAGATAAAAATAAAGAACTTTTTTTGTATAAATTTTTGAAATTTGAACATTTATAAATAGTTCTTTAAATTGGTGTAAAAATTTTACGAAAGTTATACATGAAAATTTAAAATACTAGTTCTTTGACATTTGGACACAGTATACTAATTAATGGAGTGTTGTTTACATCATATTTTACAGCCCTGTCAATATCGATAAAAAGGTGATAATTGTGGAAAATCTACTTAAAAAATAATTAGTATTAGAATTAGCACTAGGACTTTTATTATTATTGTTTGTTCTTTTATTATATGTGTAGGAAACTTGGCGCAACCCTATTAACTTGGAAGTTACCAGGACAAATGGCTTCTCCTACACATTTGGAAGTTGAAAGAGGACAAGTGGAAGCAAGAGATTGAAAGAGTGCAAGAGAAGGAAAGAAATTTCCTACTTTTTGTTGTTTCCTATAAATAGCTTCATTTGACTTCATTGTGAACTCTCTCAACAAATCAAAGTCTTTTATCTTTATTTGTTCTTCAATTTTTGTCTTTACTAACCCAATTTTGGGTTATAATTAGGAGTAGGAGTAGATGTAATTTAGATCCTATGTATTGATTCATTCTTGAAGATCGGTAACGATTTTCTTCGTGTCGATATGTATCGAAGATTGGCGAAAGTTTCTTTTGTTATTCTTCAACATTGTTCTTATTCACATTTGATCGCTTGCTATTTCTCATGGATTCATAGCTGCATTGCTTACCCTTGTTTTTGTTGTTGATTTTGTTTCCCGAAATCTCTTATCAATTTCAATCGAGGGACAAAATAGGTGAACAATTTTTGGCGCCAGAAGGAGGGCAACGTTACTAAATTGGAAGTGATTGCCGAATCAAAAGTGGAATGATAAATTTTCAGCCTTGCACAAAAGGCTTCTTTTGATGGCCATGGAACTATGGTGATACTGAAACAAGCGGCTCATCTTGAAAAAATGGTTTCCAGCCTACAGAAAAAGGTACACATTGCCGATAATTGGCCCAGGGTAATGGGTCTTTCAAGAGTAACGGACCCAGTTTAATAACCCATGCGGCAAGGTTCAAGCCAAACAAAATGGGAAAAATGGCCATAGACAAAGGCAAAAAAAGTTTTTATGTTAATGAACACTCCCGATCACATTTAGGAGGGGTGAGTTCATATTGTGGCCAAATTGGGGAACGAAAAATAGCCCTCTTTTCGACAATGAATTTGGGGAGCAAAATTCATGTTTCAAGAGCCAAATGGTAAAATAAAATGGCTCGAAGGGTTGAAACACCCACTTTTAGAGAAGTCAAGTTGTGAAGATAAAGCGGCATGTGAAAATAACTTGACTATGATTTTTTTCCCACATATTAGTAAAGTATATTTTAGACTTCACTATTAGTGAGCACATATGATAAGAGTTCACAAATAACTCTCACAACTTCACAAAAATCTACTATCTAATGTTATATTTTAGTCGTAAAAATAAAATTATAAGAATACAAATAAAATTTGATGCATATAAGGGAGAAAATATAATTTCATATATATAAATACAATTATGCATATGTATATATGTCGGGGCGGTTAATATCGGGGCGGGGTGACCATACCCCTGCCCCTAACCTAACCCTGACGGATTTTTCAAAATCACCCCCTGCCCCTACCCGTTACCCAAAAAAATAGAAAAAAACTCTACCCTATTGGGGTGGGGCGGGGCGGGGCGGGGCGGGTTGAATTGCCATCCCTAAACAGGATGCCTTCAATCTCTTATAGGCACATCAACACACTCAGCAATAAGTTCATTAGAGGTCTACAGGATTGCGATAATGTCCAGATAAATGATTAGAAATTTAGGAGTGAAATTTAAGAGAGGAGAGCGATATCGTTTCAGGATTTCTCCAACCTGCGCAGGAAAATGTACTGACAGTTTTGTCTGCTACATCTCTTGATAGTTTGTTGTCGGCTGCAACCGAAGAGATCATGGCTATTCTCTACGAGATATTCAGGTCCTCATTTGATCCCTGTCTATCTCTATCTGAGATACCAAGCACTCTTTCTGTCGGACCGCTTTTCCACCATCTCTCCTAAAACCAATTGGTGTTAGGAATGGTTTCAATTAAGTCTTTTATGGCATTCGACATCGCACCCGCAAGTCTGTTTTTAGAGCGGTCGCAAGGAGTGACATTGTGTAACCAAATTTCCATTATTTTTGTTTAATATGGTCGGTGGTTTATAAAGTCAACTCCTTTGCAAGTAACCAATTCGATATATGCATGTCAAATCTCAAGGGCTTTAATTGATTTTAGAAATGGGTTTATTTCTCTCTATTTTGGTTTCTTTCTCAGGTTTGGTTAGATTTTTCCTTGACCAAAATGACATCTTTGCCACGGATTCCATGCCTTCACAAGGTCCAATGGCTTTAAATGAACAAAACTAAATGCAATGAAATGCAAGTTCGAGATGAGAAATGAGGAGGATAGTCACACAACCATGCTTAAGAGCTCACAAGAGTCAAATGGAATGAACATAAACTCAAAAATCCCTAGATCCCTTTACTTTCACCCAATCATACCCGACACATACTCAACCCCTCATATGTGGCAAATTCAATCAATTCGTTGTGTCATCAACTTTACCATTGTTATAAGCTTTTAGAAATTCCTAGCGACACGTCCATAGGGCGGCCCTAGTGTCATTACGGGCGTCTTATGACCCCGTGTAATCTTCCCCTTAGCCAAGGCATATTCCTAGCGACACGCCTATTGGACGGCCCTAGTGTCATTCCGGGCATCTAACGACCCCGTGTACATCATTTTAATTTAAGTTCATCAAACCCTCTAGTGTTTCGTTTCATCCAAACATGCCCATAAAAACATTTTCGAAGTTCTAGATATATTTCAATATCATGAATAAATTTACTTAATCTTTACTAATCCATGACTGGTCACATTAAATGAGAGTGTTAAAAGGACATAGCAGAGACTCATGCTTCGAATTTGATTTTATGGGTCGCCCTTACATCTTATTGACTACTTGTGCATAGTCCTTGCAATTCTGTTATTCGAATCAATGATATTAACATAGGGAAACCGTAGGGAAGAAGTTCAGGCCATACATTTTGGGAATCTGCAATCTATGGTATTTTTTTTTTTAATTGTCTAGAAAAATGTCTCATTCTTTTAAGGAAGATAGTTAATTGTCTTCTCTATTGAAAATCAAGGACACTGCATTATACCAATCTGGAAAGGTGTGTTCAGCAAAAACTTGGTTATCTTCACGTCGGAAATTGACAGTTAGAAACGAAGCTCTATTGCTAAAATTGCGGCAAAGTTATGCTTTTTTTTTGTTTTTTTTGAAATAGTCAATTCATATCATTAAAAGCCATCCGGCAAAGATTACATCATTGAATACAGGAATGAACCAAAACTACCAAAATCTAAGACTCGAGTTGCTGAAAAAGCACACAGGCTTCCAAGCTCATAGACACACCTGCCGAAGCAGACCCGCACTAGGTGTCGGCACAGAATCCGTCCTCGATCTAGTAGTACAGAATCCAAAGGGACACCCAGCTCAAACCATTAAGCATAAAAACGCGGATGAAATCTTGAACAAAAACACTTCGCGTAGGGAGGTACGCAAAGCACCCGTAGAGGGGCTAATCAAACCACCTAAAAAGGGGTAAAAATAAACTAACGAAAAAAGGAAAAACAGAAAAAAAAAAAAAAAAAAAACCCTGCCAAAGAGAGTGTCGCCAGAGGCCGCCACACCAAAATCAGATGACTTATTTGCCGGGGACCTCATGCCAAGCCATCCAAGGTCCAACTTCACCAGATCTGACCCACTACTGATCTTCCCCAACGGTTCTGATCCGAGGGAGGATGGGGAGGGTGAAGAACGTAGAGAGGGGAGGGGGGCGTTTATGGAGGGAGGATCTGAAACCGAAGGGGGGGGGGGGGGGGGGGGGGAGGTGGAGGTGGGTGAGGCGACAGCTCCACCCAAAACAGCAAACCCTAGCTGGTGTTTTAGAGAGAAGGATGAGAAGATATTTCTAGAGAGAGAGAAATCTTATCCAACCCAATGCATTAGTTAATCCTTCACGATCTCATGGTTTGCTGGAGGTGTAGTGATTCTACTCCCAACATCGTCTCTATACAACTTGACATGGCAAAGGTATGCTGTGGAAAAGAACGCTCTATGGAATCAGGTAATAGGCCTAAAAGATGAGTTGGATATTAGAGGTTGCCTTCCCGAAGATAGGGATCCTGAAGGACCTCTCTAATCTGAAGATACATGCACAGTAGAAAGTAGAAACCTTAATTTCCTTGAAATATTAACATAGAATTTAAGGTCCGATGGAGGTAGAATTCTCCTTTTCAAAGATCATAGTTATTTGGTAGTTCATTGACAAAATATTGTACAATGTGTACGAGGCATCTTTGGGTTCTACAAAGTGCTTTGCAGGGGTCTTGCGAGAAAAAGAATGTTATCTATAGCTGGTTATTTGTCATAGTTCTGTACATTTGCTTGAATAGCCGCATTTGTTTATAGTTTGGAAACAAACAGCTTTGAAAGCATTCAAAGAAAATAATTTCTTTGCATGTAATCTGGTGATATTTGTGGGCAAAAAAGACCCCGGTGACATATTGTATCCCTCTTTCGGAACATGTTACCACCCCAAGAAAAAAACTTTTTGTGGTTAGTGTTGTGGAATCAAATTGCTGTCTCTAATCTTCCCATTATAGAAATGCCTTTTACACTATAAAAATGCAATTCTTTAGTTTTTGAACTATTTTTCCTTAACAATCAACAGTGTCCAGACTAGAATCAATCAAAAGTTTTTTCGTGGGTAGTTTGCAAGTTGGGACAAGGGAGAATGTAATCCTTCTCAACAGTGTCCAGACTAGAATCAATCAAAAGTTTTCTCGTGGATAGTTTGCAAGTTGGGACAAGGGAGAATGTAATCCTTCTCTTGCCCAATAATTAGATTGGTTTGATCTTTTTCATTCTCACAGTAGCGTATAGGGCCCTTTTTTTTTTTTTTTTTTTTCCTTATTTGGCCTCTTTTTGTATATATGGGCAGGATTTCCTTAATGCTTTCTTTCTAATATAAGTACTTACTTACCTACCCCCCCCCAAAAGAAAGACCAAAGAGTTCAGTTACATGTGTATACTGTGTAGTCTATACCACTATACCAGCTATGTTCATTGATGCATTGATGCAGGGTGTAAAGGCAATTGACTACAGAGAGCAACTTAAGAGCTTTGAGAATATGGCTTTGAGCAAATTGCTGTGTTTGGTTGAGAGTTTTGAGAAGAATATTTTGAGAAATATTTTTGAGATAGTGTTTGGATGAGTTTTTGGAAAAAGAAATAATTAGAGAGAGGTGTAATAATTGGAGAGAGATAGAGAGAGAACTGAGAATAATGATTGAATAATGGGGTATGAGTAGAGAGAGAAATATGATTAATGATTGGAGAGTTGAGAGATGGGAAAATAATCTTTTTGAAGTTTTTTTTGAAAATGTGCAGTGAACAAAGTGAATATTTTCCCAATGTTCATGGATACCTGTGTCAATGTATTATGTTTAGATGTGCTGATTATTCAACTTAATTACCTTTTGTCCGATTAAATGTATACGGGTATCCGATCATTTTTATTTTAAAGAATTGCTCTAGGGTCCATTATAGCTTTTTGTGACATGTCTAGTCCACCTCATATTTCCATAACACCTCTAATCCACTTTTTTTAAATTTCTAAGGTGCAATGTCCACTCTCCATTTTTAATAGACAAATATACCCTCACATTAAATTTAAAACATAATACACTCTCACTGGAAGTTCACCAGAAGTCACTGGTGCCGGAAAGCCGCCGGAAAGTTCACCGGAAAATTTCTCTGACGCTGGAAAAGTCGCCGGAAAATTGGACTTCACAGAAAAAGTTGCCAGCGTAGATAACCACAACTAGAATTACAAGATGTGGTTATCTGAACTCTCAAGATGTGGTTATATGTACTATATCTTTTTTTTAAAAGCCTACTTGAGATCAAATATGGTTAACTGGACGCATAAGATGTGGTTATCTATTTAACAAATAAATGTGTGAATGCATATTAGCTAGATGTAACTTAATGGTACTAGCTGAATGCATATAAGCTAGATATAGTTTCGACTAAAAATGTCGTCCTCCTACTGTAGTCAAAAGTGAGTGTACGTAGTTTTCGCTAAATGATATTTTTGTGATGTTTGTAAGGACAATGACTTGTCTTCACGTTGTAGACAACTAGCAATTGAAATTCTAAAAATACCAAGACAAATAGTAGAAATTCAGCCTAATTCTCCCCACTTGCTTGTCTTGTTCCTCCCTTTGACCATTCCACCTAATGACATATATGATAGCATATATTTGGACACCAAGGCCTTGCATGCACTCCACTTGTAGGCCCCCGAAATAAGAAATGGGATTAATTACATCTCTCTAAAAAATTCGATAAAGTATAATAAAGGTTGTCGTCGTGGCCTAATCTAGTTTGATTTTGAGCAGAACCATCGCTTGATTCAGCACCGCAGCCTCCATCATCCGCTTCTGGCAGCCTCCGCAACGACGGAATCTTCAACGGCAGCAAGCAACGGGAATCCGACACCTTCCGCACCATCGTCCAAAAACTCGTCGGAGCCCCTACGACCCCACCCACCTCAAACTCGCCGTCGAGATGATCCGGAGCTACTGCCGTTGTTCCCTCTCCACTCACCCAGAGAACAACGGGAATTTGACACCGGCGACGAAAGCAGGCGACTGGCTCTGTGTTTGGTCACGTATAAGTGGGGGTAGTTGGATCTTTTTGTTATTCTAGTGGATCTTATGTCTTAGAGAATATTTGGGTGGACCTTACACTATTGGAAATTGCTATAGTGGACCCTATACCAACTCTCCCTTTTTATTTTTAGCACGAATGATGTACTCCATAATATCTAGAAAATAAATGGTTTTGATTGCCAAAATAAAACTCACGTGGAGGTACGATAGTCCATTGTAATACTTTAATGCCTTTTGATACATTAAATGTCATTTGATCACATGGTCGTTGATAGCCGATGTTCTCTGGTTTTGGTTACAATGATAGAATCAAAGAGACGTATGATTGTTACGGTTTAGATCGACTATTGTAAAAATTGACTTGGTAATGACCTTACTATCTGTTGGTACAAAAATCAAATTTAGAAAGCGTACTTCACTATCTTCAGAATGTACCGTAAACCACTTTTTTTTTTTCTGATGGTGAAAATGATTGTATTCGGATGGAACCGAGTAATATGTCTATTAAAAGCAACAATATTGCCAATAAATTCTATTTCATTAATAAATTCTTTTTGATGTTTGTTCAAAAAATATATTGCTATAGTTATACAAAAAAAATTCGAAGAAACTTGGCTGGATTAAACAGAACTCAGCTAGATTATACAAATTTTTTTCCGATGAAACTCGTAGATTAAAAAATGGCACGACATGGAAGGACATGACGCACAGGTACGACACGACATGACATGATTAAAAAATGTCACAACACGATGCAACACGATTAAGTAAACGAACCGGCACGGCACTGCACAATTTAGTAAACAGGTTTGCACGGCATAGCACGAAACTCGATTGGTACAAAGCTAAATGGGCCATGCCAGCTGGCACAGCACAGCCTGATTGACCCCTCTACAGTAATGGCTGAGTCAAGAGAGGTTTATCAAGATCAAAGAGGAAGGATAGAATTGAACTTTTTCTTCAATCTCAGACACTACATGTGATAATTCATGTAGCTGAAATTAATCTGAAAAAAACCCCATCAAACTATTCAACAAAAATAAGAGAACCCGGGGCCTTGCTGTCCCATAGGAGCGGCAGGCTCCGTCAACCCATCCGAGTTGTTCATCTTGGCAGTCAACGGTTCAGATTCGCAGATGCGTTCTTACCAGTAATAATACATTTTAATTTGACCGGTAAGAATGCATCTGCGAATCTGAACCGTTGATTCTCGAGATGAACGGCTGAGATCAAAAGTATTTCCATAATTACTTCATTACTTCTTTCTTCCAAATTCCTTGCTTTCAAAGTATAAGTAAATTAACTTTCACCAATTCATGATCTGTATCCTAATCACCACACCACTCATCATTATAGTATACCTGCTATTAAAATTCTCTATGTACAATAAAATTTATCAATAATATTGTGTAAGCATAGGTAGAGCTTTTGTGATTATGGGTTTGGACCGAGACGAAGCTCCAAATCCAAATCCACTGCTTTATTTTTCTCTTGATCTTCTCCATCACTCGTAAGGGTCGATGGTCCAATTCGCAAGCTCAAATCCAACTTGTGACTTTCACGAGGACTAGAAGCAGGGCCAGCACTCTTGATTTTTGGATCACTCGAGCCTGATCCCAAGTCTGGTTGTTCACCTACTATTAAGTCATAAAAAATTATAAAAAAAAATTATGTCAAAAAAATAAGCAAATAATGTCACATTGTACTTTTAGCTTGAATTACAATGAAAAATCAAAATGTTACTTAGATTATTGTCTTTTATGATTAGCACGATTCGATTAAAAGAAAACTTCTCATCTCATTTTTTGAAGCAATTAATTAATTTATGGTTAAGTTTTCTATATAAACTTTTGTTCTGGTATTTTTTTTTTTTCTTTTTTTTAGTTTTCTTTTCCCATTTTCTTTTTAACTTTCCATCATCAGATTTGAGATAAGTTACGGACCACGTCATCAAATTGACCAATGAATTTTACGACACCAAACCCTAGTAGTTTCCCAGAAAAAACTAGGATTTGGTGTCAAAGAATGCATCTGGCTGCGATTCACCCTCTTTCCTCCCGATGCCGCGAAGTCATGGTGTCAATGATGATGATCACTTGCAATGGGTGAAAAATGAGTAGCATAGTACATGAAAAGTTTCCCCAAAGTAGCCTTGGAAAGAGAAATCAATGTTCTAGATCACTACAAGAAAAAAACATATTTGGTGACATGAAAAAATTTCATCAAAGGCCGAATTTTTGTCACCTATTATCATTGGTGAAAAAGGATGAGGGTGTCATTGTATCCGTGACACTAAAAGTCAATGGTGACAAAAATTGTGCACTTGTCACGGAATGATGTCAACAATGACAGAAATATGGTGTCACGAAAGAGCGATTTTCACGTAAGAGAGATTTTCCGTCACATAGTAGTGGGTGTCTGTAAGTCTTGAAACTAAAAAAACAACTAATCCTCCTAACATTTGTGGCCGTCCAGATTCGAACTCGCAATGTCGCATGTACTACTCAAAACAAACCACCACGCCAAACAACATTTCAAGTGTAAATGTCAGATATTAAATATAATACCTTTCATTAGTGTTTGTACATTTTCAAATTTTCTTATTTTATATAAATTAATTCTCTGCAACGTTACTACCTTTCTAGTGCCTAAACATCTTTGAGTAAATTTAAATTTTTGCAGATATGGCATTTTCTGGTGGGTGAATTTGTGTACTGCGTATGGCAATATAACAATATTTACTCAACTACATTTAAAAATAACATTTGTTATGTTTATTATTTTAGATAATGGTAATGTAGATGCTTTGAAAATAGACTTCTGATAATATAACTTCGACATATTTTTCAACACAACATCACTTCAAGATATTTTAAATTTTACCTTTTATGGAGTTTTTCATTAATTTTTTTTATGAATAAACGGTTATTTCTAAAAAAGGAATCCATATGCCAGTCATCCTTTCAAAAAACTCTTTTTTTTTTCAGCTCACATTATTTGCTATGTGATAAAATATTTCTTACCAAGTTCTTCAATATTTTTTTGGTTTATTTAATCTTTTGAGATGAAGCTAATGTGTAGAATAAGGGACAAAAGTATTTTTTTAATGTCTAATTATTACTAGAAAAGTGACAATGTATGATTCTTTAATCACCAATTAAATGCAATTGCGAGGAAATATTTTTTCTCATGTATCATTTATTTCTTTTAGTTAATTATATGTCTTACGATTTCGATAAATCAAGAAAGGGATCGAAGTGTGAGCTTATGCTCTCTGGAGAGAATTTCTTTGGTTCACGTCTCTAAATGTCTATCCATAGCCGTGAGATTTTAACGGTGGCTACATCAAAGGTGATTTTGTCTTCGGTGGAAAAATTTTGTGTCACCGAATCTCCTCTTTATTTGGTGCCTTGGTTAAAGCTTTTCCGTGACAAGCAGAAAAGTTGTGTCACAGTTGCGTGTGGTTTTGTCTTCAATGACAAAATTTTGTGTCGCCGAATGTCCTCTTAATTTGGCGTCTTGGTTAAAGCTTTTCCGTGACAAACAGAAACATTTTTTGTCACCGTTGTGTGCGATTTTGTCTTCGGTGACAAAATATTGTACCACCGAATCTCCTCTTTATTTGGCGCCTTGGTTAAAGTTTTCTGTGACAAGCAGAAATTATTTTGTCACCGTTGTGTGTGTGTTCCGTGACAACGTCGATTTTTTGTCACCAAAGGGTGTCACCAAAATTGTTTTTTCTTGAATCGATTCACAATCATGTGAATCTGGACCATTCATTTCTCTATCTTGAACATTTTCGGGGAAAAACTTTTCATGTATCCTAATATTTTCGGTGAAAAATACTTACAGTTGTTGTTCTTGGTAATCATTTTGTCTTTTCCGTGTGCGTTCATGTGCCCTCCTAAGGCTTGACCACTGGGCAATCGCCTGTCGCAATGGGGGGATTTGTAGGGTGGTAAGACTTTGTTGCCTTTCTTCGACTGATTTTTGTCTTTTCCGTGTAAGTTCATGTGCCCTCCTTTGGCTTGATAACTGGCGAATCGCATCGGGCAATGGTCGCATTTGAAGGGTGAGACTTCGTTGACTTTCTTCGACTGATTCATGTAACAATAACTTTCTTGGTGGATGAGTGATAAAAATTTGGATTGAAGAGAAGAGAGAGAGGAGGGAAAGGGAGAATGTCGTTTTGTTTACTAAGTTGATAAAATATATATATATCACACTATAAAATTTTACAAAATTACATTTTTATTGAAAGCTTGATAAAGAAATATTCACTGAATTATTAATTTCACTTTGCTTTCAAAACCGTGGTTGATAATTATTTTTATCACAGGTTTGCTAGAACGGTGATTGTAATCGCTTAATTTTGTCATATTTTGTTTATAAGCGTAGTAAATGTTGTTGCTTATTTTAACTATTTCTTTATAAAAGCGTGATAGAATAGTTTTTTTGATTAATTTTAACCACGTTTATAAGCAATGATAAATGTACTTGCTTAACTATTTTTTGTAAAACCGTGATAGAATATTTATTTATTATTAGTTTTAACCACGTTTTGTTTCTAAATTCTAGCTAGCATGACAAAAGATTTTTTTCTAAAATTGTGTTACCGTCCCAACTCAAAAAATTGATGTCCCAAGCTTTTGACTGCTTCGTCATTCCAGGTTTTCGTCTTTAGTGATTTGTTAACAAATTATTTATTATTTTTTTACCTTTTTGGATGTATATATCATAACGCTATTCAAAAAATAAAAATGTTTATTAAAATATTTAAAAAATTAACTCAAGACGAAAATAAACTTTCCCTTCTTTTTTTTTTGCTAAATAAAACTTTCACTATTCCTCTCCGTTCTCTCTTACGCCGCATGAGAGCTAGCCCTAGCACCGTACTCCTATTGCGCTCGACTCCCTATCCCTTGAGCCGCTGCTGCGCTATCCCTATCCGATAAGCCGCTGCAACTCTCCCTTTTCGGACTGATATATCTCACTCTCTCTCTCTCTCTCTCTCTCTCTCCCTCGCGACCAGCGCCCCCCTCTCCCCCTTCCAATGGTTATGCCAAAAAAGTCCATTCTCACTAATCCTTAGGAGTTTGCTCCCGTCTAAGGTCTCAGGTTTGATTTTTCTTGCCAACAAACTCCTGCGGCCAATGGGGGTTACTTCCAAGGACCCGGAATTAGTCTAGGTGCACACAAGGTGGCGTGAACATCTAGTTATCCACCAAAAAAAAAGGGTCCACTCTCGTCGAACCCATGAAGGCCTTCCACTGGCACCAATCTACTTTTCTCTTTCAACCTTACATGTTTGCATATGTGCGTGTCGAATCTTCTTGTTTTTCACAGGGGCTTGTCACATTTTTGTTGATCTAGTTCTCTTAATTTGTTGCCTCATAGAGCATTTTTTGGTGGGTTTTGTTTTAATCTTTTCTTACCCCTCTGAAGTTCGCATGTTAATCTGTTGAAATTATAATTTAATGACTTTTTTTTATTTGAACTGGAAGGTGATTCATTACACTAATTGTCTATTTTTATTTCACTATAGATTTGTTTAATTTGCCTTAATGGGTTGTTTTTGTGTCAATGTAGCCTAGCCTGGCATGGGGAAAATTTTTGGGTGCCGAGCGAGCACTACGTGGTTGTGCCCAAGCGCGTATTCCAGCTTCCAAAAATATTATAGACGGCCCAGATTACTTCCCCCTCTCTCTCACTCCTCTTTTCTCTATTTGAAATCCATACCGTCCAAGTTCCAACACATTTTTGGATGACGGAGTGAAGTACTTCTATCATTTTTCCTCTATCAATATTGTCTGTAACTTTTAACCAGGTAGAGACACGTCATTAACGAGGTCATCTGATGTTCTACATACTGCCACGTCACCCAGCTCATAAACTTAGCCGAATAAAAAAAAGATACTGAAAAATCATCTTCCAAATAAAGCCTATTGTTTTTCTCCATGAGATAAAAAACAACATATATAGCAATGGGAAATATAAAAGAAAAAAGGTTTTTCTATTGTCAGCCCATTAGGCTGACAATAAGGCAACAACAAAATAAAAAAAAACAAGTTTCAATGTTTTTTTCACACATGTCTATACATTTTCACACCTTTTTATACATTTTTCACACATTTCAATACACTTTTTAAAGCTTAATATCAGCCCAATGGGCTGATTTTAGAATTTTCCAAAGAAAAATAAGAAACATTGGGATTTGGGGTTCCTGAGTAGTGCCCCCTAATCTAACTGTTAATTTCTAGCCGAACGGCTCGGATTTAAATTTAGCTCTTAGAAATCCAAATTATTTATTGCTCGGATTAAATCCGAGTCATGCATTATCGAAATGGACGGTCAAATCAGGGGCATTGCAAAAACTCCTTGTCCGAAACATTGTGATCTTGATAATATACTTCTAGTCAACAAATTGAATTTTTTTTTTCAATCCAAGATACTACTTGTGAGTTGTGATAATTCGTGTAGCTGAAATTAATGTGAATAAAAACCCATCAAACTATTTAATGAAAATAAGAAGCTCCTACAATTAAATACAATCGAAAGCTACCTAAAAAAATAAACAAATAAAAATAAAAAAACATACTAAAAAAAAAAAATTACCACACCTCTCTTCATTGAAGTATATCTGCTACTAAAAGTCTCTATGTACAATAAAATTCAATAACATTGTGATCATGGATTTCGACCGAGACGAAGCTCCAAGTCCACCACTTCATTACTCTCCTCATCACCTACAAGTCTGGGTCCAATTCGCAAGCTCAAATTCTCCAACGTGCAACTTCCACGAGGACGAGAAGACACAAACTCACGCGAGAAAAAACTAGGGTTTAGTGTCGGAAAATGCATCCGGTAATTCACCCTCCGTGCTGCCAAAGCAGCGTAATCGTGCTGTGATTGGTGATGAAGACGACGACGATGATGATAGCATGGAACACGTGAAAAATACTTACAATTGTTAGACATGATCGTGTTGTAGTCCATTTCATTCATGGCCTTGTGGGATAGTGAAGAACACTCATCATGGCTAATTACATTCTTAGCCTCGGCTTTGTCTCTTCTGTGTACGTTCATGTGCCCTCCTAAGGCTTGAGCATTCGTGAATCCCCTCTTACAAAAGCTGCAATCGTATGTTCGGACGACGACGACGACGTTGACTTTTTCCGGCTGATCCATGGAAGAACTTTTTCGGTGGATGAGTGATGAAAATTTGGAAGAGAGAGAGAGTGAGAAGGGTTTTTATACACTATAAGGATTGGGGTATTGTAGATGCATGAGTGTTGTGGTAATTAATTAGGGTTAATAAGAGAGAGAAAGGGTTTCAAAAAGAAAAAAGATGCATGGGATTTATAGATGGACGCGAGTGTGGATTGACAAATAAAATAATAAAAATTTATTGGGCGGGAGAATCTATATAGTTGAAATTTTTTTAAGAAGTTACTATTATATTTATAAGGAAATTTTGAAACTAGGGTAGGGTGGTCGCCGAGCCAGCTTGCTCTTACGTCTATCTTTTGAATTGGGGATTGGGATTTTTTATGCTTATATGAGTGAGGGAAATCAGAGTTGATGAGAGAGAGAAAATGGTTTCTTTTTGTTTGTTTTTTTTTTTTTTTGGAAAATGGTTTTAGCCGGCGAATTAGTGTATGCCTTTCTCGCTAATTTGTTGACTCCTTCCTGTTCATCTACTGAATTATCTTTTTGAAAAAAAATTAATTCAGTGCTTTTAATTAGAACGATTTTCGTTTAGTTGGGTACTGAATACTTTTTTCCAACAAACAAATTTCCCCACAAAATAATACTAAACAGAATATGCAAAAAAATAATTATTATAAAATTTGTAGTAGAAAGAGTAAACAAGAAAATCCGTTCTCTCTCTCCTCTCTAGCAATGACTTGGTATAAGTACTACAATAATAATGAGTTAGCAACAACTAAACAGGTACAGGCTACAGCACTTGATTAGATTTCTTACTAAATGAAATTGATAACTAGCAAGTACACCGAAAAATATCCTAATAAACACTTTTAATTATTTGGATGTATACCATATTTAGTTGCCCAAACTCCTCTTAAGTTAATAATTACTTGTGCAAAAAGATTCATAACTTTTACATTAAAATCCATGACATCCAAGGAAAAACTCGTATCTACGAAAGTTATGAATTAAGAATCGATATTATGAATATCTATGCGCAACGGGCGGCTCGGATGGTGCACAACACCTAATGTGCAGCAACCCCAAATCCGCGCAAAGGCTATGTGTCTCTATTCGACTATTCCAATGTTATAAATTCATGATTAATTTTCAAGTTTACATGCATTGGCTAAGTGGAGATGGGAAAAAAAAAATGAAATAATGTTCCGGGACAATAGAATAATTACTCAAGGTATAGATAAAATAATTTTGGTAGAGGTCACTTCATTCATTATACGTAAAAAGTTAAAAAAACGGAATATTACATCTATCATCATATTGAACAAGTATTCCTTTTGTACTTTCACACGACATGTGGATTTCATTCAGTCATGCGTCAATTTATTTTGCATGGTGGCATGGTCGTCATATTCACGAAAATTGAATCAACTACAACTTTGGCAGGCATGTGATTGTCGATCCCGGGGGTGCCAACCTAGTTGGGATGCTTGGGTTTCGTTGTGATGCCGTGTTAAGCTTTTGGTCCTTTTAATCATTGTAATGAGTTTTCAATGATTAATAAATTCCTTTTGCCGATCAAAAAAATAATAATAATAATAATAAAACTACAATAATTATAATTACAACTTATAATTAATACTTCTATTGCTGTTCAAAAAAAGTAATTAATGTTTGTATTTGATGAAGTTTGACTACCTTTTTTTGAACGGCAAAGTTTGACCACTTATGTTCATGGCTGGCCAACTAGGGGATGGTGTTGTTCCTTTTCTTTTTCGTTTTTTGAACGGGGCTGATCATGACCGTCCATGGTCGGCCATACGGTTTAGATATGTTCGTAAAAGATGTGATCTGAGCCGTCCATAACTGACCACAGACGGCCGTGATCAGCCAGCACCCATGCTGAGTTCTTCTTATTTATTCTTGTAAGACAATTATTTGACATTATCACCAAGGAGCAGACCTAGGGGTGCAGATCGGTTCGGTTCTCATACACTTTCTTATTATTCCATTATTTATACTATATTTTGGGTTTTATTTGCAAAATTATATAATAAAAAAAACGTCCTCTCAAAATTATGTTATTAGTATGTAAGAATGATATTTTATTTTTAATTTATGAATATACTATATAATTTTATCCCTGAATTAAGAAGTGTGCCACCGATGATATATAAGTACTAGTACTATTCAATATCAGTTGACAGAAATTAACCCTAACCCATTATTCACCCAAAATAGTTAGGAAAAAGATTTCTCCCCCCCCCCCCCCCCCCCCCCCCCCCCTTTCTCTCTCTCCTTTTTTTTTTCTTTTTAAAATTTGGGCCGTCCAAAACACCTTTAGATGGCCGAGATGTGTGTTCGGGTACCATGTAGGATCGTGTCTGCTCGGCACTGAAGAATTTCTCCTGACTTCCAAACTCAAAATAGTTATCTGTGCATTTATGAATCAACCATTTTTTTACCTCCTCTAGTTCTTGTTAACTAGCTAGCTCTTACCAAGTAGTCTTTGTGTAAGCTTTTTGTTTTGGTTCGCACCTAAGATAAGCCTCTCTATAACCTACATTGCTTATAATTAATGTCCTTCATTTTCATGCAAGCTAGCTCCAACTGTACTCTTTTGAAGTACTCCTCACTTCAGAGAGAGAGAGAGAGAGAGAGGAGGGGGAGAGAGAAAGAATTGTCAAATGAATATTAGAATTATACATTTTCTTTTGCAAGTACAAATTTGGACCATTTCTCGATTCGTACGTGTTAGTGTTATCCTTACACAATGGTCATGCTAAATGTATGTCCCTGAAGGGACAATAAAATAATAGAGTTATTAACGTTATATATGTCTTGTAGTAAGATAATTGTGTATAGCTGGTTAGGTCAAAAAAATAATGAGAATCAAGGAGGCGGCCTAACATAAGTACATAACGCGTAAACATACACTGGCATCTGCCAAATACCTTTCGATTTTGACCACGTCTTACAATTAAATCAGTGCTACAAGACGGACATTACTGTTTCCAGTTGTAGGAATATAATAGGAATATGTCCTAATTTGTTTGTCCCTTATTTTTTTTTTGTTCGGATTACAAATTGCTTGTATTTCTTAGTTACCAATACTCTTTATAATGAAACTTGTATAATATTTACCACATCTAATTCTTTTTGAAATGGGTATTTTGGTGAGGTAGTTCTGTACTTTTGTCCAGAATATTCTTGCTTTTTTTCTTTTCAGGAGTTAGTGAAGCTTATCCAGTTTGACTGTTTAAGTGTAGGTTTCTTGCCCATAAGGCTGCAAACAAACCGAGTTGTTCATGGCTCGGCTCGTTAAGGCATGACTCGGCTCGGCTCCTTTAGTAACCAAGTTTTAGGCTCGTTTAGTAAATGAGCTCGGTAAAGTTCAGCTCAGCTAGCAAAAGCTCACCTTGTTAACTAAACTACCGAACGAACCGAGCTCAAGCTCGATTTTTGGCTTGTGTACTAAACAAGCCAAGCTCGAGCAAAGCTCGGCTTGGCTCATTCACACCCCTACTTGCCCACTATCTGGGTTATGTTCATATTTTGATTTTCTTCTCTCCCTTGTCTTGTAAGTATAGTATAATTAATAAAACATTTTTTTACGCAAAACAAGTAGCGGCCCAGTTCTATGATCAGTTGGACCAGTCGAAGCCTCGGAGTCCCAAATAGCTTTTAATTGAAAGTTGTCAAATTCGGAAATTTATCGATGAGCCCGGAATAGGCCCAAACTTGGTGGGCTGAAGCAGAATCGCGTTGCGGTCAATACTCAACACCCTAAGTCGTGACGCATGGTGGATTTCTGCCAAATTCCTTTGTTTAGCCGTTCAATTTAGTTATTTTGCTATTTTAGGTAATATTTAGATTACAAATTACTCTTAGCGTGTAATTCCGTTTACGTTGTTTCCAATTGGGAATTTATTACTTTTCTTTCTAGTTTTCAATTTTGGGAGTTTTCCCAATTTTCGGGATATTTTATTTTTTAGTAGTATTTGCTAGCGTTTGCAAGGGTTTCCCTATAAAAGGGCATGTATTCTCTATTATTTAGCAGCTTTTATTCAATAACAATTTCAGAGTTAATCTCTTTTTCTTGTGAATTCAAGAACTCTCGAGAATTCGAGATCTATCTTCGTTTGAACAATACGCTAACACTACGCCAAATGTTGCCTTTTGCGGAGGTCAAAAAATGCCACTAATAGTAGTAAAAGCGTCACTAAAGCTATTTGCGGCACTTTTACGACAAAAGTAAAAAGTATAGTCTATGCCAGTGTTGTTTAAAAAAAACGGCGCTAGATAAGTGCCGGTAATAAAATACGGCGCTTTTTGCGGCTCTTATAAAGTGCCGGTAATAATTTTGATGTCCAAACAGTTAAAACAACACTTTGCAATAAGCACCGGCAAAAATAAACAATAACTGCAGTTTATAAGCGCCGGAAATGGACGTGATTTTTAAACTAATAGTGGCTAGATATAAGCATCGGCAAAGATCCATTCGGAAACAATGCCGGCCTGAGGGCTTATCACCCATATCGTCCCTGTAGCATCAAATTTTTCGATCTCAACACATTTTTCAATGAATTCAACAAATAAATATGCTCGTACCAATTAACAGGTCATACAAAATAAAGTTCCATTAGATCGAATCAAGTTTCACTTAATGCCCAAAATGCACCATCGATCTACATGTCTAAATATTGAAGTTTCAAGTGTCAAAAGGATAGAAGTACATAGCATTTACATAACTACAAAATATATACCAAAACGCGTCTCCATGACGCAATATAAGTTCAGTTCATCTAGCTAGGTCTCTAAAGTTATGCCCAAAAGTCGACCCAATATTCTTACTGTCATGCCCAAAAGCCATCTACACACTCAAATAAGATGTCTCAAACATCAAGCCCCGAAGTCGTCCTCCCACTCTCCATTCTCCTCGACAGAATTGGAGCCATCCGGTGCACATTCAACATTGAATATTCGTGTCTCATTAGCCTGTTAGAATAAAAGTCAAATATCAATTTCATAACAAAGGTAACTTAAAACAAAATAAGCAGCAAACTATTTTTTTTTTTTTTTTGAATGACAAGATTTTATTAATCAAATGTAGAAATACAAGAGATTAAAGGGACGAACAAAAATGCATCACAACAAGAGTGTAACATCCCAACGAGGTTGGCACCCTACACCCTTGACATTCGTTTGCCACTCGACCAAGAGAAGCACAAGGTTGGCAAGAGATCAACCAAGACCAAGAAACAACTGGACAATACAGCACAATCAAAGCTCGAACTAGAACCGAAATAAAAGAGACATATGCTTCCAGATTCCACCCCAAAATATCAATGATGAATCTCTCCCAATGCAGATCTGATGATGAGTTCCAGAGTAGCACAAGAACAGCATGTAAAAATATGATAGAAATAGCATGTGAGTCCTCTGAATTTGGCAACAACATATCAAAATATGGAATTTGACAATAGCATGTCAAACAATGGTAGAAGTAGCATGTGAGTTTGACAACATGTCAAAATATGGTAGAAGTAGCATGTGAGTCCTCTGGATTTGATTCATCTGGGCTCCTTAAGTGTGAATATGCAGAGAAAACTCAACCGGATCACCTAGCTAATGTACAGACCATGTATAATGGCAGCATGAAGAACTATCAGCATGAGTATGCCAAACCACAGTAGCAGCAAGAATGGATTGCACCCCAAAAAGACAGGACTTGACTGGACTAAAAAAAAAAAAACAATAAGTACACAACTGCAGACCAGACACCACCCGGACTAACCAAAAATTCAAGAATTAACCAATAAACCAAAACTCAGAAAATCCATTTAATCTCTCCTAAAAAAGAAAAACACCCCTACACTTACCGAAGATGGTCAAAGGTAAAATGCCCAAGAGAAAAATGCACTTACCAAATCACTGGCAAGTGACAGTCATTCCACACTAAGAAATTAAGAACAGGCGTTCACCATCAACGGTACTCAAATTAATAAGACCAACATAAATTGTGACCATTATGGATGCTGACAATGCTAACTGATACGACCAACTCAAATTCTAATTAACTATCCGGATAATCAAAACAACTCAAACAGAGTTCATGTACTCAGTCCTCTCTCAAAGTCCAATGAAAATCTAGTTCTAAGGAGTTGGGGCATCAGCAAAATTGCTTGTCTCTTGAATACCAATTCAGGGACTGTTGTTTTTGTGTCTTCATAATGGTACTACATGCTTTTGTTATCCCTAATTCCACGTGTCCCTAATTCCCTACATATATACGATATACGTCCATGATGCTTTAACAGACTTGACAGCATTGACAGACTTTGGTAAAACAGCCATAACTCCTAGCTCGAGACTCGAAATCGTGCACCGTTTTCTTTGTTAGAAACTAGACACATAGAGCTTTCCAGAAATACATCCCACGCACCCTGGTTATGTCCGAGTGATAGCAGATTTGGCTTTAAAGATGACCCAAAAATCTGTTCCTGCAGCGGTTTTCCTGTTATGAGTAATTATAATCGCGCGGCCGTAGTAAGGTTAATCGAACTCCATTTTTTATGTATGACCTATCGATTCGAAGAGGAAGAAGGTTACTTTCCAATAGTTTAAGTTTTATTATTAAATTTACGTTATTCTTTCAGTTATGGTCAGAACAGTGCGCCTAGGTCCTGAACTAAAGCGACTAAAATCCAGTTTCCTATAAATTCTGGTATCGAATTACTTTGAGTCATCTTTGGAGTATTGAGATGCATTATTTAGGTCCTGAACTAAAGCAACTCGTATAGGTAGCCAACTCCCTAACAGCAGTCAACTCCCTAACAGCAGCCACCTACAGGCTACGGTACCTTTTTCCTTACTTTCTTTTCGCTCAGCCTCCAAACATTTGACTAGCTTGCGGGCTATAAAAGTACTAAACTATATGATTTTGATCATATATGTGTATCTATACCTATATAAGACTGACTCGAATTTTCATACACATAGACAGACATAACATGTAAAAGCACCCTACAGTGTTACGTGCAAAGTACTAAAAACTATATGCATGCGCGTATACATACATGCTAGTACAACATCCACATGTGGCAAACCAGTCCAAGAGTCGTAGAAGGCAAAATATTACCTCCCTAATTGGTGAATTTAATGGTGATTCATCTGTATCTGAAGATTGCGGCATTGGATATCCCAAAGACTCCATGTAAGATTGCATTCTTGCACATTTATGCTCTACGCGGGTTATCCTTTTTTTATAATCTGCCTCTAGGCGACTTAACATGCAACCAAACTCCGCTAGTAACTCTTGTCGTACCTCTGCACACAATGTATCTCTATTACCAACTTGGTCGTGAGATCTTGCATATCTCCCAAACACCTGAGACGGGCAAGGACCCAACCCATATGTCCGTACACGGCCATGTTTGTCTCGTCCTAAAACATCAGTGAATATCTCCTCACGAACATTTGGATCAGACTGTAAGGACTCAGGGAGCTGAGACAATTTCTCCTTGATACGAGACTGTTATTTGCCACACAAACCACTCATCAGAAATAGAACTACTAAGTTGCAAAACCAGAAAAATAAACATGATTACAAGTACCATAGCTTCTGTTGATGCTTTATCAACATAACCTCCGTTCTTTCTTTTGTGGGTCTCTTCGTACACCTCAATTCGATCTGGCTTCCTTCCTTTTTTCTTAAACAACTTCACCATCAAGACCAAACAAAAAGATATCAATACTCTATTAAGAAATTTCATTTGAATGAGATTTTTCATTATAGTAAATCCTTTACCTCATTCCTTACACGACAATGTGCCTTTCTCCCAGTTGAATGAGTCATTTGATTTCCACGATTTCCACCATTTTTGGTACTGCGTTCCTAATATAAATTATGAAAGGGAAGTAGTTAATTAAAAAACAAAATAGATAATTAGAGAGGAAGTAATGCCCAAAACCTCAAAATATACAAACACCAAAGGAAAGCAATTGTTTTAATACCTTTGCCGCTTCGCTGCCCCAAAATGCAACAAGAATCTTCCACTGATTTGGGTCCACCCTATCTGGACAATTTGCTAGTCGTTCTTCATCAGTGGAATATCTGTTATAGTACTTTCTTTTCACAGTGTCTTTCCAATAGTTCCATTTTCTCCCAACTGATCTTAGACAATTATGCTTATAAATCTCTGGTGCTTCCGTGTTGGCCTACGTGGTAAGATACCATAAACTATAAATAGATGTCCTAGTATATTAAGAACATATCATACATTTCAATAATAATACCTTAACCTCCTCCCATATTCGAGCCTTATATGGCTCTAGCTCTGGAGCTCTCCAATCTGTAAAAGTCAAGGGTGCGAAATTCCCATTCCTAGCTATAATGCCTAGTTGACTTTCTAACTGAGCTGCATGCTCGCCAATGGGCTTGTTTTCTTCATCCAACTCAACAGGCATCTTTTCTCCTGATCCCCACCCGGCATAAGGATGAGCAGGCCCTCTCCCTTGTCTACCTGTTGAGGAGCATGAGAAATATTAACAGAATAGTAACATGCATGTAGCTGTAGAACAACCTAGTAACCAATCTTCAATATTTCAAATTCGTTTCAAATTTGGATACGGAACTACCTGGAACAGATGATGGAGCAGTCCCCTGAGTACCTTGTCCAGAAGAGCTCAAGTTTAGAGCCGTATTGTTAGTGGTGGGCTGCTGATTTTGCTGCATTTGTGGCTGCATCTCACTAGCCGTTGGAGGTGATTGTGATGCAATAGTCATTGGACCAACTGGACAATGGTTTTTTTTCTGTGGTGGCTTTTTCTGCAGCTGTATTTCTACATAACAGAACACTCATAATAGCACGGGAAAAATTATGTACACATTAAGTGGCTAGATATAAACTATTCACCCATATTATTTTAGAGAGAAATTAAAGTCGTTTGAAGTAAATATGAGTAAGGCTTTGTTGCAAGTGACCATGAGTGAACGACGAGAACATTCACAAGCTGGATGATGAATGTGTTGGATAGTAATATTAATTGGGTGCGAAAAGGTGTGTGTGGTAGGTAGGAACCTGCCATTTCGGTGCGTAATATTTCACATGTGTTGCTTGTGTGATAGATGTGGGAAAACAAAAGAGAGCAGAGAGAGGGCAGAGAGACACGTGCGAGCGCCAAGGGGGGTTCGTCCGACCATATGATTTGGGTGTTTGTCTAGTGTGTGAGATATTGGAGATATAATGATCTACATTACTTGCTTATATCAACTACGAAAAGTGATTTTTGTTGTAGTGGACATTGAAACTACCTGGAACAGATGATGGAGCAATCCCTTGAGTAGCTTGTCTTGAAGAGCTGAAGTTTATAGTCTGATTGTTGGTGGTGATCCGCTGATTTTGCTGCAGTTGTGGCTGCATCTCACTAGCCATTGGAAGTGATTGTGATTCCGTAGTCATAGGACCAGCCGAGCACCGTTTTTTTTTCTGTGGTGGCTTGTCCTGCTGTTGTTCACTGGTCCCACAACTTGGTGTTTGATGCACATGCTGGCGCTTAGTGGACTGCATGTTTGGTCTCTGATCATTTACTGTTATGTCACCTACAAATTGGCGCAAGAAAGGAATTCATACATTTAAATTAGTGTGAACATAACCCAATCAGCTTTCCATGAAACAAACATATTTTATCAAAGCCGTGATGCTTAACTTACAAGGTGGTTGTTCAAATGCGTAGTGCTCTGATTGACCAGCAGTTGGAGGTGATTGTGATGCACTAGTCATAGGGCCAGCAGTCCAACATTTTTTCTTCTTTTGTGGTTGATTTTGCAACTGTTGTTCATTGCTTCTAAAGCTCGGTGGTTGATGCTCAGGATGCTGTGTTTGACTGGCAGTAGGAGGTGTTTGCAAAATAGAACTCATCGGTCCAGCTAAACAACGAGCTCTCTTCTGTGTCATAGTCACCTACATTTTAATTGAGTAATACTTTGATCAACAACTAAAATCAACAATACAATGATTATGGTTTTCAAATGAAAGAACCAATAAAATGAGACGATACAGCACATTTAACGAGTAATTAAAAAAACTGGAAATTTGACTCATTACACAACTACACACATATCACCTTATTAACCCGAGACCTAGAACACCCCTGATGTTTGGTAGAAGAACTTGATTCTTCCTCACTCTCGGACGGTTGATACTCATCATCATCGCTACAACCCCTCTTTTCTTTTTTTTTGTCCCTACTGGTACTTTCACCCTTTGTCCTTCGAGGAGAACAAAACAACGAATTTGATAGGCTCTTTAACCCCAAAGCATCTAATCTTCTATTGTTCAGTTGAATTTTGTTTTCCCTTAGCAGCTCATATTCTGTTTTCCTCATAGCCAAGTAGCCGGGCTTCACATAAAGATTGCCATCTTTGGGCATCTTTAGCAACTATATATATGACATGGAACGAATGGCATTAAAAGCATTAACATAATGTTAAAAAAGAGGATAACCTATAAACATTATATGCCCGAAAAAGAAATAAGATCTACTATTTGCAAGGGCAGTATATTTTTAACTCAAGAAACTCTAAGCCACAAGCAAAATCAATAGATATGCAATTATTTAGTTTTGGCCCAAGTACAAGTAAACAAGAAGAAACATAAACACAAGGATGCACAAAAATCAATTAGGAGATAAGACAAGTGAGTGCGAACAAGGTATAAAATACTAAGTTCCATTCGCTCTAGGTAATGTGAAATGAAATTTTTAACAAAAAAAAACTAGTTATCATCGTTGTCGTCGTCATCTTCATCATCAGAATCCTCGTCATCATTTTCATCATCAACATCGCCACTTCGATCATTGTCCTCATCTGTATATATATCCTCACTTTCATCATCATAATCAATATCAAAATCCTCCTCCTCATCACTAATATCCATATCCGCGTTGTATTCATCACCAGAACCATCATCATTTGCATCGAGATCAATTGTTGTTCCATCCACATCTGACCTAACCCAATTAACTTCCTCCTCATGAGTGTATATAGTGTCATCTAATTGTTGACAACTATATGGCTCCACTTGAGGACATGTTATCTCATCTTCAACAGCCTCTTTCCCAGGAATGTCATACAAATCTCTTGGGGTCATTTTCACAACTACATGCCAGTCTTCCTCAACAGGGTCCTGTACATACCAAACTTGCTCTGCCTGGGATGCAAGGATAAATGGTTCATCAGAAATACGATTTTGCTTGTACATAAGGTGTTTGAAATTCACAAGAGTGAACTTGAACTCATCTTGCTTCTTCCCAACATTGTTATCAACCCAATCACACTTGAATAGGACAAACTTTACGTTGTTAGAATAACGCAACTCAAAGATATCAGTCAAAACTCCATAGAAAGTGACCTCTCCAGTAATTGGGCGCCTATCTCTCGAACTCGCATAGCTTTGTGTAGTTGCAGTCAATGACACTCCACTATTTTGAGTTTTCCTTCTCTCCTCTCGTTGCTTTGTGTGAAACCTAAACCCATTAATAATATACCCTGTGTAGCTTCTTGCCCAATTATCAGGTGCCACAGACAACATCTTAATTTCCTCCGAGACGTCGACATTTCCAGCTCGTTGCAACTGCTGGACCTATATTTTTTTTATTAAAACATGAGATATTTACATAAAACCAATTTTAGAAATAAAAATATAAACAAAACTTAGCATAGTTATACTACTATATCAACATATGACTTACATGGTCTCTGAACCATTCAGGAAACTGTTCATTGTGCTTTCTCATAAGATCACGCTCACTCAGTCGAGACCTACCCAATTTAAGCACTTGAATATGTTTCCTACATGATTAAAATTATGAATAAGACAAAAATTACATCTCCCGGAAAAAGAAAAGTATATTTGTAAGTTTTCTTACTCTCGATATGGGGTGACTGCATTAGAGTTGGCTAACACATATCTATGTGCTTGTTCACATGCAATCTGATCAAGAAGGATCAGCTTCATTTTACCTAAACCACGACCTCCTTCTCCCTCATAGTTACGTATTGGACGATTTAATTTCGACTCAACATCATGCAAGTAGAGGCTGCAAAACGTCAAGCACTCTTCTGCCAAGTACCCTTCCACAATAGAGCCCTCTGGATGACTACGATTGCGCACATACTTCTTAAGTGTAAGCAAATATCTACGAGGAGAAAATAAAGATGCATGGTTAGTTTATAGCTAGACACTCCTAATCCATTATATGAAAAATTATCCCAAATTCTAAATGCATCAAGCTATACCTCTCAATAGAGTACATCCAGCGGTAATGCACAGGTCCGGCAATTCTAGCCTCTTCTGCTAAATGAATAGGCAAATGCTCCATAATATCAAAGAAGGAAGGTGGAAAGATCTTTTCTAGATGACAAAGTGTCAATCTAATTTGTGCTTCAAGGTTGCCAAAATCATTCGGATGCAGCACTTTGGAGCATAAATGCCTGAAAAAATTACTCAGCTCAATCAAGGCTTCACAAACGTTCTTAGGTAGTGCCCTTCTCACAGCTAGAGGCAGTAGTTGCTGCATAAGAATATGGCAATCATGACTCTTGAGACCTAAAATAGTTCTCTCTTTAAGCTGGACACGTCGTGAAATATTTGAGGAGTAACCATCAGGCACTTTCACATTCTTCAGCACTTTGCAAAAAATATCCTTGTCTGCACTACTTAATGTGAAACAAGCTGGGGGTAAGAAGACTTTTCCATTTTGCCGTAGTTGAGGATGGAGTGCCTTACGAATATGCAGGTATTGAAGGTCACGGCGGGACTTCAAATTATCCTTAGTTTTCCCTAAGATATTAAGTAGCGTCCAAATTATATTCTCAAGAAAATTCTTCTCAATATGCATCACATCAAGAATGTGGCGAATTAAATTGTCTTTCCAATACGGTAGTTGGAAAAAAATGCTTTTCTTCCTCCAATTACTTTCCGGCCTTTTCTCAGTAGTACTGTTCCTCCCTTCTTGGACGACTCGTCTTCTCTTATTAGGTAGATATGCCCTTTCTCCATATTCATTCTCAATGGATTCTAGCTGTTTGAGAACATCATCACCGGTTAACTGATGCGGCATTGACTCTGTCTCAATAGTTCCATCAAAAGAAATTGCATCTTTTCGGAATTTATGTCCTTGGTCTAAGAATCGCCTATGGCCCATGTAACAATGCTTACGACTGTATTTTAACCATAGAGAACAGGTGTCCTTATTGCAAATAGGACAAGCCAATGCACCTTTCGTACTCCATCCGGATAAGATAGCATATCCAGGGAAATCATGGATAGTCCACAACAAAGCTGCATACATCCGAAACATCTGATTGCTTGCAGCATCATATGTAAGTACGCCTTCAACCCATAACTCCATTAGCTCCTCAATTAAAGGTTGCAAGTAGACATCAATTTTGTTTCCCGGAGAACGTGGCCCATCAATAAGCAAAGACAATATGAAATACGGTTGCTTCATACATAACCAAGGTGGCAAATTATACGTCATTAACACAACAGGCCATGTGCTATGAGCAATGCTCATTGTTCTAAATGGATTAAAGCCATCTGCAGCCAACCCGAGTCTAACATTCCGACTATCACTTGCAAAATTTGGATGTTTTTCATCAAAACTTTTCCAAGCAAGTGAATCAGCTGGGTGCCTCGATTTTCCATCATCGGTACGTTCTTCTGCATGCCATTTCATCAGTGACGCTGTTTTAGAATTCATATATCGCCTTTGTAGCCTTGGAATTAAAGGCAAATGCCTAACTTGTTTGGCGGCAATTCGAGTGATTTTTTTAGTACCGTCGGGTGATAAGACTTCTGAATCTTTATATCTAGAGCTTCCACAAACATCACATTTGTCAAGTCCCTTTTTCTCTTTCCAAAACAACATACAATCCTGGGGACAAGCATCATACTTGTTATAAGTGAAGCCTAATGAGTCGTTGAATTTCTTTGCTTCGTAGTATGATTCTGGTAAGGTTTCCCCTTTCGGAAATGCCTTCTTTAACAACTTAAGCAACATATCGAATGACTTATCAGTCCACCCATTAAGCACCTTAATATGTAATAATTGAACAATGAAAGAGAGAGTCGTGAACATCACACAACCAGGGTACAATTCCCGCTCCGCATCATTTAGTAGTTTAAAAAATTTCTTCGTCTGCTCATCAGGCCCCATACCCATAGCTATGTTTTCAGGATCAGGAACTTGATAGTCGCCACTACCCCCATATCGCCTTGGAACCCCAAAAGTATCATGCACCATGCCAACCATATCATCCATGGCATCCAGTCCTTGATTAACATCCATTTCATTTCTATTAGATGGAGGCAAGAGCTCCCCATGAATTGTCCATCTCATGTAGTTAGTGTCGAACCCATGTATTATAATATGCTCTCTAATGCCATCTCGAGTCTGATATCGAAGGTTACGACATTTTCTACATGGACAATATATTTTTGACCCGTGCGGCTTATTGGCATAAGCAAACTCAATAAACTTTTCAGCCCCTTGTTTGTAGGCCGGATCTAGCCTATTTTTTAAGTGAATCCAACTCTTATCCATAAATGTTATATTTCAAGTGCACCTGAAGTAGTAAATTTGCATAATAAATTATCAACCATAAAATACAATGATAAGAGTATAGAAACTAGGAAGGTATTCTACTTGAAACTCACATACGCATAATAAACTACAATAATGCAAAAACATGTCTACAGTTCATACCATATGACTCATATTTTAGTAACTTAAGAGGTACATTCAAGTTATGCCAAAAAAAAAGTCAAAAAAGTCTAGACTCCAATCAAGATTTCGGTTATTAAGCTCAAACTACTCTTCAGTACTTTTAAGAAGCTAAGATTATTATCTTTTTGGAAAAAAGTAACTCCAATATATATAAAGCAAAACGTACACAATAAAATAGTAGGATCAGGCGAGGGTACATGACTAAAGTGGAGGATTTAACGATATGGAACAAACAATTCACCTATAAATGCCAAATTGCTAGGAACCAACCGTCTAAATCCGTCAAATTGGTGATGGAAGTTGATGAGGTGGAGGAATATCTCCGTTAAAAGGCAGTCACAAGGTGATATGGCCTATAAAGGGGGGAAAAAACTCATGACTAATCTTAATGAAATTTTTGGCTCATCTTTCCACCAAAAAGAAAAACACCCCCCCCCCCCCCCCCCAAAAAAAAAAAGAGGGACTTTATCTGATTCTCTCTCATTTTCCCTCTACACCATTTTTTTTTTTTGATCCGTTTCTTTCTACACCAGTTATTCAAAAGAAAGTTTTTAAATGTCTTATCTATGCACCCACACTAAAGAACCATAGTCTCCTGTCGGAAAATCATGCTCCGACGCCATAGATGAACCTGTAAACCCAATCCCCCCTCCAATCAGTTCATCACAAATCTAGAATGTGGGTTTGAAAGCTATGGGAGAAAGACGATAGAGAGATTGGTTGGACATAGTTTCTTAATACGATTTTCAATATCTTCCAAACCTGACCCTTTGACCTTAATGAGTGAATGAATCCAGCATTCAATTTGATCAAAGGGCTTCAGACTAACAAAAAAGAGATGGCTTTAGAATGCCCAGTAACTAACCACCAAACAAAAAAATTACTAAACTGAGAATCATTCACTCGTTATACAAAAAGATTGCAAACTTCAATTGGGAATTGATGAGTGATTTTGATTCTTCCAACAACAACAACAAAAATCCACCCACATAAACAAACATACCCCGATTTTGCACAAAGAGTGTAACCAGATAAACCGTCAAGTAAAAATTAGGGCTTTTCAGTTCACCATTAACAGTGGGAACGAAGAAGAATGATGCAAGAGAGAGGAGGAGGGTAAATTACCAGTAGTATAGCATCCAAGGCACCACAAGGAGGTTGAAACCCTAAAAGAACACATCCAATCAAGACAACAACATTAGCCAATCAAGACTACGTATTGAGAATTTTCCCAACTCTACACAGAGTAAATTAAAAAATATACAACATACATTAACAAACTTTAGCTAGTTTACACAATGTCAGTCACCAAAACAAAAAAGAAGTTCAGATCGAGCACATAACCAATAAAAATCAAAAGAAAACATAGAAAGTAGAAATTCAAAACAGAAACTTCAAACTCTAACGATTAAATTGGGCTGCCTCCATTCAGTATGCAGAATCTCCGTGTAGTCTGCAATGGAATTGGGCTTACAGATGTATGGTCGAATGAGTTGAGGAGGGGAGGGTGTGTGTGTGTGAGAGAGAGAGAGAGAGAGGATGGGAGGTTGAATATCAAGCGCCATATGGGGGTCGCCGTTTGAATGTGTCGTTCAGTTTGGGGGGTCTCGTTTGGGGAGGGGTCGTTTGGGGAGATTTGGGAGAGGCGGGGGAATAACATAGAAGGGAAGGGTAATTTTAGGAACGAAAAGTAGACAAATCTTCAGACTTTTATAAGGAGTATAGAGAAGAGTGAGTTTTTCTCTGAAATCATGGTGTGTGATGTGTGTGGGTGGCCAAGATACCCAACAAACTTATCCATGTGGTACTTGGCGGAACAAATACAAGGTACAAATAGAAATTTTGTAAGTGACGTTTTTGCTCCTCTGTCTCTTAATTGCCAGGTCAACCCTTGCTTAATTCACAGAATTGTTATGGAATTTAGTGTTTTTCTTTTTTTTCTTCTGACTATTGATCAAAATCAAACTATATTTCGTATAGATATTTTGGACCATGGCTTCAACCCACAAGAATCCGCAGTACTTTCCAGAACCAGAGAAGTTTGATCCCTCAAGGTTCTAAGGAGACGGACCTCCTCCTTACTTGTATGTTCCTTTTGGAGGGCCTCGGATGTGCCCCGAAAAAGATTTTGCACGTCTACTGGTACTTGTTTTTATATCTCACGTGGTGGGAAGGTTCAAATGGGTAAAGTTACTTCCCAATGAGAAAATTGTTTTCAATCCACTGCCCACACCGGAAAAAGGGCTTCGTATTCGCCTCATCCCACATTGAGCTTAATTCGGATAACATAGAAACAAACATAAGCATTACAAATGTGTTGGTCCAAGTATGTATCTATTGTTGGAAGAGGTTGAGAGAGTGATGGGTTGCATTTAGTTCCATTCAAGTGTGTGTCTAATACGTACATACCTATGCTATGTACTGATGTGTGTGAGTACTGTTTTATATGCCATATTACCGTGTGTAAGTTTCTTTGTGAAAGTGAGAATTGTTCTCTTTGCAAGTGGTGTGTGGCAATGCATAATAGAATGTGTGTTTGATTATGTGTCAAATTTCCTTTCCCCTTGTATATGAGGCTACTACCGTTAAATTGTTCAATAAATTTAATAGATGTCCTATTTTATCCAAAAACAAGTATATTCATTTTATACTACTAGTAAAAGTGCACGTGCGATGCACATGGATTGGCCAACTAAATGTCATACAGTTCTGGGAAACTATTCTTTTCCAACAGTCAAACATTCCTTCATATACAAGATCACGGAATTTCGGATCCTACAAGATTAAGACTTGACTTTGCTAGCCACCACACACATCAGAAAGAAAACAGAGATTACAACTGAGAATACAAGCAGGGAATTTTCGTCTAAGTAGGAATCTACACAACCAAGATCAGCAATAATAGAGCAATGTTTAGCAAAGTGAACAGTTAGGGTTTATTAATCCGGAACAACCTTAGTGCATTGCTTTAACTTTCAGTGGGTAGGATTTTCATTGCACAGGGAATCCATTTACCAACCATTCCAATTACTTCCCTAGCCACCTTTTGCCCTGTTATGATCATGTACTTCGATACGAATATGCAAGTCTGGATCAAAATGTTGATGGTGGGACTCGTCCCACTGGATTAGTAGACATGTGCAAAAGTTCTCGCGGACACTTGAATTATAAAAAAATAAGAAGATTACGCATATCTAAGTGTTACAGGATATAGCATCATTTACCAGTGTCTTGAGGTTCAGTACGTTGCCCTCAAATATGGTCGACTCACAGCTCAAATGCAGCATATACATATACATATACATATACATATTACATACTCTGTCATAGTGAGGAAGGTTAAAGCATCCACAAAATGCACCAAGTCCAGTCCCACGTCTTGGATAACAAGAAACATGGCATCGAGCATAATTACCCAATAACACAGACATTTACACAAACACCTTGTGAACAATACTTTGTTCACGATTGAGACAACAATAACCAGAAGTATAGCATTCAAGGCACCACAAGGATTAGAGAACACGATTAGAGGAGGAAGGAGAAATACACACTGAGAGAGAGAGAGAGAGAGAGAGAGAGAGAGAGCTTACAAGGTTATTATCTTGTTGATTGAAGATTCCAGAACGCTATTTTCCTTCTCTCAATCTGTGATTAGAGAACACGATTAGAGGAGGGAGGAGAAATACACACTGAGAGAGAGAGAGAGAGAGAGAGAGAGAGAGAGAGAGATTGAGCTTACAAGTTCTCTTGTTGATTGAAACTCCAGAACGCTAATTTCCTTCTTTCAATCTGTGAATCCTTCTCTAATTGTGAAAGTGCTGATGATGGGAAATCCTATCATGTTCGGGTACAGGTACGGAAAAAAAAAATTGGAGGGAACTAAAGAAACGCTTGGCGGCAAAAAGAATAATATTTTGCTCCAAAATTTGATTCTATCTTTTACGGCAGTAATCCAAAAGTTCCGCTAATGTGCATTTTTAAAGGCTTTTTTACGGTAGTAATCTAAAACTGCCGTTAATGTGTATTTTTAAAGGCATTTTTAATAACTGCCTCAAATAATACCCTTTTAAGGCAATTTTTTCAAGTACCGCTAAAAAAATTGCCGGTAAAAGTGATATTTGGCGTAGTGTAACTAGTTTCTCGTGAACTGCGTCAGTTTTTTTTTTTTTTGCTGAAAAAAAAAAAAATTTTACCTAGCGGGAATTTCGCAATTAAGTCTATATCAATCATCCTACTACAACTCCTCTGTGACAGGGCCAAATCATAGTCGTGCAACTACGACAGTTGGTTCAATGGTTTTATAGCTACACTTGAGTACGTTCAGTGAGGTAATGGGTCCAAATTTTGTAAAGAGAAATTTATATCCTTGTTTATCGGGTTAGAAATGCTATGCGCAAAGAAGCTTATACCGAATCATACATAGAATGTGAGTAATGTGAGAACATAAAGTCGTATTTTGCAAACACGTTTTTGAAAAAGCACTCACATTCTATATATGGTTCGGTGTAAGCTTCGTTGCGTATAACATTTTTGTGATTATGCTAGCGTAGATCTATACACGTGGCAAGAAAAAGTCGTACACATCTTGACTAATTCAAAAAATATATCCTTACAATTTGATTTCAATGATGCAGATATATATGTAGTGCCCTGGTTGAGATTAAGTGGGTCGTTGAATTAATGAAGTAGTTGTTAAAGTATCTAACTCAAAACCATTACTAATGATTTGGGTGTCCACGTTCATATTCTAACATTTTAGAGGTTATAATTAACAAATGTGGAACAAGCTCAAACGAAACTCGCACGAGTGACACGTGACTCGCACTCACTACAAGAAAGTCAAGATCTAGTAACGGTTTTCTTAGCATTTTAGAGGTTATAATTAACAAATGTGGAACAACCCTACAGTGACGCCGATCTTGTAACGCTTCACTCAAACCGTTGGTATAGGTTTTTCGGGCTTTAGTAACAGTTTTAGGCATCTTCTGTGACATTCTCAACCATTGCTAGATCTTGATTTTCTTGTAGTGACTCGGAGCGGTTAATTAGGTTCTCTTTATTTGTAGATTCAAATCAGATAGACCAACTCAATCACTAAAGTGGGGATCATGTGGCTATTAGCTTGTATAATCTTTACGAAAATTGAGATATTGGCATTCCCCTTTTCTCTATTGGCACTCCCTTTTTTTTGTCTTTATTTACATAGTGCAAGAGCAATTGTACCTACTAGAGACAAAAAAAAAAAAAAAAGAGTGCCAATAGAGAAAATGAGAATGTCAATATCACTCACATTACGAAAATGACATTTTATTTGCAATGTTAGGGTATTCGACAGATCACCCCGTTTCCCTTATATGGGCCTCCACAATCAGATTTTGAAATGGCAGGCCCAATCATTTACGGCAGGCCTTTTTTCGGCTCAGTCTTCCCTCTGGGCTGCAATATAGTTCATACTTCATACCGTGGGACTTTTGGCCCAATAATAATACTAGAAATATATGGGTGTACGTTGTAGTTTTGGTGAATAAAATATTGCGGGTCCCTCCGCCCAAAAAATTTGCTCCTACGCTACGAAAAAAAATTGCAATGAGATATTTAACTTGGTGTCCAGAAATTTAATAAATTATGAACGAAAGTGCTCGATGTTCAAATCCGAAAATTAAATTGCACATTTATTACAGTACACTAATTTTTCAGGACTGAAGGAATATGGAAGTACCTTCTTTTTCCTGAATAAAAAATGCTACACACACAACATATGTAATTTAGTTGCAAGTTGGGCACTCCAGTGGGCCGAACCCGACTCTGTTTGGGCCTGTCAATATGGGATAGCCCAGAGCTCACACATGGCTCGTTGGGCTAAGCCGACGGCCCATCCGCTCTGCATAGCCCATCGGTTTTTAGGCCCGGCTGAAGGGACCTGACTCATAAGTTAACCCGAGAGGCGGTTGGAGGAATCATTGAGACGCAGTATGAGCACGTGGGCACGGCAATGTGTTCGCCAAGCATCATTCATGCACATGTGCCTTCCCAAGTCTGTTGTGAGCGTTAACCGCCTCGGGTGACGTCACTTAGGTCGTCACCGAGATCTCGGATTATCCTTCCGATCCATCTCGGATATGATCCGACTTGGATGGCTCGTCCGGTTCACAGTCTATCGGCCGAGACTCCAGTTCATCTCGGATGGGCCAAGCTCGGTCGGCCCATGGCACTTCATTCCTTGTTTGGCCTGGAGACCCCCTTCGGGCCCAATCTTTTCCGGGTTCACCAACCGAGGCCCATCTGGAGGTTGCTAGATTTCGGCCCACTACAATAGCCCCTCAACTTCTTCCGAGACATTCGTTCCCGAGAGAGGAGTTGATAGTTACTGGTTGGGCCGTTGAATCAAACCCAAGCGTGTGTGGATCGCATCCGAGAAGACAAAGATTTTCCCGTTGTGTTTCCTTTATTCGAGCCCCAATCCTGATTGCTTCGTGGTCGTATTCGGATTGCACCACGTGGAGGTTGCTAACTAGATGAGAAAGGGGGGACGCGGATTAGGGTTAGACATGAAAGGACGCCGGCACGTGAAGCGTCAGGGGATGAGCTCGGCATGTCCCATCAATGCCAGATGTCAACTCTTCATTCGCGCCGCCAGAGGTTACCTCGTTTCCCGCGCTCTGGTTTAAAGGCCCCCCAGTTCTATAAAAGGAGTCCCCTTGGAGAGAGAAACACTTTTGCTCTTTCTCTCTCTACGCGTTTTTTCAAGCTTCCCCGTTATTTTCCGGCGTTCATCAGCCAGGGCGAACCACCAGTCACGCCGCCGAATTCGTTCACTAAAACTTAGAATCTCCGCCGTCAACCGTTGATCTTTGAGGGGTTATTCGCTTGACGTCGCCGTGACTGTTCATCTCCTCCTCCATTGTTCTTCAGTGCTCCATTTCCCGGCGTCTCAAAGGTAAAATTCTTTCCTCAAAGCCTGACATTTTCCCTTACTTGATTGTTAGTTTTATCACCGTTTTGCTGTTTTAAGATGATTGACTGAGTTTTTGTTGAGTAGAAAGCGGTTTTTCGCGATCTGTTGAGAGATCGCTGAAATCGTGATGAACAGTGGACTCAAACGTTCAACTGTTCATCGTGTTCTTTGTTAGAACAATCCCCGTGACTCTTCGAGTCGCTTTTTGATCCTTTAACCCTCAAGTTTCAGGATTCGATTTTGTTTGTCAACCAAGACAAGAGATTCGGACCTTGGCTGAGATCAATACCTAGGATAAACACTAATGAAGATACGCCATTTCATTTTCTAAAATTTGTCTTGTACTCTCTTATCTCCTCTAGACACTAATTAACTTGAGTGTCAAAGTGCTCACCGGTAACTATCGCTAGAGTGTTACTTAACAGAGGTTGCGTTTTGTAGGTCTTTTGTTGTTTAATTTGTACACTTAATTACTGGGTTCTGGGATTCGTTTTCCAACAGTCACAAGCGATGAATTATTACTGGAAGCGTAGTGTGAAGTGAGGGTCGTAAGCAAGATGGTGATGTGCGCCGACTGGTTCACTTTACTCCATGCCCCTTCCCTTTCACTAAAATAAGCACCCTTTCAGCAACTCAATGATCCTAATTGTCTCACCCTTTTTCTATGATCTTTCAATGTCCACGTGTGGGGACCCCATTTGGTGTATCCTCCATAATTGCCCTATTTCCTTGTATTTCCAAGAATCAAACACATCAACAAAATATGGCTTGTGGTACTATTACTCTTTCAACCCCAAGTGTGCTCAAGTGGCAACATGGGTGAATTATAAAATCCAGACATTCTGAGTTTAAAATTCGGCAACTTCTTTGGGCCTGGTCTCAAGAGAGAAATCTCTTCTAAATCTCCTCGTTCCGGTAGGTATGACTTGTCTTCGGCCGAACTTGGGAGAAGGAACCGTCGAAGTGAGCGTAAGCTAGTCCGAACAACTCATGACCGTTGAACCAAAAAAACAAAAACAAAAAAACTCTTTCACCGACTTTGAATTCAAATAGTATAACGTACTCTAAATAATCTATTCACATTTAAGTACTTCACCTTTATTCAGTGCTCTTAAAACATCACGTGGTGGTGACTAATTAAGGCCTCTCCTAACCATAATCCACAAATTCATGTGGGGCACATGTATGCTCTAATTACTCTCTTCACATTTCTCTAGCTCGCCTTTGAGAATTAAAGCGATAATGAAATCGGGGGCGTCCCCCAATTTTCTTGAAAGCTTTAAAATAGATTGAACATAAGAGAATATATAGTACTCATAATTAAAATTTTAATTTTTGTATAAAGAAATAAATTATTTTTGCGCGTGATTTTCAGAGATTGTTAGGTTTAAGTTAAAGAATTAATTGTCCCAAAACATCTTTAAAAATACGACACAAAAGAGCTTAAATTTTAAAAACAAAATATGAACCAATAAAATCCAATTTATTATTCTTATATTGTTTTGTTTCTTAAGAAAATTCAATTTTTGTTTCCGAGACTGATTTTATTTATGTTTTTGATCAGCTTCTGAGACAAAAAAATTTACTAAGAAAGCCTGCATGTAATCTTATGCACACAGCTATCATCCCCACCCGTATCTTTTTTTTAATCGGCATAACAAATTTTATTAAGTAACTCGATAAAGGTACATCGACAAAGGTGGAGGGGAATTGAAAAATAGAGGATAAAAACCACCCAAAAAAACCATCCTCTTAAAAAAAAAAAAACCCGTCATATTGTTTCATATCGTGTCATAAAAGGGCAAAACACTTCTATGCAGTTTATATTTTTTACCAATCAAAAACCTAATGGAGATCGGTAAATTGGATAAAAAAGTCAAATATATATATATATATATATATATATATATATATATATATATATATGCAAAAGAAGCATTTTATATTCAAAAAGTGAAACAACTTTTAGAAGGAAAAAAATAAATAAATAGACCGAGGTAGTATGATTCATACCCGATTAACATCATTATTTTGAGGGAGAAAAAAAAATCATATTAGTATTCTTTGTGCGATTAAAAACTATATATGGAAACTTATGGAAATTTAAAATTTTCCTCCAAGATGACAGTAGCTGTACCAGTAACAGTATATTATATCCACCTTCATTTTTTTCCTTTCAAGTTTTTTATAACTTATAATGGTGATTTTTTTTTTTTGGCTATTAAGTGTACCATTATTCCATTACATGTGAAAATAAAATGTGCCCCAGCCCCAAAGATTAACCCGTTAGTAGGTGGGTGTGATCCCTTTATAATTGATCAGGATTTGAAATTGGGACAGGCCGTGAAAATGTAATTTATTATAAAATCTCTAGTATTTGACTTGTGCATAAATTAGCCTGATAACCTTGACCGACGTCCTTAAAAGAAATAAAAATTTGACCCACATGAGAAGTCAGTAACTGGGCCATGGAAATATATACATATATAGGTCCCACACTTGATTGATTTTTGTTGCCAAATGGTTGTAATTGACATCTTTAGCTTTCCACAATTTTATACAAACCAATTTTGTTGTTGTATAGCCAAGAACAATGTATGAGTAATGATGAAAGATTTGAGGTACTCAATGCACATCACAATGGCAGACTTAACTGAAGGGGTATAATGAGACGTACCCTTAATTCCCTCACATGATCTACTTGTCCCTTGGAAGGGATTAGGGCACCCCTTTGACCATCATTTCTATTGAGGTAGCTGTCAAATAAATCTCACTTTTTGTTGTCAACATTTTCCTTCTGTATTGTATTTTGTGATAGTAATGTTACAAACAGGTCTTCGAGTTTGGACCAATGGTTGTTTCGCAATCCTTTAAAGCGAGAGGTATAGGGTTCGAATGTTACGAACAAGAGATTAGATCTCGTAGTAATCTAATATATTATATATACTATTAATATCCTAACATTCTATCGTCTGGAAAAAGATAATCACACGTCACCTCAAAAATTGATTTGTTTTTGCTGTGTAATTACTAAAGGGTGCATTCGAAAAGCAATGTTCGACACATGAATTTTCTTGGCTTATCTACTAGTTTAGTACTTATAATTATAGGTAGGTGTATTTTGGTCCTAGTATGTTTGGATGTCCCAATTTTGTCCTTGTAGTTACATGTCAATTTCGATTTGGTCCTTTACATATTAAATGTTTCTATTTCATCCTTGAGGTTTTCCTATGTCCATATGTTTTTCTAACGAAACAACTATGGCCTCTACTAAACGAAATTCTGGCTCCGTTTCTAAAGCAAGGGGTGGCTCATTCATTAAAGCTAGAGGTGTCGAATGGACCGTGCCGTGCCGATCTAGCCCATTTATTTTCGTGTCTAGCGTGCTTCGTGCCGGGCCTATTTAATAACAGTGCCGTGCGTGCTTTTTTAGATTATCCTCGGCCCATGACAATCCGTAACGTGTTGTCCCATGTCGGTGCCAATTCCCGTGCTCGTGCACAATCGAGCCTTGTGAAGCTAAAAAATTGTCATTACTTTATTTAAATTGATAATTACAACTAAAAATTAACACATTTAATTCAAATATATAAAACATTTTATTGATAATAAGAACTTTGTAATACAATGAATGTTTTGTTTTTTTTAATGTTTCTTACTAGTATTTTTTTATAATTTTATTGTGCCCTTAAACATGTATGTGTCGTGTCGTGCCCTGTCCTGCCTTGTGCCTAACCGTGCCTGCCGTGGACTCCAAAAGAATGGCCCAGCCCAGCCCAGCCCACCCTAGTGTCTGTGCCGTGCCGACGCTAAACGTGTCGGCCCGCTCGACACCTCTAATTAAAAGAAGGGTGGCACATTCATTAAAACAAGGGTGGCCATATCAATATCAACACATTGTATTTTGAGATGACAAAATGTGAAAAAGGGTAGGGAAGTGGTGCTGTGGGGTATGCAAGTACGTGAATGTCGTGAGTACTATTTTGGGAAAAAAATGTTTGGGGAGTGAGTGAGTGGTCTCAGTTCTGTGTAATATTATTTGGTTGGAACTGACCAAAACTCTCAGCTCATTCTGTTTAAGGAAAGGCCATCATAGCATTTGACGCCCAGAGGATGTCGGGAACATGCAAACTATCAGATTTTGGGAATAGCAACTTTAGACCGACTATATGTCTACACTATTTGGCGTGAGACCCGTCTTTGAAATTTCACACAAATGATTGAAGTCGTTTAATTCGTTTGAAACGTTTTTTAGAGGCTTGATCTATTAATATTTAATTTTTGTCCCTGGCATTAATACTGAGATCCCGAGATAAGTACCACACAATTTGTTGTACATTTAGTGTGCACCGAACAGTGTACTCATAGTTTTTCTTGGAAAAATAAATTTATTAGTTTTGGAGAAGTTAAACAAATATTAAACGGACCAATGACACAATAACCAAGCGCTACCCAAGATCCAAACTAGAAAAGCGAGACGTCAACCGAAATAAAAGGAACCACCGGAAACAAATACCCTAACCTAACAACCAAAACACCTTCAAACCCAAAAGCCAAACCAAAGGCTCCAACTACTGCAGCAAAAACCTTACCAAGCGAAGAACTGGAATACCACCTACACCGGAACACAGTCTGAGTCTCATGCAAATGATTTGAGTCGTATGCTCAATCGAATATCGGTAAGGCTTAATCGATCCATTAAATTTTTGGCTCCTTACGAATAAAGTGCCCCCAAACAAGGTAATAAGAAGGGTCGTTGAACCTTTGAGAATGAGACAAGCAAAAATAAGAAGGAAGAAGCAGAGCACCAAAGTCTTCATGGTCCTCAACAGCGACTGCACACATGAAGTCATCAAGATATGAGAACAATCCAAATTACTTCCTCAATATTGATCTTTCCAACTATCACCCTTGACACTCTGTAACTTCAATTAATTAAGCCGTGTTTCACTAAATTGATTATTGGTTTTTGTGTTTTTTACGTTTTACGAGACAAGTTATTCTTCTCACAACTCAAATACATCAAATAAAAAAATAAAAAATAAAAAGCCCAAAAACCAAAAAGTCAGCTTAGTATCACGGTGAGAGTAACTAACGATTTAGAACTCTTTTTTACCCAACTTGCAGCTCTGTAGGCTTTGTTTGGTTCTTAGGGAAAGGAAGAGAAAGGAAGAGAAAATTTAAAAAAATTCCCTTCTTTTGTTTGGTTCAACAAAAGAGGAAAGAAAATAATCAAATCCCTATTTAACTTTCCTTCCATTTTCCCTTCAATTTTCCCTCTACTTTCCTTCTTAATTATTTTCTTTTCTTTTCTCTTTCTTTCCCTAACTTCCAAACAAAGCCTAAATCACGAAAGCCAATTCATTCCATTCTACGCCTCTGTAATTTTGGGTTCTAGGGGGTGCAAGAAGAGACCCGGCATGGGCGGAAATGTGTGGGGGTGGGGTTGGTACCCCCCTCAACCCCACCCCCACCACCAATATTTTTTTTATATAAGACAATTATTAGTTAGATACTTAGTATAAAAATGTTTTGGAAATCTAAATAATTGTAATTTTAATTAAATATAGTTGAACATTAAAATAATTCTACATTGTCATGTAAATTTTTCGTAATTTCTTTCATAGACGAAAATAATTATGTCGAAAATTCGTTAGTTTAAAATTCTTTGTCTCGCCAATGGAACCCGGACCCCAGCATACATCACAACTATCCCATTAATTCTAACATATTTTTCGCTTCTGCTTTCTGTTTACTATAAAAAAAATATATAATAATAATTATTATTATTATTTCGCTTGGGTTTTACCAGTCTTCAATAAGATGGAGTATTGGTGATTTGGGAGTGATGAGAAACTTTGAAAACGAAATCACCTGCTGGGTTTTGTGCCCATGATCGATTTTGAGTGTTGGAACTTGTACGCAATGAGTGCAAAAATTTAACCAAGTTGCTTTCAAGCTTTTTCGTTATTTTGATGTCATGGTCTGTGGATATGTGTGTAAGCAGATATGGTCAAAATATGAAAATTCGTTCTCCCCCCTAATATTCGGTTGCTTGTGCATTTTGTGTTGGAGCTTATTTCCCACTACAGCAATTAATTAAGTGCAACTGGTATTTGGCATCTTTCTCTAATTACCATTTCTATTAAATATTCTAATTTACCAATATATATATATATATATATATATATAGCCTAAATTTCTAGTCCACACTCCCGGAAATAAGGAAAAAACGGGGTTTTTTGTGTTGCAAATTATTTTTGGAAAATCCGATCCGTCCAATGTGTTCAGAAGGTGTTTTCAAGGGTCCACGCGGAAAATCTTAAAAAAAAAAATACTGGGAAGGGCTTGATCCAAGCAGTTTTCGCAAAAAAATGTAAATATATATTTTTTGCGAAAACTGCTTGGATCAAGCCCTTCCCGGTATTTTTTTTCGAAGATTTTCTGCGTGGACCCTTGAAAACACCTTCTGAACACATTGGACGGATCGGATCGTCAAAAAAAATTTTGGATCATGAGGTGCGGAAATTAAAAGTCCGGATGTGAAGCAAACCCTATATATATATATATATATACGGAAATCTTCTTATCCACACCTCCCGGAAATAAGAAAAAAATGGTTTTTTTTGAGTTGCAATTTTTTTTTGGAAAATCCAATCCGTCCAATGTGTTCAGAAGGTGTTTTCAAGAGTTCACGCGGAAAATCTTCAAAAAAAAAATACCGGGAAGAGCTTGATCCAAGCAGTTTTTCGCAAAAACTGTATTTATATATTTTTGCGAAAACTGCTTGGATCAAGCCCTTCCCGGTGTTTTTTTTTTAAGATTTTCCGCGAGGACCCTTGAAAACACCTTCTGAACGCATTGGACGGATCGGATCGTCAAAAAAAATTTTGGATAAAAGTCCGGAAATGAAAAGTCCGGATAGGATATATAGGTTCCACTTCCTATCCGGACTTTTCATTTCCGGACTTTTTATCCAAAATTTTTTTTGACGATCCGATCCGTCCAATGCGTTCAGAAGGTGTTTTCAAGGGTCTTAGCGGAAAATCTTCAAAAAAAAACACCGGGAAGGGCTTGATCCAAGCAGTTTTCGCAAAAATATATAAATACAGTTTTTGCGAAAAACTGCTTGATCAAGCCCTTACCGGTATTTTTTTTTGAAGATTTTCCGCGGGGACCCTTAAAAAAAACACCTTCTGAACACATTGGACGGATCGGATTTTCCAAAAAAAAATTGCAACACAAAAAAATCCCATTTTTTCCTTAAATCCGGGAGTGTGGATAAGAAGTTTGGCTATATATATATAACTCACCATTTTTACAGTGTATCTTGTGGCTTTTTATGTTAGAATTACCAAATAGCATGCAGTACACTTCTAATTTACAAATTGTCATAGAAAACTTGAAATCAAGGTCAATATAATTTTCGGAATAATTTTTCTAGGTACATACCATTTTGCATGTTACATTAGCACAAAATTCAGCTTTAATATGCGAGCCAAATGGGGCACGTTTTGTTTAGTACTCATGGTTGGCATGTGACTAGTCCTTTGTTCGGAAAAAGAACACCACCCTTTTTCTTGTACTTCAATAATTACCTCCTTTTTTATGTTTCTCTAGTATGATTACTTATAATCACTTTTCAGGCACAGCGAGCAAAAAAAAAAAACTTTGTTAGTACGAAAATACTATGCTTTTTCTTGTATATATTTTTTTATCAAGAAAAGAAATTTTATTAACTCGAAGCCAAAGAAAAAACACAACAAGATGATGGATGAATGCGAAGACAATAAGGCAAGAGAGATACGGCCAAGATAATGGGAACACACCGCCCCACCTAAGCTAAGCCAACAATCAAATTTGGAAAGATGCAAACCCAAAAATCCAAAACACTCAAAACACCAATACAAGGAAATGCAGCGCAAAAAGTCTAATTGATCACCTAGCAACCAGAAGCCCTCAAGACTCTTCGGTATATACGGTTTGACTCTCACCCGCTAGCTATCAATTCTCATAATTAATGAGCTAGTTCATACATGATTTTGTTTCGAGTTTGATTTGCCCCTGCTAGTGAACGGTGAATCGGTCTATTATTTGTCCAAGATTACACGATTTTCTGTCTCAGTTTTACTAGCATCAGTACCACAAGGGAGTATCAGTTGAAGAAAAATAATCACATGAGCTCATTTCTTTTTGAATAAATATAACAAAAAACAAAAGCTAGAGAAAAAGTAATTAAGTAAAACTCAAAAAGTATAACACCAAATATAGCACTTATGCATGTACCGAGGAACTCTAATGAATGCCCTAATTAATCTCAACATAAAAAAATATATTTAGCAGTTATGAAGTGCATGGAGTAGCAGAAGCCAGAAGCTCATGGAAATAGGATCAATAAATTGTTTCGTGAAGTTATAAATTCAAAAAAAAAAAAAAAAAGTGGTAGAAAAATTCCATATGTCTCCACAAAAACAGACACCAGTCAAAGCTTTGAAAGCAACGCATGACATAAAGGAGGCCAAAAGAATTTAGCAGCACCAAGGTTTCTTGCAAGTGTTTTGACAACCTCATTTGATTTTTAATTTTTTGTAAACCTAATTTAATTTGTTGAATTCTATCAAAAACTCATTTTTGAATTCCATAGACACTTTTCCATCATCTAAGAGAACACTAGAAAATTGAAAATAACATATATATGGAATTAGTACCATAGTAGTCCTACATTACCATCAACCCTTGAAATCTCAATGAAATTTCATAAGTTCATCACCTAGTAATTATAAATTACATATGGCATACTTAATCAGAAAGTGATTAAAAGCCAAACAAAAGACACCAACCTTAGCAATTTTTAACCAAAAATAAATAAAAATCTAAGAGCATCCGAGTCGAAGTTCCAAATCCAAATCCTCCTTTGAATCTTTAACCAAACCGATCTCCAAATCCAACCGAACGATCCCAGCCTTCTTCACAACTTCAAATCGACGATCTCGAGTAAAACCGTCAAACTCGCCGAACCCAACAAGGGTTTTCGCAGCCTTGATCTTTGCTAAATCCGCAGCACTACCCACCTTGTTGTGAAGCATAACCCATTTCTTGATTCCACTAGGAGAAGCCGAAGAAGGCGAAGAAGATAAAGCTGAAAGATGATGATCAGAGGAGGGAGAGACCATGGGAATCAATGTGGGTGTGAATGGTGGGTAATCATGGTTTTGGTTAGGGTTAGGGTTAGGGTTAGGGCTAAGATTGAGGTTAAGAAAAGGGTAGTCATCACCATTTCTTGGAGGAGATTGTCTAAGTCTAGCTCTATCTCTCCTATGAACATTCATGTGTCCACCGAGCGCTTGAGCAGATCTGAATTCTCTCTTGCAAAAGGTGCAAGTGTAAGATCTCGGCGGCCATGGATGGAACCCACTTAGTAAATCTCCTTCACTGCTTCCACTGTATTGATTCTCCCATGAACCTGTAACCCTATTTTTTTTGTTGTTGTTGTTGATGATGATGCTTTCTTTCACTGATCTTCCTCCTCCACAAAGGCTATGGTGCTTCAAGGTGTTGCTCAAAGTGTTCCTCTCCATTTTTGCCTTTTGCTTTAGTCAGACCCTAGCAAATATCAAAATGACAACAACTGTCTATAGCTACCATCATATCACTTGAAACAAAAAGTTGGAGAGAGAGAGAGAGAGAGAGAGAGAGAGAGAACTTACCAGGGATATTTGGAGAGAGAGTACTGATGAGAGTTGTGGGGAAGAAGGGTGAAGGTGAATTTAATATAAAGGGGTTTTTTTTTTTTTTAAGCTGGAAAAATGTCCTTTCTTTTTTTGGGTAACTTCTTACTAAATGTGGAACCTTGTTTCTGCCAGGTTATACCTTTTTCCCAATTCTAGTAACTTCTTGCTCAAGGTGCTCCCTTTCTTCTCTTTAATTTTGTGTCATTCTTTATAAAAAAAAATCGTAAATTACAACCATTACATTTATGTTTTATATCTAAGTGCATTTAGACCGGGTTCAAGAAAACTGTCTTTTTTAAAAAATTGTCTTTTCACTCGAGACAGGTCATTCTCTTACAATACATCAACCAAAAAAGCCAGAGAAAGACAGCAAAAGACAATTTACTGGAACAAGGCCTTAGCGTACATGTACACTTGTAGAAATATTTGTGTTGTAGTGTACTTATACGGGCGAATTGAACAAAAAGTGTGTATTTCTATTTTTGTGCTATTAGTATTATGTATATTACGCCTTGATGCCTTAATTTGTTTCATTGCATATGTTGGTGGTCTTTACCAAAAAATAAATACCGAGTCAATAAATTAACCCATAATCAAACGCATTAATGGCTTATTTAAACTTTTTCATTCGATTTTTCTAAATTATACAAAAAAGTTTTTTTTCCTTCTCAAAAAAGATTAAAAAAAAATGTGTTTGGTTTTTCTGGATGATATTTACGGTCACGTATGTCTCATAGTAATAGCTAGCTAGACAGTTGAAAACTTTTAGTAGTCCAATTTCGCGATGACTCCTCCGAGAAAATTATGTAACTATGACAGGAAAATGCTAACTAGCTGATGATTTCAGGCAATAGTACGCATTCAAATAGTCGAATATTTCTCATTAACCTTGTGGAGTAAGAAATGAACCATCTTTTGGCTCAATGAGTGTAAAGGAAAATTGTTTGCAATAAAAAGTAGAAACATTCCTATACTAGCCTCTATAAAGTGATCATGGAATGGAGCCAAGTACCCCAAACGTGGTAGCCTAACAAATTGGGCTTATTAATTTCACTTGGGTTCGGAAAGTGACTTTGGATTCCAGCCTTGAAAATCATTATTATGTTTTTTTAAATAAAATTTGAACCATGGAGGAGCCGGATCTGGGGTTTCCAGATCCGGACTCCTAACGACGTTAGCGACGGCGACGATGGGTGACAGCTTTGGCGACTTACTCCGGCTTGCTTTATTTTCATGCACTTTTTTCTTTTCTTTTCTTTTTTTTTTTTTGTTAGTTTTGTAGGTGGTTTGGCCGGCCGTTAGTTTTGTAGGTAGTTTTGCCGGTGGTTTCGCGGCGGGAGTTTTGTTTGCCAGTTTTGGCCGGTGGTTTTGTTTAATACAATATTTCTTTTACCTCTTTACCCAAAAAAAATAAAATTTGGAGAAATAGGAAGAAAATTGCATTAATCACCAACTAAAACAAACAAAACAAGCAGAAAAACTACCAGAAAAAACCAAAAAATACAGGAAAAAGAAAAAAAACGGAAATGTACAGTAGAACGAAATCGCCGCCTTGCATGCGTCTTCGGAAGTTACCGGTCGTCGTCGCCGCGCCCGCCAGAGCTGTTGGAAGCCGCCGCTCGCCGTCGATGGTTGAGATCCAGACCGGGAACCCCGGATCTGGCCCCCGCAGGAATTTGAACAATGCATTATTCAGCTTGATCGATCGATCCATTTGATTAGATACTTTCAAATTGACTCAACTAATACGAAACCTGTGGTAGATAAGTTTTCAAATCAAACTTGAACTATGCATTCACTACTCGGCACGCGCGTTTACGGCACGCACTTCATAAAACTACTGTAAATGATAAAAATCTACTCAACGCTTCTACCTTGTCCAGCATACCATTGTACATGCAATTTGGGATTGCTACAAGGAATATATTATCTCACCTTCTCACCTCCGTCGCTCCATTTCCTTCCAAACTAACATTTGAGCTGCCCATTTCGGCTCTGCAAGATGATCCAAATCTTCACCGCGTTGTTCTCAGAGAATAAAACATTTTTGTAAAAATAAATTCGACTTAATTGGACATCAATATGAACAAATTATGTTTTTAATTGATTACATTGGCGCAGCTTGAGTTTAAAACTATATTTTGTCCTTCGTTTTACATAACGAAGCACTTCTTCACATGTCTATCGCTTTTCGATTAAGCTGAACACGTTTGCATGAATATGATATTTTGTGGGACTTACGAGATGAACAATTTGATCATTGATCTTTATAATACCCACAAATGTTATTTTGGAAGGGTACGAAGGGGACATGAACATTTTGGTTTTAGCACTAGGTCTTGTTAGCAAGGTTTTGAAAAGCCGTAGAAGACTCTGTAGCGGTTGTGGTAGTGGTGTATCGGTAATGGGGGAATCGAACAATACTTAAGAGGAAATTAGGTGTTACGATCGTGAATTTTTGGAAATTATTTTTGGCTCCAGACCACCAGAAGCGGCCTTAGCTGCTGTGAAGCGGACAAAAAAATTGGATAAAAAGGAAAATGTAGGAATGATACGGGTATGAATTTTTAGTAGCTTTGGCATAGCGAGTTGTAGAGGCACCGGAGAGCTCCAAAAACGTTACGTAGCGGACGATGTACTCCATAACAGTATTTATATCATTTCTTGTTTGCATTTTTCTACAAATTGATGAACTTTTTCCCTGAAAAATTAGAAAACCAATCTAATGTTTTGAATTTAAAAAAAAAAAAAAAAATCTGTCGTGCTTTGTATGTCAGTAAGATGCTGACAAACAATTCCAATCAAAACCATCAATACAAAAATACCAGTACAAAATAGCAAGTGGGACTTAAATGAAAAGGAAAATCTAAGTGAACCCAGAACATTTCCCTTGCCATTTTCTCGAGAAAAAAACAGAGAAGGTTATTTCAGAGGCTCCAAACAGACAAAAGATCCTGTCAAATTTAGCTTGAGATTTGGAGAAAGACTGGTGGCCAATTGGGTGTATTTATAGTTTGCTCTGTTTGTCTATGAATGCAAAGACACAGGAGAAAGGCATGTTATATATGAGCCCAGAACGCTTTTTTTTTTGGTTTGAATGGTGATTGAGAATCTAACCCATTTGTTGGTTGCTGTCTTGTCTCTGCTTTTCACATTGCTTCTCTATCTCTCTGTCTTTGCTTTCACGGTTGTTCGGGACAGCTCACACGCACCTCTACTAATCTCATATTTGGTCCGGTTAAAGGCATGTCGTATACTCTCGAACTAGGGGATTCACTAGAAATTATATTCTTGCGGCCTGACCTCAAGAAGCGAACCAGTCAATTGCGTGGGGAACAAACCCACCAATCAACCGGACTAAACCTTGGGTTGGTTATGTCTTCGCTCTCTCTGTTTTTTGTGGGTGAATTGGATTGGTTGGGAGTTATGGAGACTAGCAAAAAAAGAGATGAGTGGTTTTGGTTTGTGATCATGTGTTTCTGTGAGAGTGCACAGATTGTCCTCTGAGTTACGTTATAGATTGTGATTGGTGAACAACTAGCGTTGTTCAACCCCATTCAATAAATTTGATTCATAACTCCACAGGACCTTTAATACTAACTTTTAGTGGTTTTCTTTATAAGCGGACTTCCGGAGCAGCTTACACGCACCTCGACTAAAATTTCGAGACATTAAAGGTAACGAACGAAAAAATCCTCTAGTAGCTCCAATATATGGAGTGATTGGCATCTCCGAAAGTCGAATAAGCGACTTTATAGAGAATAAGAAGGTTTTGTTTTCTCACACCCACTTGGACAAACCCCATGGAATTACAGGGGAGCAATAATTTTAGTGGTTTTTAGTAAAAAAAATTCCATAGAAATTTTGGGGATTTTCTATCTGCTTCGATGGGATAAATTAGAAAAGTAAAAAACTATTGACCAAAGTTGAAAAACGAACAAAAAATAATACTTTCTCCGTCCCTTTTTAAGTGATCCCTATTGGTATACATGTAATTTCAAACCCCTAAAAAATATATTTCTTTATATAATTTTTAAATTTCTTATACCAAATTAAAGTTCTCATTGAGTACTTTAATTTGGTGCAAAAAAATTTCAAAAACATGCTACGAAAGCACATTTTTTAACGGTTACAAAAATACACGTTTCCCAAATGTATCATTTAAAAAGGGACGGGGGGAGTAAAATTGCATTTTTCAAACTCTTTATTTAATGAACATTTTATTTTAAGTCATAATTTTATTTATGGATTTTTCTGATCGAGATAAATTAACGATTAATTCAAACAAATTAAGTAAATCTAAGTAGTAGTATGACAAAAGAAACACCATTCTAAAAAAATTTAGAGGAAACACATCCCGAGTACATGATCACTTTTGTTCTTCTCTTGTCGAAATTCGGCAATGACAATACGTTTGGCGAACCAGTGATGGGAATGCTCTAAATTTACCAAGCTACTCAAGAGAGATTTTGCACTAAGGTCGTTCAAAGTCTTTTTAGGGTTTATATACTTATTAAGCTCGTTAAATTTTCAAACTTAATCGGAACACTCCACTGTTTAGCTTCATAAACTTTTGTGGAATCTCAATCCGTGGCATGGAGACTTCGAACTTTTCTTCTTTCTTTTTTTTTCCTGTTAAATTTGAGCAATAAAAACAAAAAATATTATTGTTTGCCGGTTTTTGGCCGGTGACTTTGATTAATATATTTCTATCTCTTCACAAAAAGACAAAAAATATTGGGCCATGTAAATTGAACCCATTAATCCTTATTTTTCTTCACTGGACTATGTTGGCCTATCTTTGTGACAAGACCTTTTGCTCGGGTCAATTGATGGGGAGCCCACTGGCCTGTAATTTCATCCCCAAATCCTTATTTTCTTCACTGGGCTATGTTGGGCTATCTTTGTGACAAGACCCTTAGCTCGGATCCATTGCTGGGGAGCCCAATGGCCTGTAATTTGAACCCCAACCCACTTTAAAAAACATGTGGAATATTTCTCAAGGGTAAAATATGTACTTGCCCCTTAAACTATCGAATACTACAAAGCTCCGCTCGAGAACGAGGATACTTTGGTCAATGTTCTCATGAGGTGGGGGAATAAAAAATATTACTTCCCCTTTGGGATGGCCAATCCCTAGATGTTGGAGGATCCCATGCATGGTATTTATACCAAGGCTAGCCAAACCAAACTACGGACTATAACTCTAGAAGCTGAATGAAAAATTGGTATATTAGATCGAGCATTTACGATTATTCGATTGAGATGATTGCTTATAAGACAACTCGAAAAATTATTTATAATTAATGAACGTCTTGTATCTAAAGCTAAAAGCAACTGGGCAAGTCCTCAAGGACAAAATAGATGGTGAGTTAAGCAAATTCTGGAGTAGTAAGAAGTCAAGACATATAGATAAAAAATTTTATGGCATTTTCAAGAAATCTAAACATCTACACATGCACTCTGAATGTCTGTCTGAGGAAAACAATGCAAGTTCGAATCCAATTAAGCATGACCATTATATACGTTATAAAATTTTTATTAAGCATGGCTAAAAAAAGAAAAAAAAAACTCAATGGGTCAAAAAACAAATTGACAAAACGGGAATAAGGCAGATGGATGAGAAGACAGATAACGAAAAAAGGAAAACTTCAATGTGAAGACAGATAACAGAAAAGGATTTTCCATTGTTGAATACCTTCATAATTCCCTTCTCCAAAGACACATTACTTCAGTAATTACTCATTTTCTCTTCTTTTTATTTTCAAACCAAACAAATGAGAGGAAAATTTTTAAACTTTCCCTTCTTTTCCTTTCTTTTCTCTAAGTTCCAAACAAAGCCTCAATGCTTCTCAAAATGACTTTCCAAGGCTTGGCAAAAGGACCTTCATGGACTCTCGGGAGCTAACGAAACCTCTTGGATACTCCTTCAAGCTCAAATTTCTTGTAAGAAAGCTCTCGGATACTCCTCCAACCTCAAATTTCTTGTAAGAAAGATCTCGGATACTCCTCCAACCTCAAATTTCTTGTAAGAAAGATCTCGGATACTCCTCCAACCTCAAATTACTTGTAAATAACAAAAACATACTTGCATGCAATATCATACAAAATCAACAGAAAAATACATGCAAGTATGACAAAAAAGAAAGGGGATAAACCACATGAATATGCAGGGGCGGACGCAGGATTTATCATTAGGGAGATCAAGAATTTACAATATTTAGTCTCTTCGTTTCATTTTGATGGTTCCCTATGAAGTTACATGGGCCTTGTTCGGTTAGCAAGTTTTGTTTTGTACTGTTTAGTTTTGATGATGTAAGCAGGTGTAATAAGTGGAGAGAGATAGAGAGAAAAGGGAGAAAAGTGATGATGTAAGCAAAACAGAAATGGCCCAAAACTGGGCCAAAACTGTGAAACGAACACAGCCATGTAAATTTTCAGCACATTTGGGGCTAGTGAATTATTTGTGGAGCAAGGAACACAATGTAAAAACAACAATATTTAATCTCGTGGGGCAAAATTACAAAAATAACCAAAAAAATATGCGTATCCCAGGGAGGATTTTCGGCTCAGGGGGGTCAGCTGCCCCCTTTGCCCCTACATGGGGCCGCCCCTGTGAATATGTAGTGTTGTGTGCTTAACACACACCCCCACGGCCCCACTTGACTTTGCTAGTCCCTAGCAAACTATAAACTATGCAATCTTCCAAACTATCACAAAGTACTAACCACATGCTCAACACTTAAATAAGCTAAGTAACAAGAGTTATGGCAAGACTTTTGAAACTTGCTATACACAAACTCGAAAACAAACATGCCATAAACTAAAATGAACAAACTAGCTATCAAAAGTAAATGAGAAAGTTAAACCAAAATGAGATTCAACTAAAAAAACGCTATCAAATACAAATGGCGCAACAAGATGCCAAGATCTAATGGTAATACAATTTCAAACAGTATTCTCCATTCTTAGAGGATTTTCAGCAGCAAGAACAAGAGATTAGAGAAAGCTAATAGTGAGATTTGAAGACAGAACAAGGATGGATGAGTTTCTAGGGCAAAGATACCCAAGACAAACCATAACGTTATATTTTCTGGGAAAGATCAACAAAAATTGCATATATATACGGACTCATAGGAGGGTACTTATACTAGGGTCATATTACCCCTAGCATCTTAGCCCTTTCTTACAAAACAACCCTTTAATTCTAGCCTTACAAGATAACGCTGTTAGAATCCTCCGCACTGACAGCAGACACATCGTACGAGATTTTAGACCATGTGATTGAGCTGTATGACTTGATATTGAAGGTCTAGATGGTCATACACCCGTTAGGCATTTTCATGGCGATTAAGGCCTGGGCCTCAACCATGGCGGTGGCGGTGGGTAATTCGGTGCAGTTAGTGTAAAGATTGTTGTTGTTGAAGGTTTGGGATGTACAATTGTACATGTTGGGGAGTGAGAGGGGATACCGTTAGAAGAAGTGATATTAAAGATGGTGTGGTAGAGTGTGCATGTGAGTTTCACGCTTTTACACTTTCAAGGGTTTTGTGGAATTCTATGGAGTACCCCTTGTGCCCCTAAATTTGTCGGAGAGGAGGAATGACATGAGAAGTAGGGACTAAGATAACACAGATTTTATACGTTGGGGACTAAAATTGCGCAAGTGAAAAATTGAGACCAAAATGACACGGCTTACTTTTGGGACAAAAAACGTCAATTAAGCCCTTCTTTTTTCAATTTCATTCCAATGGAGTACCATTCCAATTTCATTCCAATGCAGTACCAATTCCCTTGCGAACTCATTTGATATCATTCTCTCTCTCTCTCTCTCTCTCAGCCGCTGAAGGCATACAGAATGGAGACTGATCAAAGACACTGAGCTGTCAAAGCTAGGAACGTATGCACCATTGCAACTGTGAGTGTTCTCTTCTGCTACTTATCTAGGGCTTCCATTTTCTCTTTACCTTGTAATAAATCGTGCAAATCATACAGTAAGTCTAGAATTGTCTTCTTCCTCTGAGATCAATGTCAGACTACATCCCCGACGAAATACTAATTGAGATTCTAGCAAAACTACCTGTAGTATCTCTACTTCGATTCACATCCGTATGTAAATCATGGTATTCTCTGATCACAAGCCCTAGTTTCGTCGCCAAACACCTCAACCACAGCAAAAGAAACAGCGACAAGCTTCTCCTTGGACTGGTCTCTGCTAGTGGAACACGATTTCAATATCTGTTGTGCCGTGACAATGGAAATTTTGGTGACGAGTATTCAGAGCTGGATTTTCCGTGCCGATATTGGATAGTGGGTAGCTGCAACGGTTTGCTATGTCTAGGTCGTAGTGATAAAAATGATGGGACACATATCGTTGTTGTATGGAACCCATCAATTCGAAAATCGGTTGCTCTTCCCAGTATCGATAAGCCGCAAGGGCGACATGTTCTTGGATTTGCTGCCCATCCAACGACTCACGAGTACATGGTGGTTAGCATTGTGCAAACGTTGGTGCTTCCAGATCAAGAGAGAGTTCCCTCAAAGGTTGAGGTTTACACACAAGGCACAGGTTCTTGGAGAGCCATTTATTCTGCTTCTCCTCCGTTTTCTGACGTCATGTTTGACGTGCGTGCTAAAGTTGTGGGTGGAGTTTTACATTGGTATGCATACAATCTGTTTGCGGCGGGTGGTTCTACTTCTCGCAATAATGTAATTGTGTCATTCGATATGGTCACTGAAACATTTTCTCAGATGATGCTACCTTCTATTCTAACCAATCACCATGGGATACATCTATCTGTAATTGAGAGTCGCTGGCTGTGATATGTCGTGGACAGATGGGAAGAGATACTTGGTGCGTATGGGTGATGAAAGAGTATGGAGTTCCAGAATCTTGGACTAAGCTTTTCAGTATCACTCTAGCAGGAACGATGGAGTACATATTGGGATTTAGGAGAAACGGTGAAGTTCTGCTATCAACAGGCGACAAGGAAAACTGCTTGCTTTCTTATGAATACGGAACCAAAACAAAGACAGACACTAGAATTAGGGGAGGAAATTCTTTTTATGCTGATACATACATCGAAACTCTGGTACTAATGGAAGGACAATGATATCTTGTAGGGGCAGCTTGATCCTTTGTGATGGTCGACTTTCAACTTCTACGAGAAGTACGGGATAGAGATTTGAAGTAGCTGCAACAACGAACAATGTAAGTAGAACCAATGAAGGATGTTAGAAACAAAACAGATAACTTTTCTTCTCAAAATTTTAGACACTAGTTTGCCCTCATTTCTTCTAGTTCTTTTTTGGTATCTTAGAGTAAATGACTACTTCAAATCTTAGCATTGTAACGATGCATGTTCAAGCACAAACACACTCCTTTTAATGTTATGGCATGTTCAGATTGCCAAAAAAAAAAAAATGCAATGCAGGACATTTTTAAGATACTGTTGGGTGATGCATTATAGATTTGGAATGATATATAACAAAGTTGTGGGGTTAAGATACTGAGATGATCTTAATTCATTTGGCTTGTCAAGAGAACAATCATAAGGATTCCCTGACGTAAAGGACGTTTAATCTGCTGATGAACGAACAATTTACTGATGTCTGCTATATAACACTATTAGCTATAATCATGCCTCAAGGCACTGCTACAAATTACAGCATTTGACCCGAGGACAGTAATCAAGCTAATCATTTACTTGTATGTCCAAGTATTTGTATTCCAACGCACAGGGTCAGCCTTGAGGTGAAGGCGGTGGCTTTAGGCCGGAAATTTAAGCAAAAAATTGGGAGCCCGTTTTGCATAGAAGTAGTTAGTATAATATATGATATAAGTTATTCCTTATAAAATTGAAATGGAGGTGTGTCACAGTGATGCATGTGCATCCACTAGAGCTAGGGTGTCCCTGGTTCAATACCCATCGGGTCCTTTACAAAGAGAAGGACCGAAGGCGGCTTTGCTTCTTATTTTCAAGTCTAGTTTTATGTACTTCACACCATATGCACATATCTAGGGGTGGGCATCATGTCCTGTCGTGCGTGTCATGTTCGTGTCATATCATCTCGTGTTTGGGTCAAAATTCTCTCAATCCTAAGCCGACCTGTTTAGCTTTTCGTATTATCGTGTCGTGTCACATTCGTGTTTCGTGTCAAAAATAGCCGACCCTAACTAGCTAACTTCATGTTCGGGTTACCATGTCCTTTCATAAATTCCCATGTCGTGGCATCTCGTGTTCGTGTCAGAATTCTCTAAACCCTAACCCGACCTGTTTAGCTTTTTGTGTTAGTGTGTCATGTCATATTCGTGTTCCGTGCATGTCAGAAATAGTCGACCCTAACTCGCTAAGTTCGTGTCGGGTTCTCATGTCGTGTCGGAAATTTCCACCCCTACATATATCAATTTGAGTTGTTTTTAAGCATTTTCAATGTGATTAATCTCTTTATGGATGGAGCATGGAAAAATGAGAGTTTATGGAGTGGCTTGGGAATCTATGCCACTTGACCCAATGGGAGGGTTGTTCATAATTACTTTTGTTATTGCCACAGTTCAAGCCGGTTGTCAACAGAATTCTTAGCTATCCTTTATGCTATCAAATGGTCTGTGCAACATAACTACAACTGCATTTATATATTTTTTATTGATTGTTTAAATGTTGTAATGCAGACGGAGGACAATCTGAATGTCACTATGAGGATCATTTTTTGTTGCGCAACATCAAGCATGAGATCTCCAAGGTCTCTTTTTCCAGAATCACCAAAGTAGAGCGCAAGGACATCTACCGAGCCCATTATCTAGCTAGGAAGGGCCTTTTATCATAAAAAATGATAGGTACACACCTTCTCAACCACACCCTCTCTCACATGTGTGGTGGGGCTCACCCGGTGGGCCCCACCACACGTGAGAGAGGGTGTGGTGGGGAGTGGTTGAAAGAGTGTGTAGCTATCATTGTTCATTCATGTGTCGCACAACCATGGGAAATGATCAACCATTTTTGCTTAGAGGTGGTTCATTACTTGTAATTCGATGTAGCTTTATTTTTTGTTTGTTGTTTCATCCCTATGAACTGCTTATTTTTAATATATTTTTTGCCATTCCACTGTATAAAAAAAAACCTCTCTCTCTCTCTCTCTCTCTCTCTCTCTCTCTCTCTCTAATGATTTTCTCACAAAATGAACCCCAATCAATCAAATGTTACTGCTTTTGTAATTTTAAAAGTCAATACTTGTGTCTTGATTCGAATCCCAGTAATTAAGAGATTTCTTCAATAAATTTTAATTTTCTTCAATCAAATTACAATTGGCTTTTCTCACAAAATGGACGTCAATCAATCATATGTTACCAATATTGTAAACTTCCGAAAAGTCAAATGAGTATATCTTGACTAGAATCCCAATATTCTCAAGGTACCTAAAACATATACTCCTAGTGAACATATACTCCTAGTGAAAACACTTTCTCACGGACTACATGGCCAGCAAGATGCTTTGCGAATTTCTCATATAAATTGAATAGATCTCCAAAATGATTAGCCAACCTAGGTTCCAGTCATAGCTCGATCGTATGACATTGGCGATATTTTTACCACTCCTATGCTCGTCGTCATCTTCTTCATAGCCCCAGCTGCCTTCGAAAACTTCAAGGGTTTCAGGATTGAACGACCCCTCCTTTTGCATTATTGTCATCACTTCATCCTCGTAAGGTGCATGCCACGACAAGTTGAATGACTCAACATCTTCCTCTTGAATTAATGAGTCCCTAGCTAAGTATATTGAACGATGTGTAGAGTAATGTCAATAAATCAATAAAAGAAGCATCATCTTGCCTCGATACATTCTTCCTTTCGACAATTTAAATTCGCCACACAAAATGAGTGCTTTGAATTTTCATCCCCGTAATGCTAGAATATGGGTTAAATTTGAAATTTAGTAGCTAATATGCACTATTTTTTTTCCCACCTTTTTGGAGTCCACCTTTTTTCCAAAAAAATAAAAACAGCCAATCAAAAGAACTTTGGGGCTCTGCTGTCCCCGGTTCAATCAAAATGTACTTGAAGTCATATAAACCGTTTGCGAAAAACTCGAATGTGACACAAAAACAATCAAAATTCCATATTAAAAAACAATAACTAAAACCTGCATGTTCACATAGCCTTGTCACATAAACGTGCATGTTCAATCAAAATTCTATACTCATTGACAATAACTTCATGTTCCTTTCGCTTAAATAGTTGAAAATCGAAACGATGCCTATGAGAAATAACACAAGATCCATAAGTGATTTTTTGAGCAAATACCACAGTGTACAACAATCTTTGCCAGTGGGATCTCCATTGCTACATCCGAACATAAAAATCATTCGCCCACCGGCTACTATTTCCTCTGATCGACATCTTAGAAATGTCGAGAAGTCCTCCTCTAACTCAGGGGCAGCTCTAACAGGGCCGGCCTTGAGATTTTCAGGACCCTAAACAAGTTTTAACAATGGGGCCTCTTATCATGTGCACATATATTAGTTGTTTAATAGGCGTATCAAAAATAAGCCTCATCATTAGCCCGCGGCCCGCCCAAAGCCCGCTAGGCCCGTTGGGCTTTGCTCGGCCCGAGCTCGCCAAGTGGGCGGGCTTAGCCCAGCCCGACTTTTTCATGGACCGGGCTTGGGCCTAAGAATTGTAGCTCTAGCCCGCCCGCCCGTCAGCCCAGCCCGCAGGCCCGAGATACTAGCTCACCCGAAAGCCCGGTACACTAATTCACCCATGTATATATACACTTGATTACATTCCTTGAAAGGAGGTGCAACGGTCCGATATTTTCATAAATAAAAATTTCGTTTTAATAAATCATCTTATTGTAGGTTAATCATTTAACCTAAATAGATTTCTTGGAATATCACATTTTAACCTTCCTAGATACTTGCATGTATGTCTACATATATGTTCCTACATATATTATTCCATTAGCCTTACCTAAATACTCTAACTATACTTATAACCCAACTAGACATCACCTCACCCATCTAATACATCATCTCCTCCTTGTCAATCCATGTTTAACCATTTTTGTTTAGCATTTGAAATCAGCCTATAGCATCTCAACAACACAAGGGGGAGCTTCCTCTAACCAATGGACCATGTTTTACCTCTAAACCCATGGGTTTATGCTCTACACCCACTCCCCTATAACTCTTCCTCCCCTAATCCAAAATTTACAGCATTCTTAGAGCATTAATGGAGTTTCTAGGAGAGAGAGAGAGAGAGAGAGAGAGAGTTGGGTTTTAGTGTACACATTTCCACACACCCAAATCTTCTCCTATACTCTCAAGCACCTTCAAAACACTCCAAATCACCACCTCAAAGCCACCCCGAAGTCCTTCTTGCCGGTCATCTTCCACTACAACAAAAATGATAAACCGTGACGAAATTCTGGTGACGAAATTAATTTTTGTCTCCTATATGACTATTTTGAGAGGAAAAATATAATTCGTCTCTAATTGGGAGGACAAACAAAAAAAAGGTGACGAAATTTTATTTCGTCTCTAAACTTGTGGAAGAATGGAATTTTTGGTGACAAAAATATTTTTTTCATCACTAATATGATTTTTTTGGTGACGAAAATATTTTTTTCGTCACTAATATGTTCCCTCCACATCTTTTTGGTGACGAAAATATTTTTTTCGTCACTAATATGTTCCCTCCACATCTTTTTGGTGATGAAAATATTTTTTCCGTCACTAAAATGTTCCCTCCACATCCTCCCCAGGAGAGCAAACCAATAGAAGACAAAAATATTCCTCACAAAAGAGAAGACTTTGGCCCAGGAAATTTTTTCCGTCACCCATTTACTCTATTTTTTTTGGCGGGCCCGAAAGTGTATCTTGAGGGAAATGAAACTACGGGAAATTCCGGGCCGCCCCCACTTTTTGTGGGGGCTTTCCTCTAAACCCTATTTTGTCTTTCCCTCCCAAAAAAACTCTGTGCGCGCGCGCGTGGGAGAAGAGGAATCCTTATTTGACGCATGTTTGCCACGTGAATAGTCATATGCCGCGTCATAGTCACATGCCCGCGTTATAGTCACCTTTTTTACTGTCTATCCTCTCTCTCTCTCTCTCTCTCTGTCTCTCTTCCTTTACCCACATTAACACACTTTCTCTCTCTTCTCTCTCTCTCTTTCTCTCTTCTTTTTATTTTAAAATTTTAAATATTTATAACTTTTTAATGGACCTTATTTGAATTGTAATGCATTTGGAGGGTGTAAATTATTTAGGAGTATAAAATAAATTTTTAAAAATATACACAATTTTATATTCACAATGGACCTTATTTGAAAGATCTCATCTAGTAGATTTCATATATATAATTTTTACATAAAATGAATGTATATAATAAAAGTTATTTTATTTTTAAATTGAAAATGAGAGAGAGAGAGAGAGAGAGAGAGAGAGAGAGAGAGCTGCAACATGTCTGAGAGACTGATGCACGCATGTGTGAGAGAGAGAGCATCATAGTCTGCTATGCTACACGCCTACATCTACATCGGCTATTCTACACGCCTACTGTTGATGTGACAAGACATAACCCCATTTATTATTGACAACGGGGAAGAGGGTTAGAGAGAGAGCGCGTATATGCGCAAAAACAGATTTGTATAGTATAAACAAGATTAAAAAAAGAAAATTTATAAAAAGGCATATGTTAAAAAGAAAATTTATTAAAAAAATGATAGTAGTAGGTGTTTGTATAATGGGTGTTCAAATGGGGAGCATAAAACAATGGGAATAAAAAAAAAAACTTATTTTTATAGTATAAACTGGATTTAAAAAATTTTATTAAAAGACGTTTGTTAAAAAAGAAAATTTTTTCTTTCAAAAAGAAAATATATATATTTAAAAATATATTAGTTGGTGTTTGTATAATGGGTGTTCAAATGGGGAGTGTAAAACAATCGGAATAAAAAAAAATTATTTGTATAGTATAAACTCGATTAAAAAATTTATTAAAAGGCTTTTGTTAAAAAAGAAAAATTTTTGTGTTAAAAAATAAAAATAAAATTTATTAAAGTAGTGATATTAGTAGCTGTTAGTAGGAGTTTGTATAAGAATAATCCAGTTTGTATAGTATAAATATTAAAAAGGTTCTTGTATAACACGATGGCTTGCCTGTCTCAGTTGGTTCGCGCGCGCCCGCGCACAAGGGAGGTCACCGGTTCGATTCACAGGAGGAGTAAATTCTCAAATTTTCAGCTGCCACGCGTGCCGACACGCAGGCTGCCACGTTGGCGCCACATCAGCGCCACGTAGGCGCCACAGCAGTGCCACGTAGCGCCACGTAGGCACCAAAATCAACGCCACTTCATTAATTTCTGTTACGGTTAGTGACGAAAAATTTCGTCACCAAAATTTAGTATAGGTGACGAAACAATAATTTCGTCACCCATTTCTGTCACGGTTAGTGACGAAAAATTTCGTCACCAAAATTTAGTCACCAGATGACTTTCGGAGACAACCTATAGGTGACAAAAATATTTTTCGTCACCAAGACTATCAGAGACAAAAACCATGCTTTTTGTGACGATTTCATTCGTCTCCAATGACCAAATTTCTTGTAGTGTTCGCCGGTGTTGGTTTTGCCAAAAAATATCATTTCCTTGCTTTGATCTTCGGAGGAGAGGTAGAATAAATTTTCTCCACCTTCCCTAAGTATATTTTGATGTTTTTACATTGTCTCCATTGTTTCATAGTGAAATAAATTGAACCTATGCGTAAAAATAGTCTCCACCGAGTATACTCTATTTTTTCCGAAAAAAACAGTTTTACACTGGTACAGTAGCAAGAAACTACTTCAAAAGTTTCTCCAAAACTTGCCTGTAGCAGTATTATTTTGTTCCACGTGTATAGGAGTACTTTGGACCCACTGACTTGTTTTCCATGTGAGATCCCATGACCAAGCAAGTGCTCTGTTTTCTTTTCTCATGACCAATAGCATTTTTGAAATGTTTATCCTTTATTACACTGGACCCCCCTTGATTTACATGACTTGAGAAATTAATCCCATTCCCATTATGTTATTTTAACCTTACGTGGCTTCCTTTAGATGTAAATTTGTAATAATGTAGTCATGTTATATTTTTTTTTACATGTTTAGTTTAGATTAAGATTTTTTATTAAATAGAACACGCTAATAATAGACTTAATATATTTACCTGTTAAGTATTTTTTTTTTATCATACATTAAAATCTAGTTCACAATTTTGATTAACCATGCTTATGTAGTTAATAGCCCAGTATTATTCATATAGGATTTGTAATTTATAAATTTCCCAAGTACCGGTGTTATAAAAAAATTTATGCAATCTCAAATGTAAAATATAGTAACACAACTCTTCTCTTAATTTTTACCTACTTGAATGATAAAGTGTAGGTCAAACTTTTTATAAATAAAAGTATAAGTTTATGCTTATCTTTAATTCATAGTTTGATGAAAGAAAATAGATTCAAAATTTCTTTGTAGGTTTATTAGAAGTTACTCCAAGGTTCTAGAATTATTAAGACTTATAAAGAGTTTAGAGTTTTATAAAAAAAAAATTGACAACCCTTAAAAGGATCCATTTTTTTATTATTAGAATTTATCTGCTATAAACATTTTGAGATCAAATATCTTATTTATTTATTTAATTTTAGCTACATATTGATGAAATTATCAAAAGGCTTGCGAATATAAATTTAATCCCCTTGTATTGTAGTTACAAAAATCAAACTATGTGTTAAGCCACAACAAACCCAAAAGTCACTTGGACTCATCTCGAATAAATTATATGTGAATCACATGCACGTTATCAACTGTTATATTGTTTTGTTCTTTATTTATTAATGCAAACTTAGATGAAAATATTGATTGTTAGAATGGACAAATAGGTTCCCGGGTTTGGTGTTCGTGTGTAGAATTCACATAGACGTTAAGTTAATGGGAAAATTGAATAAGAATTTCAAATGACATTTGATGAGATGGATGGCAGTCAGCCAGTGATTTTGGAAACGGAGATATTTTGATTATGGATCGACGAGATTCGGTACCCTAAGCTGTGGCATTTTGTGATTACTCCATATTGAATTATTTGGTGATATAAGGGTGATTTGTATTATAGACCGAGTCACGGCTATATACTCCCGAGGTTACAATCAGTTCCTCGTGGGCCCAGTGGTACAGTCAGTCCCTGGGAAATTCATCATTGTGAGGCGTTTGATGAATTCCGACTAAGTAGATAACTTAGGTTTTTCATCTGGGCTCCCAGTCAGGGCAAGCAAGGAGGAGTTGAATCACGAAATGGCCATAGACTTGGTGGATTATTCGGGAGGTTGTTCTCTAGGTTGAGAACTTAGAAGAAAACATAAGTTAAAGGCTTGTTAACGAAATCATTTGTTTGTTATTTAATTATGTACTTTCTTTCAGATATGCATGAACTGTGGTTAATTGTAATGTAAGGGTTGGTGGGTAGGAGTTATCTATTGGGTGATTTATCACTCATGGTGCTGTTATTGCCCTGGCATTTTACGCCAGGTATTGAAGGAGAAGGAGGAGCGTACTACCAGACGGAGGAATTCCCTACTGAGCAGATAACAGCATAAGAGTGGGATCTAAACCTGAACCTTTAGAGATCCAGCACCTCCTTTATTTTGTGGGACAAATGTAATTTAATTTTTCCAAGAAAAGTACTATGTTTATTTGTACTCAAACTAAGACAATTATGTTATTTCAACTACTTAATTAATGAGATCCTTTTTATTTATATTAATCGTTTAATAAATGATTTAAATTAACGCTTCCGAAAATCGGGGCGTTACAGGAGGTGCACAAGCTTTAAGCCCAAATGTTTTTTTGGAAAGGAGGTACTCCAATATATTAATATCTCCATGCAACTAGAGGAAACTTGAGTTATGTAGCATGTAGGTGTAATATATTAAATATTAATATCATCCTCACTTGTTGTTTTGCTTCTTTCAATGGTAATGAGACAAACCGGATATATGAGTGTGGAACTCACTTGGTCCAAGTAATTTTGTTGACCGCTACCAAAAATAAAAAACAAGGGTTGGTCGTACACTACACTGTCCATGGGAATGCTATCCAACTTATTTTTTTCAAATGTAAAAGAAAGCACCAATCTGGTTATTGGAGTTTCCATTACCTCAAAACCGGTTATGGAATATTTTAAAGTAAGGGGAAAAAAATAATTTCGGCCCAAAAAAATCAATAGGCAATAAGCATTTTTGCCCGCCCAAAAAGCCCAGCCCGCCCGAAGACTAGCTCGCCCGCCCGCCCAGCTAGGAAAAGCCAGTGGGCTGGGCCTGGGCTTCATCTTTTGAGAGATAGTCCGGCCCGCTAAAAAGAAAAAGCCGGCTAAGCCTGGCCCATGGGCAGGTCTGGGCTTGAAGTTAACTGGTTGGCCCGGCCCGGCCCGATGATGACCCTTAATAAAAAAATGCCTTGTGGTGTAGTGGTTATTAGCAATGAATGACACTAGGTAGTAGGGGTGAGCAAAACCAGGACCGACCCGCCAACCCGATCAGACCCGAAAGGTTTCGAGTGGGTTTAAAAGATAGTCGGGTCGGGGTCGGGTTAAAAAAATAGGCAACCCGATATAATCGGGTCGGGTTTCGGGTTTGATATTTAGAAATTCGGGAGACCCGACCCAACCCGATAGTATATATATCTATACAGCCCTTAAAAATTCCCTACCCCATTCACAGTTTCACACTGTCTCTCACTCTCTCTCTTCCTTTTGGAACTTCCCAGATCTCTCTCTCTCTCTCTCTCTCTCTCTCTCTCTCTCTCTCTCTCTCTCTCTCTCTCTCTCTCTCTCTCTCTCCCCTCCAAGCCTCCATCGGACCACCAAACCTTCCACCGCCGTCCACCACGTCGTATGGCCTCCACTACCAAAGTCCGAAGCCCTTTCAAAAATCTCAGGTCGCCGTTCGCATCCTCCAGATCTGTGCTCCTCTCTCTCGCTCTGTGTGTGTGTGTGTGTGTGTGTAGTTGAACGTGTATTTGTATATTGGATTTCAATCTATGTATCAGTTGAACGTGTATTTGTATATTTGATTTCAATTCATGTATCAAAACTCAAAAGTATAAAACGTTCAATCTCTTTACCCATTTGGATCTGTATATTTTATATATTTGTAACTTTGAAGATTGTTTGTATATTTGACCAACCAACCAGACCCGTGCTCACCCCTACTAGGTATATTTGACCAACCAGACCCGTGTTCACCCCTACTAGGTAGAGTCCTTAAGGTCGGGAGTTCCATCCTCATTGCCAGTGTTTGAATATATTGGCGTAAAAAATTGGAGATGCGAAGAATTGAACACAAGACCTGTTATTAATAACACATAGATCTTACCGCCCACCAAACTACAATAGGTCTGGCCCTAGGCTCTGACCTCGCTGGATTCAAAGACTACACTAAAAAAATAGATATTAATTAAATTTTATTTAGTATTATCAGTGTTGGGTTACTCGTGCGAGGTTAAAATAAATGAAATTTCAACTAAATTTGAACCAAAATGTTATAACAAAACAAAACAAGCCTAGCCTTATAAGTTATAAGAGCCACCGAAAATCCTGAAGGCTAGTCAGAGGTTTTTTCTTTTCTTTTTTTGCATACAACTTTTCATCATATACACGTTATGTATTTTTGTCAGTTGAAAATCTTAGAACTGCCCCTGCTTAAACTGCTTCAAGTATGCCACACTCACTTTTGTGGATTGTGGGTTAAAAAATGGGGGAGTTCGTATTTGGTAAAAGAAAAGGTTTTATTACGGGCCAATCCATTTTTTAGCCTTCTACTCCGCGCGCTCCAGGCTACTACTAAAAAAACACGAACAACTCCACAACCTAATTTTCTTCCGAAAATATCCCCAAAGCAGCGGCAAACAAGGCGGCTGCTTGCATCAAATCGGAGAGCTGATGCAACCAAAAATTTAACAGATTTCAACCCAAAAGAAAAATTTACAGATTTCAACCCTCTCTAACGCACAGTTGCTCCGGTGGTGATCGGCAGGAGGCATTAATTAACTGTATTTGCTGCTTGTGCTTAGGCTATGTACTTGCGTTGAATGGGTGTCTTTCGTAGAGAGAAGGTGAAGATCCATAGAGAGAGAGAGAGAGAGAGAGAGAGAGAGAGAGAGATGGGTGTTTGAGAAGTGAAAGGGAATGCATGATGGAAGAGAGAGAGTGAAAAATTGACAAGTAATGTGGTAGGACAGTAATCAGAAGTTGGGGAAAAGAAAAGACAAATGAAGAAAGTAAATGTACACTTGGGAAAAGGAAATGACAGATGTTAAAGTAAATTGTATTTGTTTTTTTTTTTTTGAACTGGTTAAAGTAAAATGTATACTTGCAATCTTTTACGCCTTTTAACTATTTGAGTTGTGTTTAAATTTAGATCGTACATTTAAAACTTACACCGTATATTTAAAATTTAGATCGTACACTTTGAATTTAGACCGTACATTTAGAATTTACATCATACATTTAGAATTTACACCGCATACTTAGAATAAAGAAACAAGACCGTACATATAGAATTTAGAAATAGGACCATACATTTAGAATTTACACCGTACATTTAGAATTTAGACTGTACATTTACAATTTAGACTTGTGAAATTTGAATTTAGACCGTACATTTAGAATTTAGACTGTACATTTAAAATTTAGACCGTACATTTTAGAATTTAGACTGTACATTTAAAATTTAGACCGTACTGTACATTTAAAATTTAGACCGTACATTTTAGAATTTAGACTGTACATTTAAAATTTAGACCGTACATTTAGAATTTATGAGCTCGAAGCTTGTGAAATTTCAAATTTCAAAGTCTGAAGCCAGTGAAAATACACAAATTCAAATTTCACAAGCTCGAAGCCATTGAAATTTCACGGGCTAAGTTCTCAAAATTTGATCTTCAATGATGAGACTTTAATTACACCAAACAACAATAAGGAAATCAAATTAGAGGTATAATTTTTTATTGACTTTCAGTGGAGGTACATGGAGTTGGAATTTGGAAGTGTTGATGATGTACGTGGACATGGAGTTGGAATCTGTTTCATTCCGCTGAATGCGTTGATGATCTACGTGTAACACTTGCTAAAACATTTGTAAGACACTATACACGTGTGTGTGTGTGTGTGTGATGGAGGGATTGAAGGAGGGATAATTTGGTCAGAATTTGTGGAGCGGGAGTAAGGCGTGCATTTTTGGAGCGGCTTGGAGTTGGTGGGAAATCAGCTCCAAAATATGGAGCGGCCGGTAAATTACCCAAAAGAAAATTCTAAAAGTGGTGGGTTTGGCCCAACAAGTTTTTTAACTTGGCCCAAGGAAGCACGTTTTAGTTAGACCGAAATCCCCTGCTGAACCGACCCCACTCCGAACCGAACCAAAATCAATTTAAAATCGGTCGGGATTGGTCCTGTAAAAAATCATCCCGAATTGATTCTGTCTTGGAAAAAATCACCCCTAACCGATCCAAACCAAACCAATTTCACTACTACTTTATAGTTTTATGGGTCTATTTTTAATAATTTTGTGAAAACTTAGAACTTTAACTATAATTATTATGGTTGTGAATTCTAATTTGTGTACGTCATAATTAATTTATTTATGTTTGTGATACACTTTAGAAAAATATATGCACTTGTTGGACGGGCTTGAAAAATTAAGATTTTAACTGGGTTGGACTTGCGCCTATTAAATTAAGCCCAATTATTAATGGGCCGGGTTTGGGATTGCACATATCTCATTATTATCTAGAATTAACCTTACCCGAACTCGGCCCAGACCGGTGTATTTGCAACTCTACTTGGGACTTAGAAGTTTGCTTCCACCTAAAGTCTCATGTTCGATTCTCCTTGTCAGCAAACTCTTGGAGTCACTGGGGATTATACCTAGTCATTAGCTTCAGAGCCCCAGAATTAGTTGGGGTGCACGCAAGCTAGCCCGGACATCTGTTTATCAAAAAAATATAAATACTCCTAAATTAATACTCCCTCCGTCCCATTTTAAATGCTCCATACGAATATCCATGTCATTTTCAAACGTCTATATCTTTTTATTGGTAATGTTTTCAAAGTTTTTAAAAAATTTGTCTAATAGAACTAATTGAGATCTATCAAATAAGATCCATATTGCATATAAAATACATTACAGAATGAAAACTACAAGAGTTTTAAAAAAATACGCATAATCGTAGGGAGCATTTAAATTGGGACGGAGGTAGTAAAATGTCTTGAAAGGCCATTTCGATTTGTTGGATTGTTCTGTAAAAAGTGAATGAATCTTAACCATCAAATGTGCAATGCAGGAAACCAAAAGAAAGGAAAAAGGTGTGACACTCCTTTCCCAATTTCATTCCAATGGAGGAGTACCAATTCCCTTGCGAACTCCTTTCAGATCTCTCTCTCTCTCTCTCTCTCTCAGTCTCTCAGCCGCTGAAGGCATACAGAATGGAGACTGATCGATCAAAGACACTGAGCTGTCAAAGCTAGGGTTCGTATGCATCATTGCAACTGTGAGTGTTCTCTTCTACTACTTATCTAGGGCTTCTATTTTCACTTTACCTTTTAAATCGTGCAAATCATACAGTAAGTCTACAATTGTCTTCTTCCTCTGAGATTAATGTCAGACTACATCCCCAACGAAATACTAATTGAGATTCTAGCAAAACTGCCCGTAGCGTCTCTACTTCGATTCACATCCGTATGTAAATCATGGTATTCTCTCATCACAAGCCCTAGTTTCGTCGCCAAACACCTCAACCACAGCAAAAGAAACAGTGACAAGCTTCTCATTGGACTTTTCTGTGTTATTGAGAAACGAGCTCAATATCTGTTGTGCCGTGACGATGGAAATTTCGGTGACGAGTATTCAGAGCTGGATTTTCCCCGGGGATATTGGGTAGTGGGTAGCTGCAACGGTTTGCTATGTCTATGTGATAATGATGCCAATGATGGGACAAATATCGTTGTATGGAACCCATCAATTCGAAAATCGGTTGCTCTTCCCAGTATCGATTACCCACAAGGGCCCCCTAGGCTTGTTCTTGGATTTGCTGCCCATCCAACGACTCACGAGTACATGGTGGTTAGCATTGTGCATACGTTGGTGCTTCCGGATCAAGAGAGAGTTCCCTCAAAGGTTGAGGTTTACACACAAGGCAGAGGTTCTTGGAGAGCCATTTCTTCTGCTTCTCCTCCGTTTAATGATGTCCTATTGCATAGGCATGCTAAAGTTGTGGATGGAGTTTTACATTGGCGTGCATACAATTCGGTTGTAATGAGTGGTTCTTGCTGTGTAATTGTGACATTCGATACGGTCACTGAAGCATTTTCTGAGATGATGCTACCTTCTGTTCTAACCAATCGGCTTGGGATACGTCTATCTGTAATTGGAGAGTCACTGGCTGTGATATGTCGTGGACAGATGGGAAGAGATACTTGGTGCGTATGGGTGATGAAAGAGTATGGAGTTCTAGAATCTTGGACTAAACTTTTCAGTATCACTCTAACAGGAGAAACGATAGAGTGCATATTCGGATTTAGGAGAAACGGTGAAGTTCTGCTAGCAACAGACGACAAGGACAACTGCTTGCTTTCTTATGAATACGGAACCAAAACAAAGATAGATACTAGAATTAGGGGAACATATCCTTTTTATGCTGATACATACATCGAAACTCTGGTATTAATGGAAGGACAAAATGATATCTTAAGAGGGGCAGCTTGATCCTTTCTGATGGTCTTGTCAATTACTGAAGTAATGTGTATTTGGATCAGGGAGTTATGAACGGATTCAATAATGGAAAATCCTTTTTCTGTTATCTGTCTTCACATCGAAGTTTTCCTATTTGTCTTGGATCCTCGAGTATCTTTCGTTGTATATGGTCGTGCTTAATGGCATTCAAACTTCCAATGTTTTCCACACACAAGACATTCAGAGTGCATGTGTAGATGTATAGATTTCTTGAGAATGCTTGAAGTTTTTTCTATATGTTTTGACTGCTCACTACTCCAGAAGTCACTTAACATCTTCCTCTTGAATGAGTCCCTAATACGACATAACGATGCGTAAAGTACGGTTAAATCAATGAAAGACGCATCATCTTGCCTCAAAATGTTCTTTCTTTCGACAATTTAAATTTATTTACCACCCAAAATGAGTGCTTTGAATTTCCATCCCTCTGGTACGATACAGAACAGAGTACGAAAGATGGACAGATTTTGGGGCAGAAATTGGGCCTCAATTAAATAGACCATGAGTACCCACGTACCACATAAATGTTTAATTTTATGTACATACATGACGTAAATATACGAGAATATGGTTAAATTTCAAATTTTGGTAGCTGATATGCACTATTTTTGTTTTTTTTTTTTTCCGTTTCTCGGGTAACCCAAAAAAAAAAACTTGAAGTCACATAAACCATTTCCGCAAAAACTCGAATGTGATATAAAGGCGAATAGAGGGGCTCTGTTGTCCCCGACAAGGGACAACAGCTACTGTCCCCGGCGATTCCGTGGAGTTCCGATCTCGGTTCGAGAATTGGAAACGTTCACTTCGAAGAGCTCGCCGAGTAAAACAAGTGTACCAAAAATTAGCTCAATCGGATATCATTTAGTACTTGATCGGAACATTTTTTTCTTGAAGAGAATGCATCCAAAACACTAGATCAAACCCACTCAAATCCATTATTGCCGATTTATGCCGAGTGATATGTGTACCGATCAGGTACTAAATGATATCCGATTGAGCTAATTTTTGGTACACTTGTTCTACTCAACGAGCTCTTCGAAGTGAACGTTTCCGATCATTGAAACGAGACCAAAATTCTGCAGTCAAAGACAATAACTAAAACGGGCATGTTCAATCAAAATTCTATATTCAAAGACAATATCTTCATGTTCCTTTTAACTTAAATAACCGAAAATCGAAACGATACCTATGAGAAATGGGTCAAACCTCTAACACGAGTGATTTTTTGAGCAAATACCACAGCGTACAACAATCTTCGTCAGCAGGATCTCCACTGCTGCATCCGAACATAAGAATCATACACCGACCAGCTACCATCAACGTTGTAACGGAAGAAAACTAGATAATGTTCTAATAGACGAATTGACTAGATATCATTCTAACAAACGAGCTCTTCAATCCACAAGAGAAATACAAAACTAATACTAGCGAGACAATACAAAACCAACCCATGGTTAGCGAGACAAATTTAGACACAACGTTTATTTGTAACTCACGTGACATCAGTCTCAAGTGCGCTTCTCTCATTTTGGATGGAACTTCCAAATACCTAGAATTCCAATCCCCATGCGAGAGGACGTTACAAAACTACAGTATCAAAAAAAATTACTATTTAGCGTGTCCGTTGTTGGAAATTACTATAACCATCTCAGATTCAAACTCCAAGCCTAGTTTTGAATCAAATTTGGCTCAGAGAATCAGAGTAATATTTGGCCCCAGTATCAAAACTACTATTCCTACACAAGACACTAGCTAGAATTTCTCCAATATCAAGCATTAATTTTAGTCTGTACTAGATTGATCTCATATCCATGCTTAATCACAGCAACCACATACTACTACAAGCAAGATTTTTACAGTTCACCAAAATCCTTGGTACTATTGATTTTCCGTGCCAGTTTACCAATTTTAGTGGCCCTTCAAACCAAGAAAGCAAGAAAGTCTGGCTTCATTACACAAATTGGCTTTTCTGTAACAGAACATCATACATGGGGAAGTCTCCTAGCATCAAAATAGACAACTTCTGATTGACTTTAATGCGTCCGCCAATGCCTGCAAGAAAAGTGAAATAACAAGAGTTATTGGAGGTCTCTCTATATCTGTATTCAGGCATTTGAAACGGCTAAGAGAAGCAGAGGGACTCAGCTCACCATCTTCGTATCAGTAAAGAATCATATACGAAGGTTTAAGGAATATAAGCATACACAGACGATGAAGTGTCCTTGCTTTATTGAAGATCCAAGATACAACTGGAAGCCTGAAATAATTGCACATAAAAGTTGATTACAGAAGAATTTATGGCAAAGCTAAAGGCGATTAGGCAAATGTATCACAAAAATAAACTTAAAATTCAATCAGAAAATATCTTCTTTTCGGAACCTCCTAAAGTACAGAAAATGAGTTTGGGGAAGAAAGCTAGAAGCAATGGCGAAAATGTAGTCTATGTTATGAATGCTATGCGTGAGCATTATTTTGTATAGTTTGGAAAATTTCCAACCAAATTCTAGAATTTTAACCGAGAGAGCAAAGTGGAACACTAGGCCAGCATAAGTCACTCCAGAACAGCAGAAATAAACACAGAAATCTTCCAACTGGAAGTAATCCCTAATCAATGAAGAAAAGTGACTTTGCAAGTATCTCACAAATGAAGGGAGAAGCACATAGTCTTCAAAGTAAATGCTTTTCCGAAAACCAATGACAGGCCAAGGAAGAAGCTCATTTGTAATCAACAAAAATGCATTCCTTTCTCACTTTGATAATTATGTGGTTGAACACTGGGACAGCAGCAGATAACCAGATGGATAACCAGATGGATCAAATGGGAAACAACTCTAGGTTGAGGCTTTTGGAAATTTTTGTTTTAGAGCATAGGAAGTCCACATGAAACTGTAACTACCAAGTAAGCATTCAGAGCTAAAAGCAACTGTGCAAGTCCTCAAAGACAGAATAGATATCTAGAGGGAGTTAAGCGAATTATGGGGTAGTGACAAGTCAAAAATTAAGTTAAAAACCAAGGCATTGTCAGGAAATCCATACGTCTACACATGCACTCATGATGTCTGTTTGCTGAAAACTTGGAAAGTTGAATGCAATAAAGCATGGCATGCACTCGTAATGTCTGTCTGCTGAAAACTTGGAAAGTTGATTGCAATAAAGCATGAATATGAGGAAAGATACTCGAGGATTTTAAGACAACCACCAGATATGCAATACATTATGAAATTTTTATTAACCATGGAAAAAAAAACCCAAGGACTCAAACAAAGTGACAAAATAGGAATAAGGCGATGTGAAGACAGATAACTAAATGGGATTCCCCTTCCTAAATCCATAATCCAAAGACAGCTTAGTTCAGCAATTATCATCTTGAAAAATAGGAGTGTGATAGGCTAACTCTTTAAGGCCAACATACTGAAGCTATAACAATGTGTACAAGTCAGTACTCTGCATAGGCATACCACGTGTGTATAATAATGGCCAAAAAAGCTACACTTGTTGAAGCACTCATTTTGGTATGGATGCCCTTATGTGCTCCATAAACTTCCATTGAGGCCTCCCGTCATCGGACAAAGGGACTTCTTGTTCTAAGATGCTCTTGAGCCATTTCACCCTGTTAACAAGTTCCTCCAGATCCAAAGCTGCAGCAATTAATGTGTCAGAGTACATAGAATTCAAGGAAATATTCCCACCAGTTCTCATCTTCATCAAGGGCCCAATGCAAAAGGATCGGTTTTCCTCAGCGGGAAGTGCTGCAGTTTCATCTGAAGTATCTCTACCGCGTGAACAAGGGATGCTGTCTGGCGAACTCGTTTTCCTAATGGCTCTATCCCCAATAAGCAAATCCATATTTTCCTCTGGCCTTTCTGTTGCACCCTTGGAATGTGTTGGTGGCGATGACTCTGATGAAATCTGAGAGGAAAAGGAAGCATCAAAAGATGATGCATCGGTTGGTTGAACATCTTTTATTCCTTCATCCACTGCGTCAATCTCCAACTTTGGTAGGCCTGTGGCAGCTACGAAGTCTCAAATTTTAAGCAACTAGTGTTAAATGTTAACTTGTTAAGGCAGTAATCAGCAAAGTGACAGTTATAGACATAACCAAAGATTGTGGTTCACTACCATTGTGCTTTCCTTTCATACGTCTACAAAAAGAACTTATTGAAGCAAAAGTTCCAAGCTAAGCAACTGACGATAATACTTAGGTTAACTACGCAGAGTTGGATACATAAAGAAAATAGATTCAAGTTAAACTGTTGATCAAGTTAACAACACAAACTCTCGAAGTTAAGGACTTCTAGCTTGGTCTTATGCGGATCAAATAGTTCCACTCATAGGCCAATAACAGTCAGAACTAGTAGAACTTTAATCAGTAAATCTTATGTGAGTTATGTTACACGGTCTTGGGTAGAACTCAACCCCAAAAGCTAGCTCATGAAGCGAGGGTGCCCTCACGCTTATATATTTCAAACTACTTTGGTAACCAGGCGATGTGGGACTTTGCTTCACAAGTTATACACCCACAAATTTTTCCCTGGTTGTTGGCATCTTATTTGGAGAATCAGCTGAAGAAAGTATCCTACTTCCATGGCCTATACTTTTTAAACTGGTAACACCATGACTTCAAGCACCAAGTCTGCAGAGAAGAATGTCCAAGTCTACATTGTCAGACCAGCACATTTTCTGCATTAATTCTCAGAAATATTCGCATTTCCACAGAACAGAGAAATTCCAGTGGAAGTTATCAAGAGTACCATTCTACCATGTCCCTCCTCAACTGTTCAAACGAGATACGAAAAAGCATTACACCTAACAGTGTAATTAGATGCCAAATGCAATTTAAACAATTAGAGGAACTATTTAGTGTCAACAATTTTGCTTGATTCCAATCCATATTGAATATTGCTAGAAATACAACGTGCCATGATAAACACGTCACTCCGTTTTTGCAGAATTCATGTAACTGGGAAAAACAAGCACCAATTGAAAAGGACACTGAAATGTCTAGCAGTCATCTGTTCAATCTAGAGACAGAATCTCTATCCAACATTAGAATAATTCTGCTCGAACTTTAAGTTCCAAATGTATAAGCTGCTTCTTACCTCGATTCTCTGGCCTAACTATTCGAGCACAAAGACGAAAGTTTTCTCCTTCCTGTACCAGTCAAATAGAAGGAGATGACGGGGTAAAAACGCAAAATAGCTAGCTACAAATATCCACGTAGACGAGCAGATGGGAGGCACCTTAGAGGTAGGAACACTCCAACCATGTTCTGGAGACCATTCCAAGGATGGGCGCAGATCGTTGCAGGAAACTTCATAACATGAACCTTCACCAACTGGAGGTGGTGGCAGCTCAATCTATAGAAACATGGTTGCAAGAAAATGTAAATACGACAACACTAATTAACAAAGGATCTTTTAAATATTAACTGCTATTAACATATGATCTTATTTGAAGAAAAAACAAAATGCTCCAGGGAGGAAAACCAATACATGGTTTCTTGTCCCGACTTCAAATTTCCATCGGTGCATAACTCAACTAAAATGATACAGGAGGATCCAAATGCATTGCGAGAACCAAATTTTTATTGCAAGAGAGGTATACTCGATTGCAAAATCCACTTGGACTGCCCAGGAAGGTCTGAGACTCCCACTCTCTCAGCGTATCGGCACAAGTAAAGATGGGTGCAATAAGATGGAGTTCAATTGATTGAGGGAGGTAGAACCTAGGAAACCCTGGGAGATCGACCCCTGAATGCCTTGGCATGAAGGCTAAGGCTGATACATTGACAAAGGCCAAACAAATAAGAGAGAGACTATTACACCGCCATTGACCTGTTTACCTATCTTGATACCCCTTTTCCATGTTAGATGCTTCTTCACAGTGCCAAAAAACATTACTCATTGAAGGAGCGCATGGACATTTACCATCGAGTGGCTCATAGACACAAGAACAAATCTTCTTGGACATCACAGAATTTCTGTACCATCTTTAATCTCTGTATCCGCTTGTACATGAGTGAGGTCAAACTAGTAATTTTGAAAAGTGCAAATGGGTGGCAACTGGCAAATCTGAAAAAGTATTACCTGAACCCTGTCATCGCCTAATATTTGAGCCACTCTTCCAGACCACTGAACACCATCAATCGACCAATCTACCAAATCCCCCACTTTCCACACACAATTGATAACAACTGTCTCTTCGGAAAAAGCTTCTACAGGAGGCATTTGACTCTCATGGCATATAGGAGGATACTGCGGACGCACCATCAACTGCCTTTTCTTCTCCTTTGACATCTTGCTCCCAGGGGGCACCTGGTATATTCTGGTACACTGGATTTCTGCAGAAGTGCAAATTCAACAACTTAAAGATGCACTTTCATTCATATGGAAGAGAAGAACAAATATCTACTACTCTCTCCATCCCAAAATGATGTCCAAAATCACTACTCACGCCTCTCGGAAAAATGATGTCCAAGCTATGATGAATTATATATGCAATATCGATCTTGTTTGATAGATCTTGCTTATTTTTATTTTAAAAAGTTTTTAAAATCGTAAAAAGTACTATAAAATACGAAATATAATTTTTTTTTGAGAGGCGTGAATAGTGGTTTTGGACATCCATTTTGGGACTGAGGGAGTAAGAACTCATCTAGAATTTGATGTCATAAAACGGCTCATCGCACCTGAATAGTAAAAGGTAAATATATAAACCCTAGGGTAGAAGGTAGCTTATTCTGGCTTTATCTTTAGTTGGATTCATTCACCCTTCATAAACTCTTCTACATATTGATTCTACTAAGTACAAACTATATACAGATAAGGGGAAAATGAAGCATAAGAATGAATGGCCTTGTTCGTTTCCCTGTTTAGTTTTAGTTTTAGTTTTGATGACATCATCATTTCCCTCATTTCTCTCTCTATCTCTCTCCACTCATTACACCTGCTGACATCATCAAAACTAAACTAATCTATCTAACCAAACACAGCCATTGTAATTTCAGTCCAACATGCTCGCTGATGGTTCTGCTCAGTTGTCACAGTTCCCATTGGAACACAACCACGAAATTTAAACGGCAATTGACATGTAAATTCTTTGTTTTCCGTAAAAGATACTATAGTTACTTTGCACACTACAGATATAACACATATGATCCTAAAGGCCACGCGACTTACACAGTCATGTGAATCATTGTGTATCTCTCTACTATTTATTTTTGGGAAATTAACAATGGGTGAAGCAAGGTGGAAAATCATTAAGAATACATGTCGCCATGCCAAGAAATCCTACATGTTATAAATGGCATTCAAGCTTAAGTGCTTAAGCAACAAACTATGGTTTAATTTACCAAATACCCAAGTGATACAAACAAGTTTTGGAGTAGGGATAAGGAGATACAAACACTCCTGCTAGACTTACCGACTAAATGTCATCAGCCAGTAAGAATGATTGTCCAAGGATGCATAATTACTTGAAAGGGATGAATAAACACAAGACTCCTTAATTTGATAAAAGCAAGAAGAAAGGTGAAGCCTCTACAAAAACTGTGCTTGTGAATGTTTTGATTTCGAAGCTAGGGGCAATGGGTGCGTGAATATGACCTTGTACAGAGTCAAAAGTGCAAATCATTTTTAAAAAAAGTGTGGAGAACGTTCACATTGTTAAATCCGGAACAGTTATGTAGCATTTCAGCTGGGAAAGATGCCTAAGGTATGCTCTTGTATGATAATAAGTTTGGGGTGCTAGTGTAATATAATTTTTAGTCTCATTATTTTTGGCCTTTCCCAAAAGGCAGGCTCTTTAGCATTCCCCTCCATTCAAACAAGATGACCGTTGAATGGGACCATCCCGTTCATGGTGGAATTCCTCCTTTTTTGAAGACAATTCTCTCAATAGAGTCCACAACATCCCCTGTTTCTAGGTAAGTTTAGAAGGAAAATCTCAGAGTCCAAAAAATGCGTTTCTTTTGTGATTTTTTTGGACAAATGGTTAAGCAATCTCATCCTTCTGAAAAAAAGGCAACCAGCAATTCTGTCTTTCTGCTTGTTTTTTCAAGATTCATTCACGACAGGATAACCACCAGTTACTATCATGATCCCCACCAAAGCCTTTTGGCCTCATACTTTAGAGGGTGCCCTACAACATGGGTGATGCTTAATGTAAATATTCGATCTCGGAATGTTTAAGGACGTCAAAATATTAATGACTATACTATAGCATGCATAGGCTAAAATAAAATAGCTCTGCAAATCATGTGCAACATAAAGCTTCTACAGTATACAAAACATTTGAGGGAACATGCAAGTAATACAACTACCACTGAAGATGACGGAGGTAGAAAAGACAGTACAAAGCCCGATGGCTAAACCCACAGCTTAAATTACCAAAGAGAAAATAGCTCAACAATTTATGTGCAGCAACTTAAGCTTCAAAATTTGATAGAGACCGTCCGTTACTTACTTTCATCTGGAAAATCAACGTATTCCAATGCATACTCAATGTGCCCTTTTCTCCTGGCAATCTCTTTTATCTGATGGAATTTACAAAGATGGTTAAGTGCATATAATTCTCTTACTCTCGAAGATCACCTCCAACATAAGAAAAACTGAAGTTCCTCCAATCCCAAATATAAGAAAGGATATAAGTGTGGTATTTGCTAAATAAGTAGAGAAAATGAAAATAAGGCAAATATCAAAATTTCAAGCATGATGTCCAATGTTGCTCTCTCCAATGCAAACAAAATCGTTTAATTGACTCCTACTAAATCAACCTGTCATATTAGGTTCAACCGAGCATAGATTTCAGATATTAGGAAGACTACACATACTTGCCGCGGGAAAAAGTATATCCTGGCCCTTTAAAATAAAAAACAACTCCAAAAATAATGGAAGAAGTAAAATTTGGCTTCTAAAATTGCAACTATACATAAAGTACCTATCAAAACAAGAGAGAAATAAACTGAGGGTTGTAGTAGGCCCCGCGCGCTTTGAATTTTGTTCCTTTTTTTTGTCCAAAGTTCATCAACTGTCATACGACCTTCGGAAAGTGAAGAAAAATCCTTACTTGGTTCCTTCTGATGGCTTGGAGAGTATAATCAACTTCATTATAACCATCGAAAAAACATCAAATGATTCAAATCTATGCATCACTGGGTGCAGCATTCAGTAGTACCTTGCATCGAAACCATGCACCTCGGAACCCAGTCTGGAAACATCTTGACTCAGCTAGTTGTCCAACTATCAAAGGCAGCATAACTTGCTCGTCCATGGTATTTCAAAACGAAATATGGCCGCACTATTACATTAGTGTTTTTAACAGCATCACAACACAGAGGGAGAAAGCCATTGGATTATAATTCAAACACTAAAAGTAAGCAGTTAAACAAAGACCTTCACAAAAAACTCCATGATGTTTTCCTTATCATAAGCAAAATAAGACTGCCTCGTCTAGAAATAACTACAATGTCCATTGTCATTCAGCAAAATGATTATTGTAATAACAATCACAAAATAGAATAACAATCAAAGCACACCACACAAGAACACCAAGATACATGTGGTTTTGCATAAGCATAAAGCTTAAACGTAGTCCACGGGCAAAGAGCAAGAGAGAATTCACAATGAACGAGAAGAAGCACCCAACGATATATGCGAGACAAATCTCTGCGGAGCACAAACCCTAAGTGGAACCCAAAGCGACACTCCAAAACCCTAACAGCAAGCCCCAAGACTAATCTACAATATGATACCCAAAGGAATCCCTACATAATGGTATCCAAAGGTGCCTCACCGTACTGGATGTACCCAAGGGGGACAAACCCTAATACTCAAAAAAGTTCGTATTTATAAGAAAACCCTAAAAGTAGGCAGAAAGTTGCCAGATTCAAGGCCCTTTCCGAACAAATATCTTCTTCCAAACAAATATAACGAGATTTTTCTTTACTATTGTGTGCATTAGGTCATTTGTGCGTAGCGCCGTCGCCAATGTAAATGAAAATCTACTTAAATTCATGAGTAAGTAGTTACTAGTGTTGGGAAACAAATCCCAGAACCTAGTAATTACGTGTACAGAATAGACAACCAAAAAAAAGAAAGAAAAACCTACATGGAGGAATTAGGGTTTTACCTCACTTCTCTAAACACGAAGTTCAATGACTTGTTTATTTGTTAAACTCGAAAGATCCGATTACTCTACCCAATGAACTCTACCTTATGATCTTCTGTCGTACTCCCTTACACCTTTGATCATGCAGCCAAGCGTGGACTCCTAGGTGGTCTTCTTGTTCTCTCTCGCAGCCTCTTTTCTAGTTTTTTTAAATAAGTGTGTGAGACCTAGAGAACATAATATATATTTATAGAACTAGGGCAGAGACCTGAGCAGAAATAAATCTGGGCTCCTTGTGTAAATAAGAAACCCTAATCCACCAATCTTATATTTCTTATTTCACAAATTATAATTCACATCACCACATAATTATAATAGCACTCCCTTCCTTATCTCTATTATGTATTAAATACTCAAATATCTCCACACGTTAAGATTACAAATACATGTTAATTAAATTAAATTACTAACAATTATATTTAATCTAACATCTTATAAAATACCTCAAGACTTTCTACTTAACTTATTCAATATGTCAGATACAAATATCCACCTGCAGGGTTTGACATAATGGAAACTTATAAGCTTGCTTAAGGGGGTATCATCAATCTCTACCGGGACGTGGATTCCATTAATAATTAAGAGTTATCTTATATATAATGTTCTAAACCAATCACCCAACCCACCGAGACTATTGACCCTAAAGAGGATCTCACTTTCTAATAAATCAAAGTCAACAACCTTAAATGTACTCATCTATTAATTATCTTTGGATTAAGAGCAAAAGCATTCATAATAACCAAAAGGTTCTAATTGTCTTTTAATATCAGTATTAAGACAATTACTTTAAAGCGATCCTATTCAATACTCAAAGTTTACTAGCATAATGAGTTGGAACTTGAATTATTCCATGTAATCAAGACAGATCTACTAAAACATTGTGTTACAATCCTACTGATGGCTTGTCAAAGTTCATCTAAAATTGTGAATCAAAACTTATAGTCCACAAGAACCGATGATAAAATCTTACATGTGTAAGCCGTACTCTACACACTGGATCATCTACCATGTAATATAACAGTAACACATACACAGCGTACAAAAATATCATGCAAACATTGCCTATAAAAGATTTTCATCAAAATGAATAAATGATTAATAAACAAGGAATTATATATTAATCAATTACGTAAAAGCATGGCTTTTAATATAAATTTCTATCAAGTAGGGCCCAACAAAACAAACGAAATCAGGCCCAATAAATATTTAACCACATAATCAACTTTGTTTTAGATAGAGTTTTGCATTACAGAAGTTTTCTATACGATTTTGTTTGAATCAAAATCATTAAGCCACCTCTGTTGGGGTCACTCCATTTCCATTATTGACCAACACACTTGTGTTTTATCCAATATTACTTGACCCTTCAGGGTTGACTTGCAGAACTTGTGAAGCCCTAACTAGAAATTAAAGTTCCAAGCACTATAGTAAAAACTTCATTTGCCAGAACTATAAATAAAAGGATAAGGTAACCATTTAAAGGTGTTTTACTGAATCTAACGCTTTAGGTTTAGCCTTTTGGGGTTCAGGGTTTACCCTGAGTGACTGAGTCACGCTACTAAAGGATTGTTCTCTACATAAAAGACGGATTATCATATAGCAGAAGTATAATGCCAAAAACCAACACTAAGAGTGCATTTGGGCTAAATTAATTTTCGTTAAAGAAAGACAGTATTACTTCACTTTTGGTCACTTTTTTTTTTTTTTGTGTTTCATACTTTCATTATAGTTTTTATTTCCAATCGTTGTGATTGAACTATTGAAGGGGGAAATAAAAAAACATATAAAAGACCAAAGTTAATAAATAAAAAAATTCATAAGAAACCAATAATCCAAAGAAATATCTATTTAACCCGAATTTAGAAACAATTAAGAGAAAACTACCAAAAGATTCTGCCAAAAAGATCCAAAAAAAAATTAGCCCAAGTGGCCTGTTTTGGTCTCTTCTGCCAGAATAATTGCGCAAAAACAGTTTCCAGAAAAGTGCTTTCGGCAGTAAAACACAAATACAGATGGGAACGCAGTGTAGATTGAGATTTCTGTTAATCAATTTAGAGGGGGGGGAAACACCATCGCCACTGTTAGGTTTGAGAAATGCGTACCCGAAAAAGAATTCTCAGATCATCTATTTCGTCGGAGATCCAAATAGGATTTGTTGGCTTCTTGGCTTTCCTCCCGCGTATCTTCGAAAGATGAATTTTAAAATGAGGCGCGTCTCCTAGTCCGATTGGATTGTGTAGTCTGCGAGGTGTGGACCGGGTTGTACTGTGCAGTTTCTGTATGGATCCAGAAATACTACTTACACAGAAAATTTATTTAGAAATTTGTTCAGAATTTGAAATCAGTGTCTCAAATTCACTTGAAAAATAATCTGAGCTATTGATTTTAAATTTTGAGTAACTTTCTAGGTAAGTTTTATGGATACTTAGCATTTTTTGTAAGGACTTGGTTCCTCTATGCAGTAATGGGAGAGAAGCTTCCCATTAAGTTCCTTTTTTTTGTTGCCTGTAAAGGATCACATCAATGATCATAATCGTATATTATATAGATCTCGTCAATTAATTCAAACATCAAAAAATTATGTTTGTCAAATTAATAAGGCCTTGTTAAATGGGTTTGTTTTAGCAAATAGTTTTGCTAAAATAAACCCACTTGAGTTTATGGAATTCTTATTTCATCAAATGGAAAACAAGGCCTAAAGGTAAGGGTACCGACCTTTTACTGAAAATGTCCATTGCCGTGCGGGGCCTATTTTTAAAAATCTGAACCCTTCATTAATTTTAAAATAATTTTTCGAATGTCTCTTAAAAAACTCATCTCAATTGTGTAAGCGGGTGATTCTATATTTCAATTTCCCGTTCAGAATTTAGGATCTTAAATTCTGAATGAAAACTTTAAATTTGGATTAGCCACTTACGTATATCCAATTCTACTAATTTTTTTGCAGAGACATTAGAAAAATTATTTTAATTTAAAGAACTGTTCGCATTATTCGTTTGGGACCCAAAATGAGCTCCGCACGTACATACACATCTTCGGTACCCAAATGGGTCGGTCCCTGTAGTTGGGTCATACCTTTTGATACCTTGATCCAAATGCATTTATCTTGAAAAAAGTGAGAAAAAAATGATTTCGGTCCTATGTGGCCTAGTACATTTTTTTCCCAATATTAATGTGATATGATTAGTTATCAAACGATATATCAACACAAATGTTGGCAAGGTTGAAGTACTCAACGAAATCTACATAATGTATGATTTTGATCATCAATGTGGGCTCAGTATAAGTCTAAACAAAGAGGAACTGGACGGAAAGCTCCTCTAATATCACTGGAGAGAAGCATTAGCCTTTGTGTATTTTTAGGTGATGGTAGCAAAATTGTCACCGTTCGGCCACTCTCATTGTAACTTAGTTGTGTCATGACTTCATTTTTTTTATTATATAATAGGGGTGAAATTATAACCAACCAAGTCGAAACCATTGGAAAAATGGTTCGGAAATTTCAGGATTTGATCAGTCTAAGCCCAGTCCCAACTAGTTTTTGAAGAAAACAATTCAAATTTTCGGTTCGGTATCAGTTACCTTGAAATATGCTGGAACCGAACTGAGTCGAACTGATATGGCGTAATACGGAAACCGATTAAACCAGATAGGGGTTGATCTCTAAAAAAAAAATAGAAAAAGAGGGGTTTTGATGGAGTATTTAATTAGTGTTGGACTCGTTTGACCCAATTTTGGCTTGTGGTCTTGGTTTGTGGCCCAAGGTAAGAGATTTGGGCTTAATAGTAATATCATTTACATGGGATGTGAAATACGCTTGTTTTTACTTTTTGGTTCTGGCCCAATTTTTTTTTTTCTTTGTTTGCAGGTTCTTTTGAAGCCCAACCTTAAAAAACCAAAAAGTCCAACCAAACTGAACATAAAGCTATCTTTTTTTAATAAAATACGGTCTTGTTTGTTTTGGGTTTCAAAACCTAATTTTATCAATTATTATTCAATCATTACCTCTATTTTTAAATATTATTTTCATTTTCTCTCTCTATCTCTCTCTAATTATGAAAGACAGCAGCGGGGACGGCGTGACAGCGGCGGTTTCCTTTTTTGCTCTTTTTATTTATTTATTTATTTTGCTTTTTTTTGTTCCTTTTTGTTAATGTTAGTTTTTGTAGGTGGTTTTTGGCCAGCGGTTTTGTAGGCCGGTGAGTGTTTGTTTTGGTTGTTTTGCTTACCGGTTTTAGGCTGATGGTTTGATTTAATACATTTCTATCTCTTACCAAAAAAAGAAAAAAGAAAAGAAAGACATATGCATTCATCCACACCTAAAATCTTGATTCTCTTATTTATTTTTGCATAGGGTTTTTTTTTTCTTTCTATTTTTGTTAACGTAAGAATAGAAACAGAGAAAAGAGTAGAGCTGACAACGGATTCAAACTATTTGAGTTTGAGATTGTGTTCATTATCTTAAAAAGCTCATTCCATATAAGTTTTATTTTTTGGGGGTCATTCGTCATTCCTAATCTATTAGGTGAGGAAGGTGGCCGGGATGGAGCTAGGGGATGGCTAGTAGGGACTGTCGTCCCTGCTACAAATTTTTTTTATTTTAAAACATTACTATTATTACATTGAAATATATATAATCCGCCCCCATGACACAAAAATCTTGGCTCCGTCCTTGGGAGGGGATGAATGGGACTCGATCCCATGATATAGTGTGAGGCATCCAAAAGCTCTACTGCATGAGCTAGCCATCACTTGCCATATAAGTTCTATTATTATATAAACAAACCAATGTTGAATAGGTTTTTTTTTTTTTTTTTTTTAAGTTTTAAGCTTTCAAATCAAGCTCGAAACAAAGTTGTTGCTCCACTCATTTGGTTTACGATATATAAAAATCCATGCTACTCGAGGTCGCCTGATTTTCAGATTGCTTAAAGCTCGTTCAAGAGGTTGGCTTGTCGCATGAAAAACTATTTTCAGAACATATGCAGCAAAACTTTTTCCATTTAACAATGCACTAGTAACACGATGAGCATTTGCATGTTGAGAAAAAGAAAAATCTAATTTGGGAATAGACTTTGAACTAGATTCAGACATATTGTGTCATAAATCACCGTTAGCGAGGAATCAATATCAACACAAACAGCCGAAGAAACGACAAATAGATAAAAGAAGTAAAGATTGCTTACCACATCAGTGACACAAAAAACACCATAAAAGAAAAAGGATTTGGCAGTAACGAGAGAGATCTTCTTGATAAAAAAAACAGTGGTTTTAGCAACCTCCTATTAACAAGGGCAAGAAGGTTGGGCAAACCTCCTAGGGAGGCGTATAAGGGGTGAGAGACACCCTGGTTGTTAGGAGGAGGTTTGATGTGAAGACGAAGAATTAGGGTTAGGGTTTGTAGCTCTGATACCGAGAAGAGAATTAAAAAAGAAGAGATTTCTATATAATTGGCTTAACTCCAAAGAGAGATAGCCACATATATTTATACTATTGATGGGTGGACAAGGAAGGAAAGAAGAATTATGAAAACAACAAAAATAAAGGAAACAAATCAAGGCCGAACACAAGTACCCCAAAAGAACCCGTGATTCTACAAATCTCGGGATTCCTAATTTATTCTAATTCCAACATTCTTAATTTATTCCAATAGATACCACTGTCCCCATCCCCAATCCACCCACCCAAATCCATCCACATCCCCTCCCCAATCTCCACCAGGGAATTATTTTTACCCTCCATCCCCACCGCAAGTTGAGAAATGGGGATCCCTGCGGGGAATCGGGGATCCGAATTGACAAATGTGAAACCATTCATGAGAAAAATGTGAAACTAAACTCAACTCGTTAACTTAAATTCTATTAAGATATTATTCAGAAGCTTGGGGAAAATTGGGAACAACACAATTGAGAACATAGCATGAATGACTTAAGAAAATGTGAGTAATAAACTAGTTGGGTTCTGTCTCTCTGAGAATGGAAAAGTGTGTTAATATGAGTTGGGTTTTCTTTTGGTGTTATAATTTTACTCCAATTTTGGTTGTGAATGGTGTATGTAGGTTAAGGGGAGGTTAAGGACTTCACGAGGTGCGGCTGTGTAAGTGTGAAATAAGAAAAATGGATTAAAGTTATAAACCCTAACTAGAGTATATATATAACTGGGATTCGGGGCGGGGAGGGGTGGGGATCGGAGTGGGGCGGGGACAGGCTCAAACCTATCACCTACCCAGGCTCAAACCTATCACCTACCCGTCCTCAACTTTTAAAAAAAAAATCATTCCCAAATCCTAGTTGATCCTTGAAAAAATTCTCGAATCCCCTATCCATTCGGGATGGGGAATGGGCGCGGGTCGGCTGGGATGACCGCCTCTAAATTTAATAGTATATTTTGACCGTAATTGAAAAAGCTAAAATACAAAATGTGAAAAAGCCAAAACAAACAAAGCTCCCAAACACGGACTTGGGGTTGCCGCTGTGCGCATTCGGACCGTCTGTTGTTCGATTGAACGACCCAGATTTCATGTTGCACGCACGACAACGAACGGTTTGGATATAAATGTATTGAGATGAAATTTAGACAGTTCATTCGAACAACGAACAATGAACAACGAATGACCAAAATATACATAGCACCTGGTTGTGCACGGGACTGCACAGCAACCCAGGTGCCCCGAACACCCGCAAGTGGAAACAATTAACTAGGCCAGTTTGACATCGTTTATCACTCGTGGGGAGGACTCCCGAATCCCTTCCTCAACAGTAAAAAAAAAATAAAAACGCACAGGAATAAAGATAGTAAAACAATAAACTAAACGGAATCGATTCTCTTCATCTCCGCCTTTGCCCTGCTGCTCTTCTTCGACCTCAAATCTCTCAGTCTCTTCTATTTTTTTTTCTCTCTCTCTCTCTCTCTCTCTCGATCTCGACCTGAACGACAGCTGTGTGTTGCTTACAGGTTTTTGTCCTCCTTCGATCTATGCAACTTTTTGTCTGTGGATTGAAATTCTAAAGTTCGTTTTTGTTAGGGTTTTGGGTAGGTTGGCTTTTTGTGGGAATTTTACAGCGCGGTTTTCTTTGTTCCCGGTAATGGATTTTTAGTCTAACTATCTATGAGATTGTCATAGAGTCTGGTTCGGCAAATGGTTTTGTTAATCGTGTCTGTCAATCGTAGATATGTTTTATTTATCTGATTCTCGCGTCAAACTCGATTTTGTGAGTTGTGAATTTGGTTTTTTATTGAAAGTTTTGTTTTTTTGGATATGGTGATGGGTTTTGGAATTTGGGTTAAAGAGTCTAAACTATGCAGTGGTCGAATTTACATCTTGAAATATCTTAATTGGTGATTGGAAATTGGAAAAGGGGACATTTTTAATGCGCCCATGGATAGAGTATGCCCTTACTTTTCCCCTTATGGAGTTTGTTTTTTGTCCAGCAGGTGAAGTTGGAAAGAGTGTGCTGGAAGTTGTGGAGTGGGAAATGGCTGGGATTTCGAGCGAGGATTCGGGTTCTGGAAGTTCTACAGAGGGGATTTCGAGCGGGCAGCAGCCGTGCGAATCTGGGGAAGCATTGGTGGAATGGCGGTCGTCTGAGCAGCTTGAAAACGGAACCCCATCAACCTCTCCCCCTTACTGGGACACAGATGACGACGATGATTTCGGTAGGCTGTTTGCCCCTCCCATAACTATTTGCACTATGTTCCTTTCCATTTCTTCGTAAGATATGGCAGATTGTACGAAGAGTGATCAAATAGCTGTGGTTTTGTGCACCCTAAATTTTGAACTATTTTTGGGTTTTGACTTCACTAGTAATTTAAATGATGTTAAAGTTAAGTATTTTGATATTGGAAATGAAGATACATTTAAAAGAGTCTTTTCTTGCTGGGTGTGAAGTTTGGTGCTAAGCATTGGTTTAGACTAGAAGGGAACTGTACTTTGGTTGTGAGAAGCTCGATTGTGTAATAGCTGGCGCTCCCATCATAAATCAGGTAATAGGAACATAGTCAGTTGCGACTTCAGATGGCTAGCGTAAACAAATTATGTCCGGGGTTGTTTTACAGTTGATTCTGTGACGGAGTTACTTGTGACAAACAGAAGGTTGCGAACTTTGCAGTTGTCGAAGACTCGTATTTTGACATGAATAATGCCCATTTTTTTGTTACTAATATCGTGCAATTATTGAAAAAGCTTCATTGCCGGCAAAAAAATGGAGAAGCAAAAGTAAAACGCCCTTACAAATATAGTTTCCATGCTGCAGTTTGCTCCTTCAATCCATGTCTTGGATAGGTTTTTGGAGGACTCTCAGTTTGCAAACCAAGGGATGGCTTCCATGCTGTTAACACAAAACGACAAAATAAGATGTAATATTGATTTAGGGATGAAATCCAAGGTTCATTGCAAGCATTGGCTGAGGGACAGATAACTTATAGGTGTTAGCGCTAATGGAAGCCAAACAAGATGCTTTTCCTCTGCTTAAAAAAGGTGATGGTGAACTGCGCAATTTTCGCGGTAGAACTCAACCATTAGCAATGTTCTAGAAATTGCTAGGTGCTAGTCTGGCGGGAGTGAGGTGCCCAACACCTAGGCCGACTAGTCTGCGCTCGGGGATTAGTCGGTTTTTAAACACACACATATATGTATATATGTAATTCCCCCCTTCCCCAAAGTTTGGTTAAGAAATGACATAAGAATAGGAAGAAATGGATTAAGACAAAAGAAACAACTAAAATGTAGCACTTAAAAATATGATTTGCTATGAATCATGTAGATATATGTGTATATATGTGGTTTGATATGTATTGTGTGTCATATATTTTCTTATAATAACGCTTTAAAACCCTGCACTTTTTGCTATTACACATTTAACCCAAAATACTTTTACATATCCCAAAATACTTTTACATATTAATTACCGCCTAGTGGATCAATTGGTTACTAATTTCTGACTCATTGAAAAATGCCTTATTACCGCCTAGATCCTAAAACCTAGGTGTTGTTGGGGTCCTCCTAGGCGGACTTGTAGAACACTGACCATTATTGAGTTTAGGCGGATTTACATGGGTAACATAGTCTGAGTAACAATCCTACGTATACGTGACTTTCTACAAGTTGTTTTCTTATAAATTTAGGGTGATGGTGGCCTTATGTGATCTGCGTATTAATGCAGATGAGATGCAATAGAATATCCAAGAATGGACTATTCGCCTGCATTAAGCATAATAATACTATAATAGTCATGTTTCATGCACGCTTAACTGCAGTTTACTATGGATACATTCTGGTTTGGACGTATGGTGAGATGAATTGGGATTTTCTTAAGTTTTAATGTGTAGAGGATGTTTGTGATGGAGCATTTATATGGTTGGTGTTAGGGCAGAGGGACTAGGAGTAACAAAGGGCTGTAGATTGTTGTCACAAAGGACATGTATGATGGGCCACGAAGACTTTTTTTTAATCAAGACTACAATTACGATTAGATCAACTGAAGATATATGAATTCTCAATAAGATTATCATTACAGTTAGGGTTAGCTTTTGAGCCCTTATCTTTTCACCATAGTTATGGACCACTTGACTGGACACATCTGGGCGAGACTCGTTCACAAATTATATTTTATCAGTGGATGAGATTATCGAGGAGTTAGGCTTTGGAAAATTTGAAAGAGGCATTGTAGTAAAAAAAGGGCAGCACTAAGTAAGATTGAAATTGAATATACGAATGTAAATTTAATTTCCATAGTAATAGTAGTTCTAACAATGTAGAAGACAAGGATGGAGAGTTTGCCGACAATGTAAGCCGTATAATCAACGTAGCTTAGTAAACGTATGGTGGTGATCATGGCATAATATGTGATCAAACATGGCGACCATCCCGAAAAGGGGATGGAGAAAAGGGTGATTGTCAGTCAAGGTGAGATATTGCATTTGAAAGTTGTAGAGGGTCGTGGCTAGAGTTGTTGATGGGCAGACTATTTCAAAGTGGATTTGTAGCAGTGGTACGTGGAAGAAATATGTCGTGGATTATGATGTATGGTGATCTCTAATTTGAGTATGGTGATTTAGCAGTAGGCAGCTTCTGAGCATGCCTTATTGATTAACAGTCTGGTGAAGTGTTTGGAATTTTCATTGGAGTAGACTCAGGGACGGAACTACATTTGAGGGGTAAAGTGGCACTGGTCAACCCCAGTTTTATAAATAGTGCTGATTTATACTTACTAATTAGGCGCTTATCTGTACCCAAACAACTTGATTTTCAATCAAATTCTAAAAAAACAGTGATTTAAAGATGAATGGTTCGCATCGTAAAAAAATAAAATAAAAATAATACCTCAAGGACTTTCAATGGAAGATCACTCAGGAGAGCTTGAATCAAGCCTTTATTTGTTTTTGACAAAAATGAAGATCAATATTACACTTACTTTACACTTAACTTTTCTCTCCATATTTTTACAAAAAGATATTTAATACTCCCTACGTCCCAAATTGCTCAGCCCCCACGAAAAGTCGTGTAATTTTGGATCAAAAAATAAAAGTGCATCATTTTACCCCCCACGAAAAGTCATGTAATTTTCGGATCAAAAAATGAAAGTGCATCATTTTTTGATTTTTTGACACCAAATTAAAGTACTTGATGAGATCTTTAATATGGTAAAGAAATTCGAAAAATTATGAGTAGAAGTACTTTATTTTTAAATCTCAAAATTGCACGACTTTTCGTAGGGGTCCAGCAATTCTTCGAGTCCCAACACAGTCCCACCCCCAAATCAAAATCCTGGTTCCTTCACTGAGTAGACTGGTTGTTTCTAGTTGTAATGGATGAGGGAGAAGTGTCGCTTGATTTTGAGTGTAGAGGTCCTATATTACAAATCAGTTTTTTGAGTTGGTGTTGTAATGGAAAAACTGATCGGTGGTTGAATTGTGGATCATTAATAGTATTAGGTGGATGATGAAGATATTTTTGTAGAATTATTATGTGTCGGAAAAAGTAAAAAGTAGACTGAAATGTTTAAGTGGGTGTAGCAAAAACACGGGACGTGAAAGGACTTGTTTGATTCCATGTAGAATTGCTCTTGCTTCATTAAAATTATTGTCCGAGGAGGTAAGTCAACAAATTCATAGTACAAAAGACGGAGTGAAATGCTATAAAAACCGGTATTAAGGTGGCACACTTGTACTCATCTGAAATTAAGTTTTGCTTCTTTATGATAACAAATTTCAGCTTTTCCTATTATTATCAACCCCGTCTGGTTTGTCAAATTGTCGTCTATTATGCGGTTAACTTCAGTCTTAGCTGTTTCACGACTTTGCAGGACCAAAACCTTGCGAGTTATATGGGAAATATACATGGAAGATAGACAAATTTTCACAGATTAACAAAAGAGAACTTCGTAGTAATGCATTTGAGGTTGGCGGCTACAAGTGGTATGTAGAACCTGCAGTTTTTTTTTTCCGTTCCTGATATGAGTATTTTGACTAGGATTGTTTAGTTTACTTTTGCTGTTATGATGGTTCCTCATTATTGTGGACCGATTCTTGAAATGCAGTGTTATGTTCTTTGGCTGCACCATTCATGGTGGTATGTTTTCTTAGAAAGGCTGTGCAGTTATTTACAGTATTGGTATGTTTCCTTCTTGTGGATTCTGTCGATGCACATTTGACATGAGCATGTCTGTGCCTCGTGGGTAGCTCGAACCTGCTATGGTTTGAAGTTCTTGTACGCCCGTGAGGGGAAGCTGAAAAGAACCCTATCTAGGGAGTGCAATAGAAAACCTGAGATTCGATACGAACAATCAGTTGAAGGAGCGGAGTGTGGAGCCTTTACTTTCTATTATATGCATAAAGCGCACTTACTCTAACGTCGTACGTTTAGCATGATGGATCAGCGAGGAAATGGGAACAGCAGCTTAAACCATTAGGTGTAGGCACTTTCCTGAGGTCGAATCTTCTAGTTCTTCCAATTGATGACTGCCTATTATATAAGTGTTGACCTAAGCCGCTGTGTTGGGGCTGGGCTCCCGAACCGTATGTGAGCTGCCTTATACGGTTTTCCCTAAGAACTTGAAGTCCCCTCTCTCTAAAAGACAAAAAAAATGCAATTACAAGATAAAAAAAACTTTCAAAAAACCTTCGCCCTCCTATTCAATGCCGGGCTATTAGAGAAGCTGCTTTGTTCCTTGACTTCTTCGGTCCATAGTTTAAGACTCCGTTCCTTATAGCCTAATCTACATCCACAGCTGACGTGATTTCGTACTGACACCTTTCGCTTTGTAGCCGGCTAACTGACTTCCTAACCTTAACCTACTTTCTTTTTTCCTGTAGCATAGGCCTTTGTTGGGCTTTCTTCCATTTGCCTACAGGTGGCAAAGTCTAAAAGCTAATCAACGTCAACGGTCTACTCCAAAATCACCTACTCGAGAGAAAAATAAGAAAGAGCTCGTAGATAGGGTTTATATGTGTGCATTGTATCTAACCACATTGTGGCAAATCTATACAAGTAGCTAAATAGCTTGCTATACCATACAAAGGCATCTCCGGCTGTACGATTAACCAAAACCAATACAAGAATTATGAGCACAGGATTCAACCAAAAACTAGTCCATTTCTAATGTCATATTGAAGACTAGATTTGAAGTTGAAGGCGTAGTAGTGCTATTCATAGCCTCCGGTTAGTTTTTTTCTTACCTTATTTGTTCCCCTGGGCCCAATATTGAAACTGGTGCTAACAGGGGCTCACATATTGAAAGAGTGCTAACAGGGGCCCAATGATTGGAAATCCTCGAATCTTCAATCCATTCGGGATAGGGAAAAAATAAGGGTAGTTCACTAGGAAGCCCCATAGGCTCAGGTTCAACTCCCGATCGTGTCTAGGAAGTCTCGTGACAAGGTAGTTGATGCAGGACAAGATATACACCCCTATTGTTTATGGAAACATTAGTTTAGTAATAATTTTTATTTACGATTAGTATTATGAGATTTTATTTGTGCTGCCTGTTTTGCACATTTTTAGTGTAGTTTTGGTTAGATTTTATTTTATTTTCTTTTAGGAAATAGTCTAGGTTTCCAAGTAATGCTTTGCTTGGTTACCACTCTAAGTAATTTCCTTTTAGTTAGGACTCCTACTAGTATAAATAAGGATGTAGCCTATGGGCATATTTAGCTTTTAATCAATTATAAATCAGAGTTATTCTCTTTCTTCTTGTGGATTCAAGAACCCTCGTGGATTCGAAACCTACTTTCGTTTGAACTAGTTGACGATTTATTGTCCGCTACAGCCATGAGGGTTCTTGAATTGGGCCGAATCCAAACGAAAGTAGGTCTCGAATCCACGAGGGTTCTTGAATCCACAAGAAGAAAGAGAATAACTCTGATTTATAATTGATTAAAAGCTAAATATGCCCATAGGCTACATCCTTATTTATACTAGTAGGAGTCCTAACTAAAAGGAAATTACTTAGAGTGGTGACCAAGCAAAGCATTACTTGGAAACCTAGACTATTTGCTAAAAGGAAATAAAATAAAATCTAACCAAAACTAAACTAAAAACGTGCAAAACAGGCAGCACAAATAAAATCTCATAATACTAATCGTAAATAAAAATTATTACTAAAATAATGTTTCCATAAACAATAGGGGTGTATATCTTGTCCTGCATCAGTAGTCTTGATAAGAAAGTTGAAATATAAGAGTTATTCAATAGATAAAGTTATCTTTGAAAATACGTTCTGTGTAGGTTTGCAAAATCGAACAAATAAAATTATCTGTTTTTATTTATGCTTTGAATTAGTCTTAAATTTCAACATATGAACTTATCTGTTCATATATATTCAATGTAAAACACAGATAGTATGTTTTACATTGAATTATCTTTTTTTATTTATGCTTTGAATTAGTCTTAAATTATCTGTTTTTATTTCTGAGTTAGTATGTTTTACATTGAATATATATGAATAGATAGGTTCTTCTGTTGAAATTTAAGACTAATTCAGAGCATAAATATAAACAATTAAGTTTATTTGTCAATTTTGCGAAACTACACGGAAAATATTTTCAGAGATAACTTTATCTGTTGAATCACTCTTATAGAGACTTCCTAGTCATGATTGGGAGTCGAATCCAACCTATGGGGGTTCCTAGTGAACTACCCTTATTCGAACGTGACTTTTGTTAGTAATTTGAGTGGATTATGAACAAAAATGAGCTTTTCCATAGGATGGCAATTCTCACAAATCCCAAATGCCACACACACTGCATCTCTCTAAAACTAATTGGGCCTCACTTTCTGACTTTTTGTTATAAATAAATTTTTTATTTGGAAGATTCCAATAAAGATACTCTTTCCAACACACAGAAAATGACTAGTGAGTATCATGGTTGGACTTTATACAACATTTTTTTTTTTTTTTTTGGTGGGGGGTGGGGAGGAATGGATAAACGAACAGAACGAGCCAGTTTGTTGTTCACGCTTGGTTTGAAAACTTAACGAGCTTTGAAACATGTGTAAGCTTAGCTTGTTTTAGAGATAGGTCTACCTTAATCGAGTTTTAATCAAGCTTAAAATGGTATGTCGAGTTTATGAATTCCAGTGTGAGATAGATAAAGGCTTCTATCCGTATGGACCAATCAATATTTCAAGTCATAATCGATAATGAAATTATCAAAAACCTTTTGCTTGGTTCTATTCTTTTTCTACCATATGGCAGAAATACCTTGTACTGCATTCCTAGTAGATAATATACTTGAAATAGGACTTCTTTCCTAACGAACTGACTTCCTGGAAAGTTGAACTCATTCCAATCCTGTCCACTTCACGTTTATCAATATGCTTTTCTCAGATATTGGCATACCTTGTACATATTATATACTACCCTTAGTGCGGTGGTTAGCATTTTCCATTTGATGAAAAAGTGAAATCAATGTAGGTGGAGTGGTATGTAGAGAACTAGAGATCTTGGCAGCTAACGCGGGAGTAGCGTAGGGTCCTTTTGTTTGATATGTATGGGGTTTCCGTTTGGATATCCTATTAAAGAAAAGGTATTTTAGATGTGGTGGTAATTGGAGATTAAGTTTACTACTTGAAAAGGCATTACTTGTACAAGTGTATAGACTTATTTTTATTAAGATTTAAGAGCAATCTTATCTAGTTTCCTATCGTTATGTTATTTTTGGTTTTCCTTGCTCTGTGGTCAGAGAGCTGATTCAAGAATGGTTTTGGACTATTGTGGGCATTCGAAGACCAAAGTGCTGGATTTTAGTCTAGCTTTGCTTGATGTGGCTAATTTGGAGAGAGGCCTATGTTTAGACTTAAAGATTCTTTTTGTTTCTAGTTTGCATAGGTGCGAGTTGAGGTTGTGCAATCCTATCCTCTGACGTATTCCATGATATAGATATTTTTGGAGTTCAGAGTGGAGTATAGTGGGGTACACGGATTGTTCCTTTGATTGGTTTTTAGGCTATTGATTCCTTTGATTTATTTTAGGCTATTGATGGTATGGGCCTTTTTGTCCTTGGCCCTCTTTTGTGAATGGCGGGCATCCTTGATGCCTTTTCTGTAAATTAATTGGCTATAAAAAAACACACAAAAATATCTATGGGGGGAGGCTGGAGAAATTTACTTGTGTTTTTCTTCACGAGGCAGAGGAGAGGTGTTAGCCGACCCTAGTTGTTTTGGACTTAAGTCTCAGTTTGGTTTCATTAGGCATACGAGAGTTGTCGATGAATAGTGATCATATGTGGTTGCTACACTTTGTATGTTCTCATATAAGCTTCTTATTGTCGCAGGTATATTCTTATTTATCCTCAAGGGTGTGATGTCTGCAATCATCTCTCTTTGTTTCTCTGCGTGGCTAATCACGACAAACTTCTTCCAGGTCTGCTTGTTACTATTGAACTGCAATGGTTGTTAATAATCTATTTTCTTGCTTTCTACAATGGTTGTTGATAATCCATTTTCTTGCTTTCTAGCTGATCTAATTTTTTATTTTGATGGGTTAAAACAGGATGGAGTCATTTTGCACAGTTCACTATTGCAGTGGTGAATAAAGATCCGAAGAAATCCAAATATTCGGGTTAGTTGGGTACATGTTGGCAATGCTGTTCTAATGGAGTTTATGGTTCTAAGTAAGTGAATTTTGCAGATACATTGCATCGATTCTGGAAGAAAGAGCATGATTGGGGTTGGAAAAAGTTTATGGAGCTATCTAAAGTGTTAGATGGGTTTGTTGATGCTGATACTCTCATTATTAAGGCTCAAGTCCAAGTTATCAGGTTTATTATGAGAAGCATATTTATAAATCGTGTGATTCAGTTTTGGAACCAACGTAATATGATTGTGGATGATATGCCTCACCTGCTAAATTTGCTGTATGAATTATTAGGCTGCCAAGAATTGCTTAAATGTTATTGTTTGGTTTTGTTAATTTGTTTCCCCAGAAGTGTTATTTGTTTATGATATGTTTTTACAGTGGGTCATTTGTATGCCCGTATCGGCTTATCTTCTTTGCTCATTGATTTCGTACTGTTCTATGTTTCCCTTTAAGCTTTTTAATATTTGTCGTACATGAAAGTCATACCTTGTAAAACGTTGCTTGGGCAAGAGTATTCGACTCTGTTTGACATTCTACTTGTTTATTTATCTGCTTTTACATTTAATTAGAAGAAAGAAAATGTATAGTAGGAGCGAATCCATAAGGTAACTCAAGGAATGAAAGGATGTAGAGCCCAAACTGCATGACAACATAAGCTGAAAGGAGAAAAACAATACTTAGGCTGCTTATGTGTTAGGTTTTCCTGGTAAATGCTCATCTGTGTCATTTTGTGTGCTGTTATGTGACTCATTTTGCGTCCCTGTTTTTATGTGAAGAAAATTCTCTCATTACATGTGAATGAAGATTCAAATGAGCATTGTGTGGCAGTTAATTATTACGAGTACCATTCTTTTTGAAATTATCTCGTGTCATGCTTATGCACACATCTGCTTCTCTGCATTTAGATGTATGGCATTCCCTATCATACTACCACTGGGACTACTTGCAATGCTATCATATCAACCCACTCTATGAAGCACAGATAGGACACAAAACACTTCAAACATGTAGATGTCAAAAAGTTGGACACGGACACAAATCTACAAAATATTTATGGAAGTATATTCACCTATATATTTAGGTCCCCAATCAAATAGTACATGACGCAGTAAGTTATGAAGAATCTAGACGGACACAGGACTCCAAAAAATAGGAAAAAACAGGGCGTGGTCCCTCTGGAAAAGCTAAAAATGATATAGTTTTTATCATTAAATTATACTCTTTTAATCTTTTTCTCCTATAAGATATACCGTGCTTGTAAAGTATACAATGTGAGATGACATGTAGAATTCAGAAATGTTGCTAATCAAATGTTAGCAAAAAGTGTCTAAAAACTACCATTCACATATCTATTTGTTAGTCATGGGTAACTAAGAAGTATGGGAGACGTGTCCAAACTAATAACTATGGACATGGAAAAAGAGTGTTGGATACGTCCAAGAGTAGCTTAACTATCTGAGGCATGCAAAAGCGAATATGAACCCTGATAAGTTGAGGCCACAAGTTTTGAGGATTTTTTTAAGGGTTTTCGTTGAGGCTAGGTTGCACTAAGCTGCTCAATGCTTCAAAAGTTAGCAGAGCCTTTTAGGTGTATGGTCACAAGCTAAGGCATGATTGAAGGTATTTCTTTTGAGCCTTTTGATTTTTCCTTAGGAGGCGTATGACCCTTCTAGTTGCTTCCTGTTTCTTGTGACAGTTTATGGCCCTTGATCTGGTGAAATGGCGGAATTGAATTTATGTAGTTCAGCCATCATCAGGCTTTGCTGCATGGTTTTAACTATTCTTCTTTTGTTCTATGTTTTAACTGTAATATTACCTTTAAATTTATGTCATGTTTTCTCTTTCCTTGTATTCCTGATATGTCTTGGCAGAACTTTGTAAATGCTTGGTTTTGTTAAGTGTTCGATGCTTCCTTGTAGATTAATCAATGATGAACTATGATATATTTAGTTTAATGGGAGTATATAAGGTCATATTAGCATGTGTACCTATAGTTTTTTGTTTGCCTAGTCTTCTTTCTTTCCTTGTTTATGTATAATCATTGTTATTTCAGTTATTCAGAAACAAAGAATAAGAATCTTGTATTGTGTGATGATCTTGCCTTTAAAATTGACCTCCTTCCACCTTTTATTCTAGCATGTCCAATAACGATACTTGTTAAAGCATCCAATTCGAAACCAATTGGCAATGAATGGAGAGGCTGCCCAGGATCATATACTAGTTTTAGAGGTTATAATTAACCAATGTGGGACAAGCTCTAACACTCTTCCTGACTCGCATGTGGTGAGGTAAACAAACAATTCAACACATATGGCAACTATCAACCATCAACGACAAACAAAGGGGGAACCAACCATCGACAACATAAATAATTACCCAAAAGTCTCCGAAAACCTAGCTCTGATACCATTTTAAAACATCCAACTCAAAACCAATTGGAATGAATGGAGAGGCCGCCCGTGATCATAGGTTTGGAGGTATAATTAACCAATGCAAGACAAGCTCTAACAATACTTACCCCCTTCTATAGATTCCATTCTGGCGAGAATAAGCGAGGATTTCTGTATTTACTAATTTTAACAGGGGTCGATCATTTTGATGACTGATTACAGATGATGTTTTTGGTTTGTAGGGAGAGAGCAGATCGTCCCTTCCGCTGCCTTGATTGTCAGTATAGGAGAGAACTTGTTCGGGTATATTTGACAAATGTAGAGCAAATTTGTCGCCGTTTTGTGGAAGATAGAAGAAGCAAGCTCGGGAAATTGATTGAAGATAAAGCTAGATGGTCAAGGTAGAGGTTGTTCCTTTTCATGATTTGTAATTCTAAGTTGACCTATACTTGCCCTGAAAACAGGTTTAGACATCCATTACATTATAGTTCGTATGGCTGTGAAGTGTTGACATTCTTCTCTGTCTCTATTTAGGGGTTAAATCAATCAAAAGTGGCCTCTTATTTTCACCCTTAAAAAATGTTCAAGTGGAGTGCACCAATATGATTTTGGCCCTTAATTTAAATGTTTGTTGCTTGTAGTCTAGACTGTCTACAAACCTGAAAATTTCTATCCTCTATTTCTTACTGCCAGTTATGATTATCCTTTGGTTTCATCTATGATCTGGTTCATAACACATTCAGGCAATAAAATTTTACTTCCAAAATAACACAGAACTTGTGGTGGCTGCAGCTTTTGTGCTTTTTGGCTTGGGATTGACCAAAGTGCTAGGCGGCGTATGTCCAGAGAGAAAACAGATTCGATTTTGAGAGTTGTTGTGAAACATTTCTTTATAGAAAAGGAAGTCACGTCTACCTTGGTAATGGATTCCTTGTACAGTGGACTGAAAGCCCTTGAAGGCCAGGCCAAGAGTAAGAATGGTAGGGGAAAATCGGTGGATGCTGAAAATTTTCCAGTTCCAATTGTTCGTGTAGAGAAAGATATGTTTATTTTGGTGGATGATATATTACAACTACTTGAGAGAGCTGCCTTGGAACCCTTACCTCCAAAGGATGACAAGGGTCCTCAGAACCGGATGAAGGTGAGCTATGTGAACATCATGTTATAAATTTATTGAATGCTGCAATTTGTTTCTTACATATTTTGGTATGTTCTAGCATTCTATTTTTGCTAATGATGGTGTCTGGGACTTCCTTCCAACTAATCCCTTGGTACATGTAGTCCTCCTGTCCCACATATGCTGGGTAATTACTAGGGCTAGCCCTAAGGGTAGCAACCTCAAGGGGGAAGGAAAGTGAATTAATCAGTGGCCACCCTGAGATTCCGACCATATACCTCTCTGAGAGAAGTTCCAGGTCCTTGTCACTTGAGCTAGCTTGAAGTGGTTATGTATCTATTGATGTAACTTGTAAGCCTGGAAGAGTTTTTCTTTTTGCAATGATAATTATCAATGTCAGAACAAGGGAACGGTAAAAGGTTCAAGCACAGGATGTTTCGCTTGATTCCTATCTTCTGCCCCTTCCGAAGGGTTAGATTCAGAATTCGAGTCCCCCAAAACCTATATAAGTTGAAATATGTTCCGGTTTCATATTTTGATCAAGATTAAACTTCTAAAGCTGGATAAATGTTCAATCTCAACATTTCTGAAAATTGGAACTTTGCTATGAGTGTAATGCGTACTTAGAGCATCTCTAGCATATACCTCAAAATTTAACATTGAAAGTTAACTTTGCTACCTTTCCTCATCAATTGAAGTATGAGTTTTTGTCGTGCAGTAAACTGTACAAACTTTAGATGTAAGTGTTGCAATTTTTTGAAGTGTAATTTGGTGTTTGAAGGTAGCATCTCATATGTCAGCTTTGAAGGTGAGAAAAAGCAACCTGAAGGGTATTTTGATGTTTGAAGTATCTGATGGAGTAACAAAATACTACCTCAACCTTCAAGTGTTTGCGAATTTGGTGTTTTAACTTTTAAGCCTCTATTGAAGGTGCTCTCAAACCAAACCAAGCCAAGACTTAATTCCTTGTCAATTTGCGCCGGCTTCATGAATCCGTTTTCTCCCCTGAGTTATGTTGAGGGCATCATGTTCCATGATATCCACTAAACCTAGATCCTTTCGAGCTACCGCTTCTAAAGTCAATTTTGGTTTACTCCTCCCCTACGTACTACTATCTACCGTAATCATATTACCCCTTCTAATGACATCGGCCAATCTATGATAGACATGTCCAAACCACTTTAACATGTTCTCTGTTTTCTCATCTTCTATAGGTGCTACCCCTACCATTACGCAAATTTGTTCTTTTCTAATTGTATCTCAAGTCTTACCACTCATCCATTTCAACATTCTCGTTTCAACTATATTCATCTTACTTACATGTTAATTCATAGTGCGTAACACTGTGTTGTATAAATTTATACGGCTGGCTTATAGTAATACTGTAGAATTTTCCATTCACTTTTGAGGTATCCTGCGGTCGCACAACTCTTCGATATACCCCACGACTGGATCCATCCAACTTGTACTTTGTGTCACATGATTCACAATCTCTCCATCCTTATTAACAATTGAGCCAAGATATAAAACAGCTCTCATCTTTGTAATTCCTGATTTTGGAGGGTCACTCTTAGATACTAGAAAATTTATTTAGGTTCTCTCCGTGTGTGGACTGAAGGTGACTGGCGTTGCTACACGAGTCCCATTTGGATGGTTGGATCTGTTTCTTTTAACACACCCTGATGTGCAGAACATCCTTAGAAAAAATCAGCTACAGGCGAGAATTATAGCAACATGATATCACCACATATATTTGGAGAAATATGGATATTCTAAGTTCAAAATCAAATTTCCCAGATAATTGGAATATCACCATGTTACAGTTTTGGACGAAGTTTGTTTTTGGATGATCTACATTAGCCTTGTTGTATCATCCAAATGTGACCTCTGGTGGGACCCATAGGCCCTGTTAGCGCCATACTGTCCTTACAAAGAAACCTATTCCTTAGACATTAATCAAAAGCTTAAAGACTTGGATTATTATAGTTCATTGCTTCGGTAATCCTAGTCCCTTAACTTGGCAGTGGAAAGAGGCAGATGGGAAGAGGTACTTAAGCTAATTTTGTTGGGTTGGTGGAGCACAGGAGCTAATGTATCGAGACCCTGAGTCGCATTATCCTAATTGCTGTAGGTGATGAATTGGTGTTTGGTGTTGGGAGTGGATTGACATTATTTTACGTTGTTGCGGATACTAGGTTTTGGTATAAGGAGTCCGAGTTTGAAAAATATTGATATTTTGTTTCAATCGGTGCATATCGTGGAGAGCAAAAAGAAAATAGGTGATAGAAAAAGGGGATCGTTTTAAGACCATTAGGGTTTGCTTTATGAGTTGATTATTATGTGGCAGAGATGAGTGTGTATAACATGAGTGTTAAACAGCTCAGATGCATGGCGAGGAGATTTCAAAGGCAGGGCAATAATTCACTACGGATGGAGTTGAATGCCTAGGTGAATTTATGCTTACCACTTCTTGTGGAGATCATGCCTTTCTGTTATATGCTGAGAAATTTATCTTTTACAAGTTCCTGTCAGCCAGAGAACTTGTGATTCTGCTGCTGCATGTGTGTGGGGAGAAGAGTGGTCCTGTAAGATTTCTTTTTTGTTGCCATCTTATTGGCTCTGTAATTCACCCGTGCGTTGGGAAATCATGGAAATTGCATCTGTGTCCTTTAGTGATTTTGCCTGTTAAGACAAGTTGTTTCAAAGCTTACGCTATCAAGGAACTTGCATCCCCATTCCCCAATGATGTAATGGAGCTATCCAACACCCTCCCTCACGTGGAATTCTGTTTGGCCCCTGAGGATGCAAATATCTGTGAATCTATGCAAATGGAGAAAGAAGAAGGCCGGCGGGGGACAAATGCAGACGGAGAGTCTTGAACTCAAGACCTCCTGGAAACCAAAAGTTTTGATGCAACATTATACATTAATTGTCCTAAAACCTTAAATCGTTAGGAAATTGTCCAAGCAATCAAGTGAAGCTACTAACAATGCGCACTACTGGTTACTTTGTTTCTTTTTCTGCTTTCGCATCGTTGTTCTTTATGGGTTTAGGGTTCACTGGATGAAAAATCATTTAAGCTGTTGCACTGCTGATGAATGGACCAGTTTACTATTATATTGTTTTGTGGTTCCTTTCATTCTATCTTGCAAACGGGATGACATATTTCTTGGATTAAGTTTTTATGCTTTATCATTTGGTCAACAAATTTACTTATTTAGTGATTGCTGATTCATCGTACATTCACTTTTCCAACTCTTACTTCTAGGACGGTGGTTCTGGAGAGGACTTGAGTAAGGATTCCATTGAGCGTGATGAGAGGCGTCTTACTGAACTTGGTCGTAGGACTATTGAAATTTTTGTCCTAGCCCACGTATTCAGGTAAACCATCGCGCATTTTGTTTGCCGCTGGAAACTATTTTTCCCATTGATCTTGGAACTGTTTCATCTTCTTATATTGTCACGTTGTTCCTTAGTAATCTGATTCCTTCCAATTTCTTGATTTCCTATTGTCTCTCATATTTTGATCTTTTACACATTTGGCGAAATAGATGCGGAGACTTACTCTCCTGGATTTTTTTTTCTATGGGATACAACCAGTTACAAAAAAAAAAAAGAATCAAATAATTTTGGTTCTGCTCCTTTAAGTGCAATTTGCTTTTAAGTTGCATTTCACTTTGATAAACTCTCTTTAAACCAGACATGGAAGTTGCGAAGACACTGCAGGGTTCTTTTGTTTGAATGATTTTATCAATATTAACTTTGGGAAATACTTATTCTGTAGAGGATGTGATGAAGCTGGAGCGAGATTAGTTTCTTGGGTTGTTTCATCTAGAGAAAAATGTCTTTCAAGATAAAACATGAGTTAAGGCATCATTTCCCTTTCATTTGGGTATTACTTGATGAACTGAGGTCTGTGTAACAATGTCAGAAGTATAAGCCTTGATCTTTGCAGTTGTCAAAAGTTCTTTATTGTTTTTTGGATCTGTGTTTTTGTTTTTGGGTGGTTAGGTGGGGTGGTGGGGGTGTGGAGTGGGAGGTTGTTTAAGGATTCTTATATCTTGTCGTGTCTCGTGTTAAGAGGTAATTTGGATAAGAAATCCGTGTCTTAATGTTTTAAGCTTTGACTTATCAAATATGGGAAACTTAAGCAGTGCATAATTGTAGGAATCAGGGTATCTGATGAGGTTTCAGTATGCAGAAATATCAAGGTTCTAGAACTCGCTAGGCGCTCCCAGGGCGGTCGGGCACCTTCTAGCTTCCGGGCCGAGTACTCGGCGACAAGTAGGGCTAGTTGGTGAGGGGCCTTATAGCGCCTAGGCGGCGAGTACTCGGCCATCCAGACCTTCTTTTCGAATACTCAGAAATATTACAAATTTAGTAGAAATACTTAAACCAAATAAAGCCTGAACACTATGGTCCACTGCAATCCCCAAATTCCGTAGTTACAATGTTATATGAGAATTTTTGTTTTTTTTTTTTACCACTGTTGTTTCTTGTCCCACGTAGGTAGAATATTACCTCCAAAACTTGGTCCTGTTCATGCTAAATTTTTGTTTGGTATTTTTGTTCGTGTTTCTGAATATTTGTTAGATTTACGTTAAATTGGAAGTACTCCTTATTCATGTCTAAAAAACCAAAAGTGACCAAAAGGAAAAATAACTATTAAAGAGAAAAAGTTTGAAACAACTTGTCTTGTTTGTCTTTAGTCTTCTTATCTGAATTTCTTTCGACTTTGATTCATTTTGAATACTTTTCTAGATCCTCTCGTTGAGATAACTAATTGCTCCTAAAAATTTTGACAAAAAACTAAACATGAAAACCCATGACCGTCCATTTTGTGAACCCAAATTCAATTTTTGATAACATGTCCGATAAATATACCCAAGAAAATACCAAATCAATATGTCAGGAAGAACAGGGCCTAGTATTGAGCCTTAACGACCTCTCCACTCACTTCCGATTTTTTAATTTTTTTTGAATGTTTTAACATTGTCTAATAGCTAAGCTTTGAGAGGCTTTTGGGCAGGAATTCCTTTTTCTTTAGTGTTTGATTCCTCCTTGTCTGTGCCATAAGAGTGATCCTCGGAGTATGATCTGTTGTTTACCTCTTTCACCTTGTGGGTGAGGTACATGAGTCGGGCCCTGCCTCTCTACTTGTTGCCAATTTGATTTTGAGGTAGATGCTTGAAGAATAAACGTCAATACCTTATTGAAAAATTATTTTGGCCCAAAAGGATAAGTTGCTGCTGCTACTATCTAATCTACCTAGTGACATGCTTAGTTAAAGGATGTGGCTCAACAAGCCAAGGATGTGGATGTTGTTAATAGTTTTAGCTGTTTCTTTCGTTCACTGACTGGTCAATGGGAATCTTTTAAAAGCATAGTTTTTAAGAGAACCAAATTTTCAAAATGTGGGAGGAACCTAATTTTGTGTGTTGCTATGATGTACTTTTGCTCATTTCTTAGAAAGTGAAGTGTCATGTGCCTGACGGTGAGAGAAGTTAGTTTTTAACTGGGTGCGCTATAATCTCCGTTCATTTCCAAAGAAATACAGGCATATTTTTTGGGTTCGATTAAAAAGTGATCAGGGATTTGACTGGAAGAGAACTTATTGAACTGACAACTAAAGAGTGGGATTTCCTGCCTGTTTATCTTTCAATTCGATCTTAGGTCCCAACCTCACCTTGATGGTAGCAAAATCTGCAAGCATTCGGCCTAATGTAACCAGTACAATGAGGAATAGCGTAAATGGACTTGGCTCTTCATGATTCACACCTTACTTGGGCCCTTTGCCATAACTCACCTTTTCCGGAGACTCTTGTTTTTTAATGCAATCATTCATAACGCAAAATGACAAGCAAAATGTGATTTCTCAAAACAATATGAAAAGAACTATGACCACCTACACGTAGGCGTAAGCTTTTGAGGCTAAAACAACAAACTCGAATAGCACATACTGCAAGCAAAACCGAAATACGATTCTCGAATAGTGCCAGTCTAGGAAGAGGAGGTAGAGATCGCAACAAATGTGTAGCCCAAACCAATGAAGATGAAAAGTTGAAAACAAATAAATTCAGAAACTTCCTGAAAGAACACAATCCCGGAGGTGTGCAAAAGCTCCGTAAAAGGAGAGACACTCCACAAGGAGAGGGGAATAATAAAACGGCAGAAAGGCAAAAATCCCCTTATTCGGTCTTTACCATCGAGCGCTGGCCTCGGTAGATCTGTTGCTTTGCCATCTAAACCAACTCCTTAGTCGCCGGAGAATTCTCGTCGCGGGGGTGGGCGGCTGACGCCAGATCTGACTCCTGCTGTTTAGAAGAGGTAGAGGTATGGGGGATGGAGAAGGAGGTGAGCAGCGTTGCTGGAGACTTTTTCATTTCAAATTTTGTTGATCCATTTATCAAAACTTAAGTTCCTATGGCTGAAGCACCAACACTGATAGGATAAGGGGTTGATGCAATTTTGATGCTGTATCATGCCTATGGGTTTAAGAGTTTATTGCACTTTTATCTACTCATGTTTGGTCTTATTTCATCCTTCATGTCTCAACAGTAAAATTGAAGTTGCATACCAGGAGGCTGTTGCTTTGAAAAGGCAAGAGGAGCTCATCCGTGAAGAGGCTGTTTGGCTGGCTGAAACTGAGCAGAAAGCAAAACGTGGTGCGGCTGAAAAGGAAAAGAAGTCAAAGAAAAAGCAGGTTTGACTCTATATGTTTTTGGACTTAACAAATGTCCTATCTAAACATGACTGGAACTTGTAAAAGAAATCACTAAATAGAACTGGTTCTGGCTGTCTGGGTTGGAAGCAGTTATGCTGTGTGTGATTAGTGAGTGGACGGGCATTGCTTTTGGGTTTTTCCCTATCTTGAGAGTCGAGAGCATAACTGTTCTATCCTGTGGGTGTGGTTTCTTTGCTCGGTAATCCTAGATGAAATGTTTTAGGCATTTCTTCGTTCCCCCCTTGCTCGATGACCTTCCTGATAAAAGTCACGTTGCAGCACATTCGGAGTGCTATGTACTTGTAGCATTTCGAATTATCCTCTGCTTGCTTTGAAGATATTATTCCCCTTCTTAATTCTTGAGTATTCTAGTTTTTGGTATGCAGCACACAAAAGATTGTTTCTGCATTCTTGTATATGTTTTGTCCATTTCTCTTTTTATCCCACCACACATCCCGGGAATGGGGTCCTCTCTTTTGTTTTGTTGGACGGACGGGCTTGGCCGAGTTGACTCACTGTATTAATCTCTCAAATCTCTCCTTCCTTTGAATCCGCTGCAGGATATGTTACAGTTTTAGTAGTACTTCGGAAATTATGCTGTGTATCTTTATTTATTCTACCCTCCAGGGAAAACAAAAACGAAATAACCGCAAGGGGAAAGATAAAGGAATGGATGATATGCTTGATGTCCCAGACAAGCCGCTGCAAGAAAGCCCAGATGATGAAATTAAAGATTTCAGGACTGATGTGGCAGAACCTGTGCCTGAAAACCCTGACACACTGGAAAATGTTTCTGATGTGTCCGATTCAGTTGATTTTGTTCCCGAAATGCTTCAGCCTGATTCTGAAGACAGAGATGCTAGTCCTGCCAACTGGGATACAGACCCATTAGAGATTCATCCTGCAACAGAGGCAAGTAGCGGTGGAGTAAGTGGCCTTTCATCCATACGAAATGGAAGGAGAGATGGAAACAGCACGTCCGCAGTCGATGATAGCTCATCAACATGTTCCACAGACTCGGTTCCGTCGGTGGTAACGAACGGGCCGTACAAGGGGAGTTTGCATCCAAACCATAGAAGCCAACATTCACCAAGCAGGTAAAGTGTTGTCCTAAGAGCAAGTCTAACCCAATACACCAAAATTAATATATCAATAAAATTTGATTTTGCAAAAGTGAGTTTAGAGGATATTATTATTCATTTGAATTCTGACTACACACCTCTAGTTGCATTCCAAATTTACTGAAACTCAGTCGTGTCTATCTGAAACACTCAAATTTACCAAAAACAAAAACTCACTCGTGTCTATCTGAAACTCCCAAATTTAAAGTTATTGATGGTTTAGTAGAATACATTTAGTACTTTCGTAGTCATGGCCAATCTATTTCCAATGGTTCCAGTTTAGAAGAATAGTAGATATTGTCACACGTATTTGAAGGACAAAATTCCCAGCCTGTAAAATGGAGTATCACCCTCTATTTCTTCCTCCATTCTCTAACTTTGGAGGATCTGCTTCCCATACTCTAAATTGGAGATGGTTTGGGACGATGGGTTAGAGCAGTTATTTGCTTTAATGAAGATAGAGGGTGAGTTGGAGATGCTCTAAGGCACCTGTGTACGGTTCATTTCATATGGTTTTGCTCCATTTTCAGAGGGAGGAATCAGCAAGGCAAGGCGACTAGTGATACAACTGGTGGGGTGAATGAAGCCCATAGTCCCCCATCAGAACCTACAAGAGAGGCAACGCGGCCAAATGATTCATCCAGAAGTTGCAAGGCTGAGTCTGAGGCTGTTGTGCACTCCTTGCAGAATCGTATAAAGGAGCTTGAGAAACACGTCGTGAAGAAGGTGGTATTTCCTTTTATTTCTTTTGTTTGAGTAGCACATTTTTTTGTTCCTCGGTTGTTTGACTAGATTATTTGTGAAGAGAGATGTATGAATAAACTCGGAGAGCATTAATATCCTCGTAGTTATGTTCATCCCGTATTTTGTGGATGTCATATTCAAGGGATGTTTAATCCTGACATGTGGAATCCAATCCGGACTAACAAACAGGTCCTAAAGGTTGCAATCATGGGCATATGGTGTACTCAGTCTGTTCACATTTTTTTCCCTTTCTCTATTGTGGACATCTTAGAAGTCCTCTATATTTCAATTTTCAATCTATTCTCTTTTATACGATTCTTAAAACTCGGTCTAAAAGGATTAGTTGAGATCTTTTGTTGAGTCAGAATACATAATTTGTCGACGCTATCAAAAGAGCATGACGGCAAAGAAAAGAAAAAGAGAGAGAACAAACAAATGACTACAGTTTTCCTTGCTTCTTTTCCTTTTACTACTTCTCATTGCTTCTTTTCCTTTTACTTTCTTCATTTATTCCTTGTCTCAAATTTACTACAGTTTCTTGCATGTGTTGATGAGCTTTAGTTTCCATATTTAATAGGAAGAAGAAGTAGTTTCCTTGCAAAGAGAATTGAGCACCAAGGACCAGGTTGATACGGTGAGGCCTTCCAAAGAGAAAGCAACAGCAGTACCTTCCTTCGCTCTCAGTCCTTCCAAAAAACTTCTCTCGGCTGTTCAGGTAAAATCAGAACCGAAAACTGTCGCAGCTGTGGATCATGTTTCCGTTAGGAAACCCTCTTCAGACATCCCTCAACAAACAACCCAGCTGGTATATTCTGCTCCAAAGTTCACTGAAAAGCCCTCGGTTCAACAAATGCCGGTCACGTCAAAGCCCTTGAGCGCTCCAATTGTATCTGGACCTAGGCCAACTGCCCCTGTTGTTTCCACGGTTCAAAAAGCACCATTGCTATCACGTTCAGTGAGTGCAACTGGGCGGTTGGGTCCTGACCCGTCACCTGCAAATCATAACTCCATTACTCCATCGTATCGAAATGCCATAATGGGTACTCCCATTACCTCAAGTTCCACTGGTGTCACTCAACCTCAGTCTCCAAGTTCTGCAGTTACCCCTTCAAAGTTTTTTTCACAGCTGCCCAGCTTGATTTCCTCTCCCATGTTCGTACCTCAGAGTTCTGATCGGATGGAATCGAACTCAATGAAACCGAGCATTTCTTTTGGAATGCTTAATGTGGATGTGTTTCAGAATGGACGACCACAGTGGTTGGATTGCCCTGAAAGGAGCAGCAGCACAAGAAGCATTCAGTACGACGACCCTTCTTCCTCTCTACAAAATGACATTCATAACCTTGGTGTCTACAGGCCTGTAGCACCCCGAAGAGTCCAGGATAATTTCTCTACAGATTTTACTCCGGCTTGTACATCGGGGCGCCAGACCCACCATGCTGCGTTCGCCGATGAGTTTCCTCACCTTGACATTATCAACGACCTCCTTGACGATGAACACAATACTGCAAAACAAACTAGGGCAAGCACGAGCTTTCAAAGTTCCAACAACAGCCCCCACCATCTGAATCGGCAATTCTCTTTCCCCTTGGACCCCGGCATGTCAAATGGTGTGGGCCTGTCATCGACTTCTTGCAGGTTTGACCGAACATGGAGTTACCACGACGACGGTTTGCAACGTGGCTATGGTTCTTTAGGTGGAGCCCACTTTGACTCGCGACTACCGGATATGATTCCCCAAGCTAACCCAGGGCCATATGTGAATGAACATGTCGATGGGCTTCTTCCGAACCAGTGGCAAATGGGTGGGTCTAGTTACTCTTATCTCGGGATGGGGAACGCAGAGGGGGATGGTTACCCTTATCATATCCCGGACTATTCTAACTTGGTGTGCGGTGTTGATGGTTATACTGTATACCGACCATAAATGGGCATTGAAGAGATCAGAAGAAATTCCGACGGAGGCTGTGCCTTTAAATTTGTGGGGATATAGTCCTTGGAAATAATGTGTTTTGCGAATAAAATTGTGTTGATGTTTAGATCTGGATTGAGGTTGTAACCACCCTTTGGTAAGGAAAAAAATGTTTCTGATTCCTTTGTTTTCTGCATTAGCTTTTTACAGTAGTGGCTGCATCTATGGTTCTCCGTTGGAAATAGCTTCTCTGCAGCCTGGAATCTGGGTTGAAGGTTGCTGCTTGCAACGATGATGGTTTCAGCTTGATGATCCGAGCCCTTCGTTTTAGAGCTTCTGGTGTAAATCATTCATGCAAAAAAGTCGACTTGATCTGACATTAACCACTGCCTGATCAGACGGTTGATATACTTTCCGTTCTTCAGACCAGGCAGCTCTTAATCTCATATTAAGCTGATTTTTGGCAGGTTGGATGATCTATACAGAATGGCGTACAAGTAAACGGCTCGGATTATTGAGGTGAGAACCGGAATGGACCGAGAGACTGTCTTAAACTCCAGCAAAACAAAATGGGTAGTAAGTTAAAAAACAAAAATTTGCTTAATTAAAACCCATAGTGGATTTGGGTATGATTTAAACAAATCTTTAGGTTACCTGGCTCAAATGCAGTTCATCTAATTTAAAATCTCACCAAAAATAAATTGAACTATTGTTTGCAGCATTTGACCGAGTCATGAAACTAAATTTTGAAATAAAATTCACATCGCTTGCCAAGGTATTTTTTTGGCATTCAACAAAAATTGCAGATCTCTCTCTACTCATATACCTTCCATCCCGATTATGCGACATAATAGTAGTAAATTTATTATCTCACATGAATTGTGAATCATGTCCGGATATGATCGCCTAACAGGGCAACATGAGACACCAACTATGGGTGCTCATGGTTCGGATTTATGTGGTTTTGTTGAAATCTAGTGACTGAATCGTTTTGAACGGTTAAGGAATTGAGAATCAAAACTGGGCTATAATACATATAGAACTTGATCAGAATTAAAACGCAAGGCCGGTCCAAGTAAGGATCAATTCCTGATTCTATACTGTTGCATAATCACTTTTTTCAAAGCTCTATTTACACCCAAATTTGGCACAAAGTCCTGGATAGGCCTGGGAGGCTTGATATAGAGTCAGTGGGCCAGAATTATTGAGTAATTTTGATAAAAAGCAAAGATTAAAATCATTGGCAAGATAATAGGGAGCGGCTATGCCACATGGCAAGAGGCCGTGGCTTCTTGGATTTGGGGTGCCTGCTGTGCACCCACCGCACAGCAGGTGCTGCGCACCCATCCGAGCCGTCCGTTGCTCGGATGGACGGCTTAGATTTCATCTTGCATGCGCTGCAACGAACGGTTCGGATGCAAAGGTGAAATTTGGGCCGTCCATCCGAGCAACGAACGGCTCGGATGGGTGCACAACACCTGATGTGCGGTGGCTGCACAACAGCCACCCTGTGTCTGTGGCTTCTTTCAAGGGCCATGATCCCACCTCCCTTGGAAGTAGGAGGCTAGTTAGTTGATCATCAGGCCTTTTTGCCACCGAAATAGGGATATGATTCCTTATTAACCGTTGGTAACTGCCACGAATGGAGGGGAAAATGAGACACATGGCGGCACCGGAATAAGGAAGGAAATTAAGAAGGCCACGTGTCAGCATCTCGGCCAAAGATGGAATTGGCGCCAAAACTCAACGTTCTCAATGTGAAGCCTATAAATAGAAGAACTCAAGGTGAAAAACGGGTTCCACAACCATCAACCTCACGGTTAAATCAATCCAAGTCTCTCGACTTAACTCCCAAAGATCCTCAACCCGTTGCAGCCATTCAACCTCATTGAAGACTTCAACCACATTGGTTCTTTTGTTTTCCGTCATTCAACAAGACTAGCTCGTTGTTAGGCCTTGTTATTGACTCCTTTGTACCCTACTTTTGTTAATTCTCATTAATAAAAGTTGGTTTTTACTTTATCTCGTTGCTCCTAATTTCCCACAACGGTTGGGAAATTATTAAGTCCTTGCACGTAGGCAAACCATGAACCATTTGCAACTCTGCCCTTTGAGGGTTGCACGCAATCGCACGAACGAAGTCAGAAAAGGTCTCAAAGGCCTCGAACACATTTGGACTGCAACAGACAGTCATGGCACGCCCATCTCACAAACCACAATAGGCGCTTGTGGATTTTTCGGTGTTTCTACGCGCAAACAGAATCAAAACCGTTGAATCTCAACTTAGTTCCTAAGTTGGGCTTACAAAACAACTCATGACCATTTCTGCACTTCTCAACTTCAGTTATAGCAGTTGAGTTCCTTCGAAGGACTAATTAAGGTAATGAATTGTGGACTTTCCTTGGGGATGTGATGTATTTGTTGAGGGTCTATGTGTACATATAGAAAACTTGGATGCGGATAGGGTACCGCCACATGGTACCTGTTGCCGAATCCGATCCGTCAAAACATGTTTTGGACGTACAACCCGAATTTATTGGGGTTAATTTGCCCCCAATATTTACGAAAATGCCACTCTTAAATCTGGGCCGTCCAAAATATATTTAAATGGCTCGAATGCGCTGACGGATTCCACGTGGCGGTACCCGTTCGGCATGGGAGTTTTTCTCGTATATATAGGTATGGATTGTGTGTAGGTTCATGTGATAATGGGATTTTGTTGACCTGGGCATGGAGGGAGATTTTGTTGTTGACTTGACCATTTTTTGTTTCAAAGTTTGAAAATAACTATGGTCCATATTGTGAAATCAAACACACGTTAGTCTTGAATCCCAAGCACCATTTGTTTTAAGGAGTCAGATGTAGCAGTTACAACATGGTGTACTCACTAAATATATAACATGGAAATTAACCATTTATACACAATGCACAAAAACTGGCTATGGAAATTATCAACGGGTCAGATTTTTAAAATTGACTGTGGTCCCACCTCACCAAATTTTGAACTAGACCACGTTTGATTTTCATGTACATTTTTGTCTATACTCTTGTTTGCATGTGCACGTATTTTTTCCTCAATTGTTGTGGTATGTTGATATAAGTTTTAATTATTAAAAAAAATTTGACAGATTTTCATTATGTTCACATTATGTACGTACACGTACCCAAGCTTAATTCATGGAATCGAATTAATCATTTTGACTCTAAGGCTAAATTCATAAATATCACATGGATATTGTACAATACAATTATGTGCACATCACCGGACTTGACCTAAAGTACAAGATGTCTGGGCTTTAGGTCCACCAAAAATGTCTAACTTTAAGGGGCCCCAATGTGTAGTAGTTGTGTGTGTGTGAACCCCAAAACACCCCACCAGCGCACCTTAATTTAACTTGGAATGGGTTTACTGACTGACTTCCTTTAATATGAGTGGATTTGTTTATGCTATTGTGTTTGTCCTCTTTTTTTTTTTCTCTTGCATAGATAGGACAGTAAGAGAGATAAGGGAATTAGGGAAAGTTTGGGAAAAAAAATTATCCGTTGGATTTTATATTGCTTCGGAGTAATGAGACCGTCTTTAATAATTAATTTACGGTCTTAGACTCTTCATAATGAGATTATGTCGGGCATTTGCAGATTTTTATTTCACCATGCCTTTTAAAAAGTATATCTCTAGCTAGATTTGAAAAAAAGAAAAAGAAATAAAAAGTAGATGAATTACACTTGATAAGTTTTTTGGTACTAAAAATCAAAAGGAGAGTTTAAGTGTGGTTGAATGTTCAGAGAATGAAGAACGGATAGTAGAGATGGGGAATGAAGAACAATAAAATTTAGCGGAAGATACGGATGCCGGTCATGCAAAGAAAATTTGGGAAAGTTTATTTATTTATTTTTATTTTATGCTTATCTTAAGAATTTGTAAAGGGTCCATTTTTTATTCTCGCTTTAAGCCCTTGAAAGGGCCGGCTCTGTATATGCGTGTGTTTTATGTTCTTCCCGTCTCTATGTTGTCTTTTTAACCGGTAGTTTGTAATAACATTTTTCTTGAAATGAAATTCTTTCTATTTAGGTAAAAAAAAAATTATATGTGTGTTGCCACTATAGCGGACTTTCGAACAATAATATACGTACCCAGAATTTCAAAAGAGAAACCATATCGATCTTCTTTGGTTACTTTTTCAGACACAACACTTACCAAAAACAACTCTAAAAAATTATTTCGAAAACAAGAATTGCATGCACTTCAGTTTTTATATCTTACCAGAAAAGGGCAGTAAATTAAACACTCAAAAAATGAATCAATTCTGCTACTCAATTGCTTCGCGTTAATACTACAACATCAAGAGCTTTAATCCTTCTTGTTAATGAGCTTCATTTTGTTGATCAGGGGATGTAAGTGCTGGAATCACTACCAGATGGGGTCACAGGTCCTCTCTGCAGGGATTGCATCACCAGAACTTCCCACTCGATAGCTATCCATTTTTCTCCATTGAGAGGTCTCGTTGCTTGAGCGAGTGGTAAAATAGTCGAAAACGCGAACAACAATATCAACACGATGAATAACTTTGCGAAAAGACTCCTAAGGAAAACCATTAAGGAAAACCATTTTGTTGAGAAAAGTGGAGATGGTAATGGATTTTTGGTAGATGTATTCGTTGAGGGAAATGGCTATGTATATATAGGCATTGGATTTTGGTTTGTGTTGACTTGGCCATGGTTTAAGGTTTGAATATCACTTTGGTCCATATTCTGAAATCAAACACACGGGCGTTGAATCCTAAAAGCTAGCATTTGTTCAAGGGGTTAGATTGAGAATTTGCAATTGAAAATTTACTTTTTAGTCATATATATAGACCTTGTACATAAAAAAAAATGCATAAAAACTTGCTATGCAAGATTAACTAGTGGCAACATTAAATGCCGATACAAATTGCAAAAGGTACAAGAGTATTAGAAAAAAAAAGATTATCAAACATATTTTCAATCAACCTATCCAATTGTTAAGATATGATTCAAATTTGAGTGAATCAACTAATCATCAGGTGTTTGGGCCAGCTTATGTTCACTTCAACTAATCTTGGGAGCTTAATCCCATCGTTTATTTGCGGGAAGCCCAATTAAAGTTAGAGCAAAGATCCATGTGGATGGCCCCCAATAGGAGTTGATACCGCTCTCCATTCTTCTAAACATTTTGTCTATTAACTTTTTTTGTGGGTATTTCTTACTTTTTGTCGTTTTTTTTAGGATTAGTCATTCGTATCAATGAGATGAATATATAAAAGTATAAACATGTAGACCGAAGTTGAAAAAAGTTTACATCAGACGACACTATAGACAAAAAAGACAGTTGTTTGATATTTTTTTCGTCTTTATTAAACTTTTTTTCTTGGCTTTTGTTCTTCTTCTTTTTACTTTTAGACTCCTTTCGTTGATACAAATAATTAATAGAAACAATATAACGCGAATCTAATTAAAATTCAAAAAAGACAAACAAATCCTGAAGGAAATTAAAAAAAAAAAAAGGAGAATGGACCCTAAGAGCATCCTCATCAGGCTCAATAAAAATTGGGCCAAATTTAACCTCAAAAACACCTTTTATAAATTAACAAGTCACTTTTTCAAAAACTCACAAAATCAGACTCTATATTTTAACTTCACTCAAAATTAAAAAGTAATAAAAAGAAAAGATTGAAAGGGGAATAGACGGAGAGTCGGAGAGAGAGGGAAGTCAGGAGAGAGAATTGCTTTAACCTGTAAACAGTGCCTCAAAGAATTTACCGAGTTACTGTAGCAAAGTTATAAGTTTTGCAGATTTACAAAAAATTTGTTGAGTCTGCTTTTGGGGGGGTGTTTTCCCCTTTCACCAAAAAAAAAAGCCATCAGGGGGATTTGCCTCCCCTGATGAGATGCTCTATTCAATTTATGCTATCGCATGCATATGCGTGAAATGAAAAGATTTCTTGGCACCCAAAGGACTAGTCGTGGATAGCTCGTTGACTGAACAAACAAAAAAAAAATGAAGAAGAGAGAGAGAGATTTCAGTCAATTGTATTGCCATGAGACTGGATCAACCAAGAATGAAGCTTTGTGAGTTTAAACAAAGTTTGAACTTTTCATTATCTAAGCTTGCTTGAAGTTTAAGTTTAAACAAGTGGTGGCTAGTTTATGCGGTAGAGAGCTCTTGGATATTCCACGCTGCATCTCGAGATCGAGTCTCATCCCTCCTCCCCATGTAATAGATTAGGAATGACGAATGACGAAAGTTAAAAAAAAAAATTTAACTTTAAATTGAGCATATACACGTACCCATGCTTAATTCATGGAGTCGAATTAATCATTTTGACTGTAAGGCTAAATTCATAAATATATCACATGGATATTGAAAAACCAATACAATTATATGCGTATTGCCATTGTAGCGCATTCAAACAATTATATATGTACCCAGAATTTCAAAAGAGAAACCACATCGGTCTTCTTTGGTTACTTTTTCAGAATCAACACTTGCACAAAAACAACTCTCGAAAATTATTTCGACAAAAGAACCCACGCACTTCATTATTTATATCTTACCAGAAAAAGGGCAGTGAATTAAACAATCAAAAAATTAATCAATTCTGCTACAGGGTTACAAATAACCAATTTACAAGAACAGTACTGCACAACAAGACTCGCAATGATTTGTACATTCAAAACCTAACAAAAATGCTAGAGGTACAACAAAAGTGGACAACACATCCTTCGCCGTCCAAAAGCTAAAACTCAATAGCTTTGCGTTAATACTACAACATCAAGAGCTTTAATCGTCCTTGTTAATAAGCTTCATTTTGTTGATCAGGGGATATAAGTGCCGGAACCACTACCGGATGGGGTCACAGGTCCTCTCTGCAGGGATTGCATCACCAGAACTTTCCACTCGATAGCCATCCATTTTTCTCCGTTGAGAGGTCTCGTCGCTTGAGCGAGTGGTAAAATAGTCGAAAACGCAAACAACAATATCAACACGATGAATAACTTTGCGAAAAGACTCCTAAGGAAAACCATTTTGTTTAGAAAAGTAGATGATTCTTTGTATGAATGTGGTAATATGTATGAAACTCAGAAAATGTGGCAAGCTAGAGATGGTAATGAATTTTGGTTGATGTATTCGTTGAGGGCTATGGCTGTTTTTATATAGGCATTGGATATTGTTTTGTGTTGACTTGGCCTTGGTTTAAGGTTTGAATATCACTTTGGTCCATATTCTGAAATCAAACACACGGGCGTTGAATCCATAAAAGCTAGCATTTGTTTAAGGGGTTGGATTGAGAATTTGGATTTGGAGATTTACTTTTTAGTCACATATATAGACCTTGCACACAAAAAATAATGCATAAAAACTTGCTATGCAAGATTAACTAGTGGCTTTTATTTACTGAATGTGATTGTGGTTCTACGTACATGACCTGACGCCCGGAATTTCATGATTGGTGAACGAATATTAAAAGATAGTGTACCGTACGAAAGGCAATATTAAAGGCCGATACAAATTTTCGAAGTACTAGAAAAAAGATTATAAGACAAATTTTCAATTGTTAAGATATGATTAAAATTAGAGTGAATCAACTAATCATCAGGTGTCCGAGCCAGCTTACGCTCACTTCGACTAATTCTGGAAGCTTAATTCCACCACTTAATTGCGGGGAGTCCAATTAAAATTAGAGCAAAGCTCCATATGAACAACCCGCCGTAGGAGTTGATACCACTGTCCACTGTCCATTTTCATACTTTTTTGTTTAATTTTTCGTTGTTTTTTATTTTTGAAATTAATCATTCATATCGATGAGATGAATTGGAAATGTATAAACATATTGACCGAGGTTGAAAAAAGTTTACATAAGATGACACTATCCACAAAAAGACAGTTTGGTTATTTTTTTGGTCTTTAGTAAACTTTTTTTTTGGCTTTTGGTCATGTTTTTACTTTTATACCTTTTGTTGATACAAATGATCACTCAAAAAAATATAACGCGAATCTAACCAAAATTCAGAAAAGACGAACAAAACATGAAAATCAACAAGACGAAAAAAAAGGAGGAGAATGGAGCCAATTTAAGGGTTCTCTTCGATACGTAAATGAAAATACAGTCGAACCTTCGACAAGACATAGTATAGGAGTCAATCATGAAAATATGACACAAACTAATCTTTAATGCCAAGAGGACAAATCACCTAGATATTCAAAAATGCCTCTACTAGCTCATGAAAGTGCCTAAACTCCCCAAACTCTATGAAAGTGTCTAAACCCCCAAACCTAATGAAAGTGCCTAGACCAAAACCCTAGGGTACCATATGAAAGTGCCTAAAACCCTAGGGTACCCTATGAAAATGTTCAAACCAATAAAACCCTATAATTGGAAAGTGCACCGTAAACTTACACCCTGGGGTACCCTATAAAAGTGTTTAACTTAAACCCTAGAGTACCCTATGAAAGTGCCTAAACCACTAAAACTCTATAATTGGAAAGTGCACCCCAAGTGCCTAAACCCAAAATGCGTAAACCCATTATAACCTACCCTAAAGAGCCTAAACTCCTTAAAATTGAATCCTAAAATTAAACCCAACCCTAAAATGAAAGAGATTGAAAAATAATTTTGTCCCACCCATGCATGAGAGAGAGAGAGAGAGAGAGAGAGAGAGAGAGAGAGAGAGAGGGGTGGGACAGGTGGGTCAGAAATTTCAAGGGTTTCTGTCAGCAGTGACCTATCATTGATAAGCCCCCAATATTGTAGATATCCGGGGCTTATCTCGTTTATTTTGTCCACACGCATACGCGATTTTGCGCCTTAAATGTTTGATTTGCGCATAGTGTTGTTTTTGTTGAGTTACAGGTTGAATGTGCAAAATAAGCGCATTTTGAGCGCATTGAGAACCGTGCCACGTTACCGAGGGCCATGTGCCCCATGGCACGCAACCACCGGGCCTCAAGGGCCACGGAACGGCGATTCGGCCAAAGGTCCGGGAATTTGAAAGGTCACAATTCAAGCACAACTCATTTAGGTGTTTTGGAGGAAGTCCGGAAGCATGAAAGGCCAAGGGAGTGACCAAAACACGTCAAGACACCATCAAGACAACTCTGGATAGATCCAAGGAGGCAGTGGATCGATCCAGCTTCATCAGAATTTCACCAGAGGCTTTTGGATCGATCCATGGTCAATTTGGATCAATCCAACTTTATCAGAAATCCACCAGACCACTCTAGATCGATCCATGGTCAATCTGGATCGATCCATGGTCAATCTGGATCGATCCAACCTCTTCCAAAACGTCACCAGCACATTTGGATCGATCCAGGGTCATGGTGGATCGATCCAAAGTCCAAACAAGCCCGGGCAGCCAATTTTAAGCACTTTATGTACATTCTATTAATGGAAAGTTTGGGTGAATGTGAGAACTTTATTAGATTTTTGTAAGAGAGAGAAGGAGAGAATATAGTGGGCTCTCCTTCTCTCCTTAAGGACTTTACCTTATTTCTTTAGTGAGTTTTTTTTGGCTCTCACATCTCTCCTCCATTGGAGAGCCTTTGGAGCTCTCTCTCTCTCTAGAATTCTCCCGTAAGTATTTGTCTCTCGTCATTTTCTCGTGTATTAATGTTGTAGCTACTCGTTGGATCTATATATAAATCAAGTTTGTTTACATTTTTATCGGTGAAATTGTATTCTCCATTTTCTAGTCATTTCCTTCTTAAACCTTAGTTTTTACTTGTTGTTTGTGATTTTCTTAAGGCTTAAAGTGGTAAGCAAGCTTATGAACTTTGCTAAAAATCAGTTTATTAAGTCACATGTCATGTTCTTTATTTCCTTTGCACAATTAGTCATGTCTTTCTTAGTTATGATCGAGTAGTCGTTTTAGGCTCGGTCTTGGGGTGAGTAGCACCCCGTGACTTAGGTTGATTTGCTCTCCTCGCCATATTGCAAACATCGCTTGTTAATCAAAGAGTTAGGATTAATTTTATGTATCAAAATTTGGATTTGTTAACCCCCATTTGATCACACGTAGCCAAGGGCTTGACCACTTGGTACGTGTGATGCTTAGGGCTATGTCAATCAAAATGTTTGTATAAATGACACAAGAATCCTACTCTTTGTGAAACACCATTTCTCATCAAACGAGTTTACAAAACCAAATCTTCCGTTCGGGGTCGTTTAACAATGTCCCCGAGCCGGTTATCTTAGAGGAGAACGAATCGGCCTAAGGCATGGGTGTTGTGAGCCCCTTGACTTAGCCTTGTTTTAATTAGTCCTTTTAATCTCACGTCATTCACGGAGTTAAGTGAATTCCACCCCAAACTACAAAGCCAAGTTTGCCGCTTTAAGGCTAAAACCATCACTTGCGAATCAACCATCACGGGTGGCGCATTCAGTCTCTGTGGAATCGACCCGGACTAACCGGTTATCATGCTACCGCGGACCTAAACCCTACGCTTGGGGAAATAATATTGGAAATACAATCCAAAGGCGCAAGCAATCATTTCAAGGGTTGTTGATCAGCGGCACCAAAGGAAAAGTTATTGGATGTACCGGCTTTTTTTTGTATTTTTTTTTTATCATTAAGGATAGTTTTGTCTAGTATTATCCTTGAATCCTAAAAAATTTCACATCAATGTATTGGAAGCCTTAAAATAAGTTAAGTTTGACTAAATACCCTTTAAAGCCCCAAATTAAACTTGGCCTTTAGGCCAATTTTCTGATGAAAATATTGCTTGGTACCCAAAGGACTAGTCGCGGGACAAGATAGCTCATCGACTGAACCCAAAGAAAATAAAAGCAAGAGATATTTCAGTTAATTGCATTCAATTCCATGAGAGTGGATCAACCCTAGAATTAATGATGTGTGACAGTGTGAGTTTTAGTTTTTAAACAAACTTTAAACTTTTCATTATCTCAGTTGAGAGCCGATTCTAAGGTTTCGGAGGCCAAAAGAAAAGTTATAAAATGGGCCTCTATATATATTTTCAAGCTAAATTGGTTCAACAAATATTCATCATAAATGGGCCCCAATTTCAGATTTTTGTTTTGTGAATTCCATACTCAATCTCGATTCTCGGCTTCTCTGGCATCGAGCGTGGAGAATATTAGATTTGTTTTCTTTTGGTTCTTCTTCTTCTTCTTCATGTTTTCCATATTTCCACAACATTTATTTTAATCAAAAAATAAAAGTCTAAAACTAGGCCTTGAGTTACATGATATTTCAATTATGCCATCTTGTTTTTGCGGCCCCAAATATTGTATTGGGCTTATTTATGCCTAGCCCATGTACAAAAACTAGTTGGATTATACATACATACATAAAAGTCTAATATACTTGGGGGCCCTTAATTTTGGACTTTTTTGAGGGCCAAAAGCCCAGAAAATTTGCCCCGAAGCCGGTACTGTCTAAGCTTGAAGTTTAACTTTAAATTGAACGTATTCAAACCATAATATATGGTTTGATTTATCGGAAGTGCTGCGATACACACCCTACATTTAGGTTTGTACGTTCAACATGTACCTATGACATCGCCTTTGATTCATGACGTACATTTGCTTAAAATTTCATGGCCCTTGTATAAAAATTTACAACTTCAGGACAAAAAACTCTTAAGCAGATATAAATACTATGAATTTACGCTTGATAAATTTACGTACCAATGATACGAATTTCTATACAAACAAGATTGATGATATATCCAAATATTATGCACTTCAGCACAGTTCAAGGGGTGAATATAGTATGAATCTTGTTTTATAGTTCTCGAGTGGTTCTATTACACAGTTTTTTAAAATTATGAAAACCAGTATAGATTGAATGATATAAACAATTGAAAATTGATACGAATATAAATAATGAACAAATAAAATGAGACATATGGAATAGATAATTACCCGTGTTGGGCCTCCTAATTATGTAAAAAGTCAATAAAACATGTTATACAATTCTGTATAACAACTACAGTCTTTAAATGAACGAATCCTTTTATGAAATAATACAAAAAATAAATAGGAAAATGCTAACGGATGCAACATTGCACCCGTTAAGAGTACAAAAAAGTACACTTGTGGGTCCCAGTTGTACTTTAACATTCTACTAATGGGGTAAGAAAAAAAAAAAAAACACTACATGAATGGTCAACCAAATTGGGTTGATGCATGTGAAACATGCATTAAGTTTATAGATCTGTCACAACATCAGGAGCCTGAAATCTTGCTTTGTGAAGAAACTCCTACGGAATGTTAGTGCCGGGACTACTGCCAGACGAGGTCACGGGTCCTCTCTGTAGGGATTGGATTACCGGAACTTTCATCTCTATAGTTCGCCAATTTTCTCCATGGAGAAGCCTTGATGCTTTAGCCGGCGGCAAAATAGTCGAAGAAGCGAACAACAATATCAACACGACGAATAACTTCGTCAAGAAACTCTTAGGGAAAGCCATCTTGTGATGAAATTTAGCGACGATCTTAATTTGTTTTGTAAGGATACGGAACTCCGAAAATCTTAGTGGTTTTTTGGGAGATCGATATTGTTTGAGAGCTATGCAAAGGTGTATATATAGGCATGGATATTGGTCTGTAGGTTCAAAAATGCTAATGGGTTTTCTTGACTTGGGCTTTGAGATGGCTCATGTGTTGAGTTGACCATGGTTGAAAGTTTGAAACTTGTACTTTTGGTCTATTATTCTGAAATCAACACGGTAGCTTTGAATTAACCCCAATTAATTCTACGTAATGTATTTTGTTTCAAGGGGTCAAATTGAAAAGTACTAAAGTTAAATGTTATTTAATTTAGTTGGTTTCAAGGCCAGTTGGTTTGCTGACACGTAGAGATGACCGACAAATATAATACACAATGGGCCATGCAAATAGTATAATGTACTATATACTGTTCTGTAAAATGAGAACATAGGAATATAAAATTATTGGGTCTTCTTTGTAGTGCTCCCTCCGTCCCGAATAAGTGTATAATATTCCGTTTTGTGTCCCTTAATAAATATATGTGTTTTTAAAAGTTAAATTATTATTTCGCCTTTTTGGAAAGTTAATGGATAAAGAGTTAAGGGGTGAAAGTGGATGATGATTTTGGACAATGGAGATAAAAGTTGATGTGAGAAGTGTAAAATGGAGGTAAAAGAATGAGAATAGTTTTTTTAACAGTTCCAATATTATTAACAGAAATAATATGCAAACCAAAATGTCCAAAGATGTGTTGCAAAATAAAATGTGAGACCACGGGTGCTAAATGCCCATTTTAGTTTAATAATTAAGTCGAATTATTTTTTATCTTTATTTGAAAAAATTCGCATTTATCAGTTTGTGGATTATTGAATTATTTGTCTTTATTCACAAAATTTTTGGTTTATTTAATAATTTTTTATTTTATAAATTCCACTCGTTGTAACGATCCAATAATCCACAAATACCAAAAAACAAAAAAAATTCGAAAGTTGCCAGTTTTTAATCATCATATGGTGAATATCTGTATCATTTTACGTAATCAACTTCACGTCTTTTGAATTCCAACAGTTTCTATTTTTTATTTTTCTTAAAGCAAAGATTTGTACTATAGGTACGTTTCTCTCTGTTTCTCTCTTACACATGAACGCGTGATTTTTATTTTCTTTTGATTTTTGATCCAGTATGCAAACAAACAACAGATCATGGGAATAAAAAAGGTTAATTTCACTAACCTCCCCTAAAGTTTGCATAAATGCCACTGCCCTCCCCTATGGTTTCTGAAATTCCACTGCACTCCCTTGCTTTAAAACTAAATGTCAGATACCCCCTTTTCCGTCAATTCCGTTACAAAACCGTTAAGTCCATCTTTTTATCCCCATTTTACCCCTCCCTCTTACCCTCACAACTATAAATATAATACCCCACTTAAAAAACGTTAATTTTTTTTTCTTTTAATTGTACACCATTTTTTTTGGCTTTAACTTAGATAATTTGCAACTTTTTTTCACAGTTTTTTTTAAAAAACTTTATAAGGACGTTTTTTTTTATTTCCAAAGTGAAAATTAAGTCATTCATGAAAAATCTGGAAATAAAAAAAATGGTGTACAATTAAAAGAAAAAAAAAATTAACGTTTTTTGAGTGGGGTATTATATTTATAGTTGTGAGGGTAAGAGGGAGGGGTAAAATGGGGATAAAAAGATGGACTTAACGGTTTTGTAACGGAATTGACGGAAAAGGGGGTATCTGACATTTAGTTTTAAAGCAAGGGAGCGCAGTGGAATTTCAGAAACCAGAGGGGAGGGCAGTGGCATTTATGCAAACCTCAGGGGAGGTTAGTGAAATTAACCCGAATAAAAATCACCGAAAACTTGGTACCGAACAACAAAGCCATGAACTACTCAAAGCCAGATATTCGCCATATGATGAATTACACTGCTGAGCGATGGGTTTGTCGGTTATAGAGAGAGAAAGACTAGTTTCAATTTCAATTCTAAACCATGGGAATAAAACGGATTGGGTTGGGTTGGTTTGGGTTTGACTTAACCCATGTTCAATCCACCCATATTTTTGTTTTTGTTTTTGCTATTCGTTAATCCTAATTTACTCTATCCTAGGGGATTTGGGGAGGGAGATGGGTGCTTACGGGAATCGAACCCTGCCCATGTGCATGAGAGTATAAAGGAGGCACTAACTGCATTCCACTCCACTTGCAATCCACCCATATTCAACCCACCTAATATTAGCCCATATTTAACTTGCCTATATTCAACCCATAACCCATATCAATCCACTTAAACCCAACCCATAACGGATTGGGTTAGGCGATGGGTTTGTCGGTTATAGGGTGGGTTACTTTTCATGGTCATTGGTTTCACATACATGATTGGCAAGTTTTGTAACCGGATTCAATCTCGATGATATGGAATTGGGGAACATGCGTCGACCCTACATTTTTATTGTGCTATGACCTTGTTTTTCAAAATAAGTCTCAGTATTAAAAGTCTCTTTTAAAATTTATCTTTGTTCAATTTTCTTCGCATTTGTTAGTTTTGCGTCAAATTTTGGTGACTTATTAGTTCTCCTCGATGAGAGGAATAAAAATAAAATAAAAATATGACCAACTTTTTAATACGTTTAGACTGTTTAAAAGTAAAACGCGAGGCGGAGGGGCACATTGAGTTTATACGAGTCTCAGCATCAAAAAGATCTTTTGAACCCTACAAAGCTCTCTCAATGCTTTTCTTTTCATATGGTACTTATTTCATATTTCATGGTACTTATTATGCACTTCAGCACACCGTTCAAGGGGTGAATATCATACATTTTCAACTGCTTCTATCTTTCAATACAGATCTTCAAAAAATACGTAGTATGAATCTTGTTTCATAGTTCTCGAGTGGTTCTATTACATAGTTTTTCAAAATCATGAAAACCAGTATAGATTGAACGATATAAACAATTAAAAATTGGTATGAATATAAATAATGAACAAGCAAAATGAGACAGATGGAATAGATAATCACCCGTGTTGGGCCCAGTGGTATTGGATTCAAGTAATAACATACGGGGTCTCAATTTCCAAGCATAAATCTTCAAGTTGAGCTGAATGCCTGAATCCAAGAGGAGCTAGGAAAGCGTTAAGGAAAATAATATCTCAAAGTTGTGATTCTACTGGCGTCTCTAGTCTGCAAGGTTTCCAACAAAATACTGTCCTTCAAGAGCTTCATGCTAGTACAATTGTTGGTGATAAGCTGGGGATTGAATATACGGAGGATGATTTAAGGCATATGAAGAAGTCGATTGAAGTTGAAACATCTAATAGATTTGCTGCTCTTCTGAGGAGCAACTCTCAGCACTGAATTTCCTCCAAACAAAGAGAAAGGCTGAATGCTTTTGAGAGTTTCAAAATGGTGCATATGCCTATGTTGTTTCATTCTATTTTTGGATTCCACGATGCAGCAGTTTGATAGTCATGGATATTTGGTTAAAGGTGATGATTTCTCCATTCTGATGGCATTCCTGTAGCTGCTAATATGCTTGAGTGTTGCTGATATTCGGAGTCTTTCAAATTTTTAAAGCTATTTCAAATGTTTGTTGTGCTGTCAAGAGTATTTTAAGGATGCAGATTCGGGTGTTTCTATGGTTGCTGTGGTGTTTTCTTATGAATCAAAGGATGTTGTTGGAGGGATGGTTTGTCAGGAGTGCTTGATTTGTTTATTTTGATCCGGAGCTACGTAATGTTGATGGAATGCTGATGCTAGCTCTTCATGGAGCTTGAAGCTTGGAGTTCACCAATTCTTCTCTTGTGCTTACTTCTTTTATGTTTTTTTCCCTGTTGTTTCTTTCCTTTCAGTTTTTCGCTGAAGGGTTTCTTTTGTCAAGCCTATACTCTGCTTTGTGCTTAGTATTTTGGCTTGTTCCTCGATGTATCCTTTGTCGAGTTTTAATAAAATCTTGTTGCTGATCCAAAAAAAAAAATTATGTAAAAAGTCAATAAAACAAGTTATACAATTCTGTATAACAACTACAGTCTTTAAATGAACGAACCCTTTTCCTATATTTTATATACCAAAAAGAACCATGAAATAATACAAATAAATAAATAGGGAAATGCTAACGAGTGCAATATTGCACCCGTTAAGGGAATAAAAAATTACATTTGTGGGTCCCAGTTGTACTTTAACATTCTACTAATGGGGTAAGGGAAAAAAAAACATTACATGAATGTTCAACCAAATTGGGTTGATGCATGTGAAACATGCATTAAGTTTATAGATCTATCACAACATCAGGAGCCTGAAATCTTGCTTTGTGGAGAAACTCCTACGGAATGTTAGTGCCGGGACTACTGCCAGACGGGGTCACGGGTCCTCTCTGTAGGGATTGGATTACCGGAATTTTCATCTCTATAGTTCGCCAATTTTCTCCATGGAGAGGCCTCGATGCTTTAGCCGTCGGTAAAATAGTTGAAGAAGCGAACAACAATATCAACATGATGAATAACTTCGTCAAGAAACTCTTAGGGAAAGCCATCTTGTGATGAAATTTAGCGACGATCTTAATTTGTTTTGTAAGGATACGGAACTCCGAAAATCTTAGTGGTTTTTTGGGAGATTGATATTGTTTGAGGGCTATGAAAGGGTGTATATATAGGCATGGATATTGGTTTGTAGATTCAAAAATGCTAATGGGTTTTCTTGACTTGGGCTTTGAGATGGCTCATGCGTTGACTTGGCCATGGTTTAAAGTTTGAAACTTGTACTTTTGGTCTATTATTCTGAAATCAAACACGGTAGCTTTGAATTAACCCCAATTAATTCTACGTAATGTATTTTGTTTCAAGGGGTCAAATTGAAAAGTACTAAAGTTAAATGTTATTTAATTTAGTTGGTTTCAAGGTCAGTTGGTTTGCTGACACGTAGAGATGACTGGCAAATATAATACACAATGGGTCATGCAAATAGTATAATACTATATACTGTTCTGTAAAATGAGAACTTAGGAATAAAAAATTATTGGGTCTGCTTTGTAGTGCTCCCTCCGTCCCGAATAAGTGTAGAGTATTTCATTTTGTGTCCCCTAATAATTATGTGTTTTCAGAAGTTAAATTACTATTTCACCCTTTTGGAAAGTTAATGGATAAAGAGTTGAGGGGTGAAAGTGGAGGATGATTTTGGACAATGCAGATAAAAGTTGATCTAAGAAGTGCAAAATGGGGGTAAAAATTGATATGAAAAGTATAATAATGATGTTTCTTTAATAAGTTGGATTTACAAAGCAACATATTTTAAAAGGGACAGAGGGAGTACTATTTTGTTGAACCATAGTATCTACTTACTCACACATATATGTAAATTTTCACTTAACTTTATTTCATGCGAATAATTTAGTGCAAACAATTAGTACCATAAAAAAAGAAATAAATTAAATGTAAAAATAACAAAATTTCACCGACAATTTTTTTTATTGTCAATCAATCTATCTGGCACGTAAATCCTGGCTCTGCCACTGATTTCATAGGCATGGAGTTTGGTTTGTAGGTTGAAAGTAATGCCATTGGGTGTTCTTGACTTGGGGACTTGGGGTGGAGGGAGATTTTGTGTTCACTCTGCCGTGGTTAAACGTTTCAATTATTCTCACGCACCGAATTCAAACTCTGAAACACATTTTTTTGGAACAGAAACACTGAAACACATGGGGCATGTTTGATTGCTAAGGAAGGATTAGAATTAGGGGAACATGGGACTCACATGTTCCCTCTTTGTTTATAGTCCGGTGTTTGATGTGTACGGTATTAAGAAATGGATTGGATAACTTCAAATTATTTCATGAAATAGTATCCCGGATAATGCCACCCTCCCTCCCATCTGGATTAGGTTTCCTTCACAACCAACGGTCAAAAATTCTCCAATCATTCTCATGCCACTCTAACTAAACACTATACACAGGGACGGACCTAAGGAGGTGCAAGCGGAGGCTTGGGCCCCTGCACACCCCCTAATTATCCCAATTTTTCTACTATATTTTAAGTTTTGTTTGTAAAAATTATAAAGAAGGTGACCTCCAAATTTTGTTATTAATATGTAATGATAATATTTTATAAGTACATGTGATTAGGTCCCACTGCAATATGAATCCTGTGTCCACCACTGGCAATACAACTAATCATAGTATTCATATAATCTCATCTATTATCTCATGTACCGTAATTCCACCTTAATCAATCCCTCCTAAAAACAATCCGGCAATTAACCAGCCCATGGTAGATTGAGGACCAAACTTCTTTTTTTTTTTTTTAAACTCATGGCAAATGGTGTTAAACCAGCCCAAAGGCAGAACAAACTTCATCACAATAAAATGGAAAAGAACCAAAGCTACCAACAAACTAGACACGAGCGCCGCACTAGTAGGCTCAATGGCACATACTGCAAAAGCAGACCAACAATGAGGTTGGTAAATAGAGCCCGTCAAAGACGTGGTGGTAGAGAATCCAAAATGATACACAGTTCAAACCGTGAGAAGACACAAACGAAATCTGGAGAAAAAAAAGTCTGAGGTTGAAAAGGCCCAAACTTCATTAGTTGTAAAGTAGTCTACGAGGTTGAAAAGTCCAGGGTGGGTTACTTTTCATGGTCATTGGTTTATTGTTGTAATGATATGGAATTGGGGAACATGCGTGACCCTACATTTTTATTGTGCTATGAAGGCCTTGTTTTTCAAAAGGAGTCTCAGTACTAAAAGTCGTTTTTCAATTTTCTTCGTGTTTGTTAGTTTTGCGTCAAATTTTGACAACTTAATTACTAGTTCTTCTTGATGAGAGGAATCAAAAAAATAAAAATATGACCAAGTTTTAACACGTTTAGACTGTTTAAAAGTAAAAACATGAGGCGGAGGGATACATTGAGTTTATACGAGTCGCAGCACCATAAAGATCTTTTGAACCTTTCAAATTAAGCTCTCCCAATGCTTTTCTTGTCATATATATGGTACTTATTTCATATTTTATCTTGAATGATATTGACATTTTTTTTGCTGATAAAGGCTCCTCAATGATGGACGGTGGATCAGTTATGAAAAAATACTGTTACCTTGTCAAACATGATATTGAAATTTCCTTTGTTTGGGTCTTTGGATGGTGCTTGTTGTCGGTGTGCCATTGTCCCTTTAATCTTTGTTTCGTGTCAAAGATTAATAAATTTTTTTGCTTAGCAAAAAAAATAATTAAGTGCTTGAATCTTGCTTGAGGTTTTTTTTTTCTTTTTCTTTTTTGATCGGCATTGAATCTTGCTTTTAACCTCAAATTGTATTTAATTTGTAAGTTTAAACGTTGATGGGTTTTATTTTGAGTTGGCATGCATGGATTCTTTCGAGTTGACTTGACCAACCATGGCTGGCAATTTGAATTTTGAACCACTGCGGTCCATACTCCAAAATCAACCATGTTTTCACATTTTATCGTCCTATTAAACTAGCTAGGGTCAAGGAAATATGGCTTCAATTCAAATCTCCATAATTCAACGTCTACTTGTAGATTTGTAACAAGTCAGAAAAATAACATGATGTAACCTTGAATTCACGAATTTTTAACAAAGAATAAAATAATCCTCGTTTCATATTTTTTCCAAGAAGGTACTCTGGGTGCGGGGCACTGGCGAATCTAACAAGGGTAGGGTTTCTTTTTCATAATTTGGGTGTCTGAGCCAGTTAATTCTAGGGGCTACTCTCACGGGGTCCCTTGCGTCATGAATTTCGTATTACAACTATATAACACAACTCAATTTATCTTATAATTTCATTTAGGCAAATGTTAATGCCAAAAGTGTTTTTTATTGTGCCAAAATTCCAATGCATAAAATGCTTGTACTTATGTGCAATGTACATGCCTTTTATGCATTGATATTTTAACACAATCAAAATCAGTTTTGGCATTATCACTAGAACCTATGCCAGTGTCCCCAAGTGCAAAATGTCATTTACTTTTGTTTAAGAGCTTTTGAGCTTTGACCATTATCAGGAATGGAGCGGTTGGAACCAAATTTCAATAGGATAAATTTTGACTAGAGGAATTGAAAAAAATATAGAATAAAAGTTGGAAAAAAAATTCAAATAAGACGACAAAAAAGATCCAACTGATTTTTGGGGGGTCTTTTCATCGTCTTATAATGAATTTTATCAACTTTTGGTCTACGTATATTATAGTTTTCATATTCCTCGTCGAGAAGAAAAATAAGGTGTAAAAATTTAACACGAATATCGTAAAGATTAATGCAAAACAACTAAAAAGTCTCTAAAAAGTTAGGCCAAAGAGGCCGTTGACCCAATGAAAACTGGATGCGGGGTTGCTGCTGTGCAGCCTCTGCACAGCAGCTGCTGCACACAATCATAGCCGTCCACAAGTGTTTTTAATGGTTCGGATTGAAAACAAATTGTTCGCGCGAACAATTCTTCTCTTTTGTTTGAAATCTAAGTCGTTCATCCAAGCAACGGACGACTGTGATTGTGCGCAACAGCAGCTGTGCAGAGACTGCACGACAGCAACCCCAGGTCCCTGAAAACTGACGACACTTCCTGCTATCATAATATGCTCGATGTATATATGCTTAGGACATGGGTCAATAATAGCGGCTCAACGGAAAACCTACGTCTCTATAATCCACAATCAACTTTGTGTAATTTTTTTGCCACAAGCCCCAATTTGTGGTAACTCAATAATAGGAGTTGGCTCAATAACAATGTTAACATCAATTGAATAAAAAAATGGTACGAGGAATATGCATGAATTAGTTTTGTTTCGTAACGCCCTGATGACAATTTAAATATACGAGTGTCTGACTGTCCATATAGTAGGTTGTCTTTGTATTCGATCTAACAATAAATTCAGATAGGATTAATCAATTGTAGTTCTGATTGAATTTTTTTACTTTTTTTCTAGGACGATTGAATATATATTTTACATTTTGCATGGAATTGGGTTCGTAATGGCCATCTTCAACCATACAGTTTCAAGTAACATAAAGAGACGGGAAAGTCTATTAACACAACACTTTGTACAACATGTTTATGTGGCACTGTTTCATTGAGCATTGTAAAATGGCATTTCATCCATTGTCCAATTAATGATATTGTGTCATCTAAACATTTTGTGCAAGTGTTGTGTTAGTAGCATACCTCGAAAGAGGTTATCATTTTTGGGCTTCATGCAGCAAATTAATCTTGTTCTTGTTTGGCCTATCATGTTATGGAACACAAATCTTGTTCTTGTTTCTTTTTTGTTTTTTCTTTTTTTTTAGGGATTTTAAGTGATATAGTTGTTTAGGGGACGTTTGGTAACTTTTTTGTTTTCCATTTTTTGTTGAAAAACAAAAATGTGTTTGATAATTTATTTATGTTTTGTGTTTATGAAAAAAGTTTTCAAAATTTCAAAAAAGTTTTCAAAATTTCTGAAAATTTTCAAAACACAAAAAAGGTAATTTGGCTTGTTTTTAAAACAGGGTCAAGCATCTCCTCCATAAAGGCTCGAACTAAGAACCTCTCCTCCATAAGGGAGATAACGGATCAACCACGCTAGGTGTCGTGTTCATGAATATTTTTTTAAACCATCAAACCACAGTCTCTTAGGAGTATTTTGGGCCTGAAACAAGGCAGAGCAAATAGTGATGTTTCTTTTTTATTTTATTTTCTCTTTTTATCTTCTTTTTCTCATTTTTCTTAATAATTTCAAGCATTTTAGGTTCCATGAGCCCTTAACGTAGGGCAAAAAAAAAAGTGCAACACCACTTCTATTTTTCTCTCTCTCTAGAAAATATAGCCGCTCCATCTCTTTTTTTCTTCTAGGGCTGCTGCTGCTGCTGCTTGGGGGGGGGAGGCGCCGCCTCCTCCCTCCTCCCCCCAGGCTTTCCTCTTCTCCCTCTCCTCTCCTCTCCCGATCTGACTCTCTCTCTCTCTCCGTTATCTACCTCCCCTCCCCTTCATTCTGATCTTTTCTCCTCCATTTATTCTCAAATCTGATCGACATCAAGATGGCAGATGGACGGTGATTGCGTCGAAGTTATGGATCTCGACGTCTGAGTGTTTTGGGACCGTTTTACCAACTGATTAGCGGCCCTACGTGGGACTCTCGGACGGCGACGAGGTCGGCTCTCGGTATGGTTTCTTCCCTTTGTCTCCCTCTCTCTCTAGTCTCTTTTTTCCGACCCCCTATCCCTCGCCGCCGGCGCCAATCTCGGCCGTGCTTTCTTCTTTCCTTCTATGTTCTCCGGTTGGATCTCTCCTGGGTTTTCCGATCATGGCCTAACGGCGTGGGATTCTTGTTGGGATGGGTGGCATGGTTGGCGTGGCTCCCCCTGTGACCATTGTTGGATGGTCCAATTCTCGCTTAACGGCTTTATGAGCATCCGCGGTAAGTGGTTATGTCTGGCTTCGGGTTGTACCTTCGTCGGGTGGCCAGTGGTGGCGTGGTGGTGTCCGTTGGTGGCTGCCCGGTGGTGGTGGTTGTTTTTCCTGTCAGATCTGGTGGTTGGTGGCTGCTCTTTTTTCTAGGGTTAGGTTTGGGGTTTTCTTTGGGCTGGGCTTTTATTGTAAAATTTGGGCGTTTAAGGCCTATTTGGGTGGTTGATCTTCATTGTTTCTATTTGGGTTTTTTAGACCCACAGGTGTATTGGGCTTTGCCCTTTGGTTTCGTCCAACTTTTGGTTGGATCCCCCTTCCCCATCTCCCGACTTGATGTACCCCTGTCAAGTTTTAATAAAATCTTATTGCCGATCAAAAAAAAAAAAAAACGTAGGGCAAGAATTTTCCGGGACACCAATTACTGCTAATGGGCTGAGAAAGGCATTTTGAAGGACCCTTGCGGCTTATTCATTTTGGGCCTTTAGGGAAATGTTTTGAGGACCCATATAAGCTTTACATTTCTCTTGGTGTTATAAATATGTATGGATGACCATATAGATATTCTAGGGTAGTGTGCCTATGCCTTAAATATGTTAGCTGTGTTTATAGCCTTTTGGCTATATAAGGCCATCGGCCAGAAAGAAATACGCACAAGCAAAGAGAGAGAAAAGACAAGGCAGAGTACCACTCTGAATAATATTTGAGTAGTCCAGAAGACTAACATTTCTACATATTTTGTGCCCAGCAGTTTACTTACTTTTCAGCTCTTATTATTTGCTTGGTTTCATAACACGTTATCAGCACGAGACCCTAACCAACTGAGAGAGGTAAACAAAATCTCGTACTCTATTCCTACACATTTGATTTTATGTATTGTCTTATATCTTTTCATTCTAAATATCAATGTATATGGGATACTGATCATATGAATAAAAAAAATGGGAAGTACCTGAAGTACTAATCAATAATGAATCCGGAAGCATTCTACTCTTAAAAAAAAAAAGAGGAAAAATTATTGTACCAGAAATACATATCAACTATGAATCCTGAAGTATTCTAGTTATGAAAAAAATTAATTTGGAATCCTGAAGTATTCTAGTAATAAAATAAATACCTGAAGTATTTTTAGCAACAAGGTGGATGGGTTTTCAAATACTGAATCCACCACACCGCCTCGAACCCGTGACCTTCCATAAGGGAAAGCACGAGTTTGGCCACTGAGCTAACCCCAGTGGTTAGTCATATGATAGCAAATTTATTTATTTATGGGATTGTCTTAAGTATTGCATCCTCTTTGTGTTTGAAGTGATATTTGAATAGTGAGGACCATTTTCTACACTCACTTGTAGATTTACTGTTTTTAGAATAACTTATATATAGTGAATGTTGTTTGGCTTTTTAAAAGGAACACATATGAGTGCTCAACATTTCTTATATGTTTGCATACGTACATTTTTGTTTTTACCAAAGTAGGAGCTTTTTCCAAAGCATCAGTAACTATTTGCTGTGCATGTATTCTTCAATTACCATATCATGTCTCACGTACAACTCTTCACAATTTTAAAGAAATGGGTCCCATGAGTAATGGCAATTTTTTTTTACAAAACAATTGGATGCTCTGACTTCTCCTTTAAATTTTTTTTTATTTGTCTTATTTTTAAGATGGTGTTTAATTGTGTTTAATTGTCTGATCAAAGTATCTTGTTTTATAGACAATGTCGAACTATACGAAATTGGAATTTGCTGCCCTTGACATTTCGGGAAGAAATTATCTGTCATGGATCCTTGATATAGAGATTCATCTCGATGCAATGGAAATCGGGAGAACGATCACAAATGGTAATAGTGCATCCCTGAAGGATCGCGCAAGGGCCATGATCTTTATCCGACATCATCTCCACGAGGACCTGAAGTCCGAATATCTCACTGTCAAAGACCCACTAGTTTTGTGGAACAACCTAAAAGAAAGATATGGGCACCAAAAGACAGTCATGTTGCCTAGAGCTCGTTATCATTGGATGCACCTACGATTTGAAGATTACAAATCGGTTAGCGAGTATAATTCTGCCCTATTCAGAATTGTTTCACTTTTGAGACTGTGTGGGGAGAAAATTACTGAAATGGATATGTTAGAAAAGACATATTCCACGATTCACCCCAGAGACATGAATCTATCACAAACATATAGACAGAGGGGCTATGAAAAATACTCAGATTTGATATCCTGTCTCCTGGTAGCTGAACAAAACAATGAATTATTAATGAAAAATCACGAGTCTCGTCCAACCGGATCTATACCGTTTCCAGAAGTAAACGGAGTCTCATTCCACAATCAGGGAAGTGGCCGCGGCCGCGGCCGAGGTCATGGGCGCGGACGCGGACGGGGGCGTGGTGGCCATAACTACCAAGTCCGTGGAGGACACATCAAAAAGCCCAACAAGAAAACTGATTTTCCCCGGAAGTGGAATAAGTGGGATAGATCGGATGTATCCCAAGGAAAGGGAAAAGATTTTCAAGCTAAACCTCTTAAGAATACAGAAGATTCATGTTACAGATGTGGAGTGAAAGGTCATTGGTCGCGTACCTGTCGTACGCCAAAACATTTAGTTGATCTTTACCAGGCATCAATCAAGGGGAAAGGAAAAGAAGTTGAAACCAATTTTCTTGATCAAGTTAATCAAACTGACCCTTTTGAACCTTTTGATTTTTCATCTTTTGATATGTCTGATTTACCTGCTGGACCTAGTGGGACAAAAGATGATTTCTTTGATGATGGAGATGACTACCCTGATTGGTCCATACATTTGGACTAAATAAGTATCTTTGCTTATGTTTGAAATAATAGTCTAAGGACTAATCTATCTTTCAATAATGTTGTGAAGAGATATGTCATGTTATATTTGATTTTGGAATAAAAGTTTCAAGATGTGCTTCAGTTACTTATTTGTGAAATCTTTAAATTTGTATTGTTTGCATTTAGGAGCATGGATACTAATGAGACATTATCAAATGCAAAGATAAATGGTGAAGATATCTGTCTGGTAGACAGTGGTACAACACATACTATTCTTCGAGATAACAGATATTTCAAACATTTGACAAAGATAAAAGCTTATGTCAATACAATATCAGGTTCTGCAGACCTAATTGAAGGCTCTGGAAGAGCAAATATTGTTCTAGCAAACGGAACAAATTTAAATATTGACAATGCTTTGTATTCTACCAAATCCAAAAGAAATCTGTTAAGTTTTATGGATATACGTCGTAATGGTTATCATATTGAAACCACAAACGAAGGTAGAAAAGAATATTTGTATATCACTTCTAATATGTCTGGCCGGAAGCTAGTATTAGAAAGATTTTCTGCATTATCTTCTGGGTTATATTATACGACGATTAGAACAATTGAATCATATACTGTGATGCACCAGAAGTGCTCCAACCCAAAACTTTTTATGCTATGGCATGATCGCCTTGGGCATCCAGGTTCAATAATGATGCGTCGTATTGTTGAAAATTCACAAGGGCATCCGTTAAAGAACCAGAAGATTCTATTACCCAAGAATTATCCATGTAATGCATGTTCACAAGGGAAACTGATAATTAGACCATCAATCTCCAAAGTGATTGTTGAATCACCATCATTTTTACAAAGAATACAAGGAGATATTTGTGGGCCGATACACCCACCATGTGGACCATTTCGATATTTCATGATTCTAGTTGATGCCTCAACTAGATGGTCACATACTTGTTTACTATCTACACGAAATGTTGCATTTGCTAGATTACTTGCTCAGATCATTAGATTAAGAGCACAGTTCTCAGACCATCAAATTAAAACAATTCGTCTTGACAATGCTGGAGAGTTCACATCTCAAACATTTAATGATTACTGCATGTCAATTGGTATTGATGTTGAGCATCCTGTTGCACACACTCATACCCAGAATGGTTTGGCTGAATCTTTTATTAAAAGACTTCAGTTTATTGCTCGACCATTGCTTATGAAAACAAAATTGCCAGTTTCTGCTTGGGGACATGCTATTTTACATGCTGCATCTCTGATTCATGTTAGGCCAGCTGCATATCATAAATATTCACCCACACAGCTTGCTCTTGGTCAACAACCGAATATCTCTCACTTAAGAGTTTTTGGTTGTGCTGTGTATGTGCCTATTGCACCACCCCAACGTACTAAAATGGGTCCACAACGTCGGCTTGGGATTTATGTTGGTTTTGATTCCCCATCCATCATTAGATACCTCGAACCCTTAACAGGCGATGTGTTTAAGGCACGTTTTGAGGATTGTCATTTTGATGAATCAGTTTTCCCACCATTAGGGGGAGATAAGTCGAAGCCAGAAGCTCGACGTGAAATTACTTGGAATGTTTCGGCATTATCTCATCTTGATCCTCGTACTAATCAATGTGAACTGGAAGTTCAAAGGATCATTCATTTGCAAAGTATTGCAAATCAGTTACCGGATGCATTTACAGATGCAAATAAAGTAACCAAGTCTCATATACCAGCTGCTAATATCCCAGCACGGATCGAAATTCCCACAGGACAAATTACTAGTACAACAGCTGACGAATCTAAGGCACGCCAGAAGCGTGGGAGACCTGTTGGTGCCAAAGATAAACTTCCTCGGAAGAGGAAAATCCAAGGCAAACAAATTGAAGTCCCAGAAATAGCTGATACTCTTGAGGGGATCAAGCTAATAAATGTAAAAGCTCATGAAGAGGCTAAATCTGCAAATGAAAGAATGAATTTATCAACATTTCCTCCTACTTCTGAATCTCCCGAAGAGAAATCTCCCGAAGAGTTATTTCCTGAAATGGAACAGGTACCTGAGAATAATGAGATCTCAATACATTATATGAGTACGGGAGAAATGTTGGACAGAAATAAAACCGTTGTCAACAACGCGTTTTCATTTAAGGTTGCTCTTGACATTACTAGAAGTGATGATGAAAGTGAACCACAAACTGTCGAAGAATGTCGACGCAGAAATGATTGGCCAATGTGGAAAGGAGCAATTCAAGCAGAATTAAATTCTCTTGCAAAGAGAGAAGTATTTGGACCTGTAGTTCAAACCCCTGGAGGAATACAACCGGTGGGATACAAATGGGTGTTTGTGCGAAAGCGCAATGAGAAAAATGAAGTTGTGCGATATAAAGCACGACTTGTTGCACAAGGTTTCTCACAGAGACCTGGAATTGATTATGAGGAGACATACTCTCCCGTAATGGATGCTATCACATTCAGATTTTTGATTAGCTTGGTAGTTACAGAATGTCTGGACATGCGTCTGATGGACGTTGTGACAGCATACTTGTATGGATCACTAGATGCTGACATATACATGAAGATCCCCGAAGGATATACTATGCCTGAAGCATGCAGTTCAAAACCCCGAAGTGTTTATTCGCTTAAGCTACAAAAATCTTTATATGGGTTGAAACAATCTGGTCGTATGTGGTACAAACGCCTTAGCGACTACTTGTTAAAGGAAGGATATGAAAATGATCCTATTTGTCCATGTATTTTTACTAAGAAATCAAACTCTGGTTTTGCAATTATTGCGGTTTATGTCGATGATTTAAATCTCGTGGGAACTCCGGAAGAGCTCATAAAAACCGCTGAATATTTAAAGAAAGAGTTTGAGATGAAAGATCTTGGCAAAACAAAGTTTTGCCTCGGCCTGCAAATCGAGCATTTGCCAACTGGAGTTCTAATACACCAGTCGACATATACGGAAAAGGTTCTTAAGCAATTCTATATGGATAAAGCACATCCATTGAGTACTCCTATGGTTGTTCGATCACTTGGTGTGAACAAAGATCCATTTCGTCCCCAAGAAGAGGGAGAGGAAATTCTTGGTCCGGAAGTACCATATATGAGTGCCATTGGTGCACTTATGTACTTGGCAAATTGTACACGGCCAGATATTGCATTTTCAGTCAATTTATTGTCTCGATATAGTTCAGCTCCAACTCAACGGCATTGGAAAGGAATTAAACACATATTTCGTTATCTCCGAGGAACGGTTGATTTGGGTTTGTTCTATTCAAATGGATCGAAGTCACAATTAATCGGATACGCAGATGCTGGTTATTTATCTGATCCGCACAAAGCTCGGTCACAAACAGGATATGTGTTCACTTGTGGTGGTACTGCTATTTCATGGCGTTCTGTGAAGCAAACGTTGACTGCTACTTCTTCTAATCATTCTGAAATTATTGCAATTCATGAAACAAGCCGTGAATGTGTTTGGTTGAGATCTATGATACAACACATTCGGGAAAAGTGTGGATTATCCTCGATCAAAGATAGCCCGACCATATTACATGAAGACAATGCCGCATGTATCACACAGATTAAAGCTGGTTATATCAAAGGAGACAGAACTAAGCATATTTCACCAAAATTCTTCTACACCCATGACCTCCAGAAAAGTGGTGATATTGATGTTCAGCAGATACGTTCTAGCGACAATCTGACAGATTTATTCACCAAGGCATTACCAACCGCAACATGCAAGAAGCTGGTTAACGGTATTGGGATGCGCCGACTCAAAGACATACCATGCAAAGTTGAGGGGGAGTAATTAATGTTAAAATATAAACGATTGTACTCTTTTTCCTTTGTCTAAGGTTTTGTCCCACTGGGTTTTCCTTAGCAAGGTTTTAATGAGGCAATCTGTAAATAGTTTTTCACCATGTACTCTTTTTCCTTCACCTAAGGTTTTTCCCATTGGGTTTGTCCTTGGTAAGGTTTTAATGAGGCATGTTCTTAGTATTTGGTCATCCAAGGGGGAGTGTTATAAATATGTATGGATGACCATATAGATATTCTAGGGTAGTGTGCCTATGCCTTAAATATGTTAGCTGTGTTTATAGCCTTTTGGCTATATAAGGCCATCGGCCAGAAAGAAATACGCACAAGCAAAGAGAGAGAAAAGACAAGGCAGAGTACCACTCTGAATAATATTTGAGTAGTCCAGAAGACTAACATTTCTACATATTTTGTGCCCAGCAGTTTACTTACTTTTCAGCTCTTATTATTTGCTTGGTTTCATAACACTTGGGACTTTAACGCCAGGTTTATTTGATTTCTTTTTTCATAATTAGTTTCGCGTCAAGTTTTTTGTATTATTGGTTCGTCTCAAGGAGGGGAATCGAAAAAGTAAAATTATTATCCAAACTCAAAATATTTTGAATAGGACAAAAATAAACCAAAAAAAACTTAGGGGGTGTTCCACTAACTTGGTTTTTTGATTTTTTTTTTATGTTTTAGTTTTGCAAAAAAACTAACTTGTTCCACTAACTAGTTTTTTGGTATTTTTGGTTTTTAGTTTTGCAAAAAAGCTAACTTGTTCCACTAACAAGTTTTCTGGCTTTTTTGGTTTTTAGTTTTGCAAAAAAACTAAATGGTTTTTTGTTAGTGGAATCAGATAATTTTTGAGTTAAAACAAAATTGTTTTTTTTTTTAGCGGAACGGGGGTCTTAATAACGCAAAAATAAATAAATAAATAAATAAAATAAGTCAGACTAACTTTTATTGGGCCGAGGCCCCTTGCCACCTATTTGCTTTGTATTTAAGCCTCAACGGCATTTTTGTACGGGCCTTGTGGGCGGTCAATTTACATATTTTCGGACCATTGCCAACAACTGATGAGGAAAAAAAAAAAAGGGTGGGCCAACATCAAATTTTGGCCCCGAGCTTGAGCCCCATTTTTTTTAAAGTCATTTCTTGTTGAAAAATATCATGTCATATCAAAAATCACGTCGGTGGAGAATCAATAGATTTGACTTGGGTATTATTTTTATGTTGAGATAAATGGATTTTGATTTAATGTGAACATGTTATTCCTCCAAATAAATGAATTTCGAAATTATATGTATTGATATTCAAAAAATTTTGTCATGACTTAACATTTCCGACAATACGTGACATTTTTTTAGCACCATTCTTGTTGTTATGGGTAATACAATGCTGAAAACCTGTAAAAATGTCTCTTTTTATATTTATTTTTAATTTACTTGTATCCCCGTTTCCGTATCGTGTCGCGTATTGGGATCCATGCTTCATAGGTCACTGGTGTGATCTTTGTGAGCTCGGTAAGAACCCTCATGAAGTCTTTAACCTGAGGATTCAATTACAGGGACTCAAGACTAGCTAGATCCTTTTTTCTCAGAGCCACAAACAACCTTCATTTGATTCCACACTCTACAATACAATAATCTTAACCTTTTTCCAGCCCACATTTTTATTTGGTCAGTACTAACACCACCTTTGGATGGAGTGATTTGATGACAAAAAAAAAAGGGAAAGAAGTAGAATTTCTCTCAAAATCACTCATTGAATTGAATAATTTGGTAAAAAATTGAGAGAAAAATACCAAAATAAAATGTTTTAATTGACCTATTCCCTTCCTCACAAAAAATGGTGTGATTTGGTGAGAAATGGGCTCCCCGTTTCCCCCTTTCTTATCTCCTCATTTCTCTCCATCCAAATGGAGCGTAACCCTGGTCAATAACGGTGTTGGACTACGATACCCCAAGACCATTGAATAATTACTGAGAGATTGGAAGACGATTCGGGGGACATTAGGGCCTCCTTTGGGTAAAAAACTGGTTTTTGGTTTTTTCATTTGTCCTTATTCAAATTTTTTTTGCATTCGTTAGTTTTGCATAAAGATTTTGTGGTTTCTGGATTCCTCTCGACGAGACGAATCTAACAAGTATAAATTTATGGTCAAACAAAATATTTTTTTGAATAAAGTAAAAATAGGTGGATTATTGGCCAATAATCCACCTATTTTGGCTTTATTCAAAAAAATTTGAGTTTTGACCATAAATTTATACTTGTTAGATTCGTCTCGTCGAGAGGTATCCAGAAACCACAAAATCTTGATGTAAAACTAACGAATGCAAAAAAAAATTGAATAAGAACAAAATAGAAAAACCAAAAACCGATTTTTTACCCAAATGAGGCCTAGGTCTTGATTTTGCACCAATAAAAGATCTAAGCCCAAAGTGGTAACAATTAAACAAGCACAATCTAACAAAGAAGATAACAAGCAAATTGGTACTATAAGGCTGAGTTTTTCAAAATATTGTAGCAACTCAGTTGCTAAAATCAACTATGATTTTAGCAAATGAGTTCACCAAGTGCTAAAATCATTGTCAAATTATGATCAAATTAATCATATTTTAACACCTGGTGAACTTATTTGCTAAAATTATAGTTGATTTTAGCAACTGAATTACTAAAATCTTTTGAAAAACTAGGCCTAAGTACATATAAGTCCCCCGCTCCCCATATGACTATTGTGTCCGAAACATTTCAGAGAGGAGCTTCATAGCCAACTTACCAATATACACTCGGGAAAACCATAAAGATTCATCATATTGGACAGATCTAGTCCTGCAACGAAAAGATCTCGACCCAAATCATCAATTTATACAGAGAAACACGGTAGAGAGAGAGAGAGAGAGAGAGAGAGAGAGAGAGAAAGCAAGTGAATATTTAGAGAGAGAGAAACAGAGACTGATCGTCTCCCCCACTCGACCAATCACAAACCCCTCGACCGTGATTTCTCTGTATAAACAAATGAAATGGACCATAAAGAAGTGGCCGCCATAGCCAAAAATAGGCTTCAATCACCGTACAGGGAGGAAGAAGGAGGTGGGAATCAAGGGCTGTATATATGTGTGTATATATAGGCAAGAGCTGTAGTCGGATCGACGTAATCTCCAAGAAACCCTAGAAGTGAAGGGGTTATGAATTATGATCCGACGGTACAGAGGGGGTGGCCGACCCTTTTCTTTAGGGGATCTAACGGTTTTGTAAAGTTTTGTGGGGCCCTTGGGATCCATTTGTTTTGGACAGCGCCTTTTGTGGTAGCCTGTATCCACGAAACTCAAGCCGCAAGTCTGTTTTATGTTTACGCCACGTTTGGCCTACCAATCCAAGTCTATTTTTATGGTCTTCGCCGGTCGTTGACATGTTTTTCTTACTCCGTCCCACTTTGTTGTGCCTGTTTCCATTTTGGAACTTCTCAAAAAAAATTCTATATTTCATAATCTATAATATTTTTTACGATTTTGAAATCTTTGTTTTAAAAAATTAATTGAGATCTATCAAACAAGATCCATATTGACTATAAAAAACATTATAGATTGAAAAATATAGACGATTTTTTGAAATGTCCAAAAAAGGAAATAGACACAACAAATTGGGACGGAGGAAGTATATAATAGTGTAATGGTGATATCAACAAATTTTTCTCTATATTGACAAAAAAAAAAAAAAACTCCAATTCAAATTAAATTTTGATTTCCTTTTATTACTAATTCTAAATTGTCACATATCGATTGAGGGTGAATTTTCCGTTTGTTAAAAGCACGAATGTGACTTTAACAACTTACTTTATCAAAAAGAGTATGTAAGAGAAAAATGACTTTTAACTAATGGAAAACAAAAGTTGAACTCAACTTTCACGGAATTTCTCATTTTAGCAAATGAGAAACAACCTTTGAGCCGCACCCATGGATGGTCACGTTATTTATACTATAATAATTTTCCTCATCATTTATGTAGTACACACGATTGTTTGAGGTATACAATATGCACTTTACAATTTTTTGTGGCTCGGCATATGAATTTTTTGGTTGCTTCGTAAACGGGTTTTGATGGTTCAATTAATATTATGTATGCTATGAAGCAACATATAGTCTATATAGTATTTTATGAAAGGATATTTTAGTTGCAACTGGCGGGGGTTCGTGACGAGTGGGCATGAACTGTAACTAAACAAATAAAAAATACTCAACTGCTTTCGAAAAAGAAAGAGACAAAGACCAAGAAACAGAACGAGATCTTGAATCGGGAAGCAAAAGGAAGAGATCAAAAAATCGTTTCAAAAATTAGAGGAACCCATATAAATGTACCACTAGGTGAGATCTGAGGTAGCCGAGCCATAAGTTTATGGGCCCGCTGAGAGAGGGGTGCGAGTCTCCATGAGCTTAGTCAAGACTGACTCTTGTGTGTGATACGACGGAGAAGAATCCACAAAGTCTCTCAATCAGGGATGGAGCTGGGATTTTGGCGTAGGGGGGACGGATATAAACAATAAAAAAAAATTAAAATATGACAATCATATGAATTTTTACTAACTCAAAAAAAATACAAAATAACACCAACACATATGAAACTAAACATGTTTCTAACATCAACTTAGATTGCAAAAGATATTAACGTTTATCTAATTCTATCTAGTATCTACTGAAATTAGCCATGAGACCACAATAAATGAGCCTTAGTTCTTAAAAATGAATATGCCTTGAGTCCCTAACTTTAAGGCCTCGTTTGATTCGTGGATTAGGAGGGTGGGATTGGACTATTTTTGTCCAATCCCGCGTTGTCCCTTGTTTGGTTCCCGGAAAATGGTTTGGGATTACTAATCCGGTATAAAAACAATACCTATATGTATGGTATTATAGAATACCTGGGGGGGTGTGGGATTATTTATCCCGGATAAGGAACGCGCGTCTTTAGTGTAGCAAATATTACAATAATGCCATCCAAATGTTTTTCCCACAGACGTCTTCTCCTTTTCTTCTCTGTCTCTGTCTCTCTCTCTCTCTCTCTCTCTCTCTCTCTCTCTCTCTCTCTCTCTGTGTTCAACCATAGTTGGGTAGCTACGATCGATTTCCTCCAAGATCAAACCAGATACTTCGTCGTTCTCCTTTCTCTCCCGATTTCTGTGTCTCGTTTTCTGATTTTTCAACTTGGGTGTGTGATTTTTGTTGATTCGAGCCCTAAACTACCAAGATCGATTTCCTCCTTCTTTCGTCTCCACACCAGGCTACCATAAGCAGACCCATTTTTCCGATACACTCTGAAAACGAAGCAGGTGATTCGAGCCCTAAACTAAGTCATCTTTTTTTATTTGCCCGATCTGTGAAAGATCTCAGGTGGGTTTGTATTCTTTGTTAATTTTCTGTTTTTTTCGTTATCTGGGTTCTCTGTGTTTATGATAGTGGTGTAAACACTGTTGAGTCTCATGATCTGATTGATTGTCATCGTTTTCTTTAGTTTTGTGAAATCGTTTCCGGGTGTGAAATTGATCTTGGGTGTGAAATCGATCCTCTGTGTTGATCTTGATTTCTCTGTTGCTACTCCTGTTACTTCACTAGTTTGAGAGATTGAGAGAGTCCTAAAATTAATCCCAAAATTTAGTTTAGGGAACCAAACATGGGATTGACCGAAGCACGGGATATCCCGATGTTAATCCTAGACGAATCAAACAAAGGATTGAGTGAGATTCAGTACTAAATTAGTCCCATGACAAATAATCCCGGACTATTAATCCCAGGACTATCAATCCCACCTATTTTAGTCCGCGAATCAAACGAGGCCTAAGTGAGTTGGGTTATAAATTTTGGGCCTTGTTTTGTTTAAAAGAATTGTAATTAAATTTCATTAAAACCAATTGTAGTACAAAGTTGTTTCATAGCTTGATAAATATTAAAGTTGTTACTATTATTTTTTTAATGAAAAAACGGAGGGGGGACGAGACTATATAGTTTGATGATAAATTTCTTTTTTTCAATGTAATAGTATGAATTTTTTAAAATGTAGAGGGGATGACGCCCCTACTAGCCTCCTCTATGGCTCCATCCTTGCTCCCAACTAAGGAAGAGAAAGCAAGCGACTGGGGCGAAGAAAGAAGCTTTCAAAATACAAACGTTAGTATTTTTATTGAAAACAACAATAAGTAGTATTTCAACGTTATTTTAAAGACAAAAAATTTAGCGTGAATTTGGCCTCAATGTCCTTTTCCCTTTAAATTCCCTGTTTTAAAATTGTAGTTAATCTGAGGTGGCATAATCAAAGAAGTTTTTTTTTTTTTGTTTGAACTGTAAAGCAGGTTGGGGCTTGAGTTTTGTGCAATATGCGCTGCACAAAACATAATTTGAATAGTTCACTATTTCAAGAGCTAGACGCGAGCAACAACTCGTAAAAATTCAACTGGATCGAGCATCAGCAGTTTACGAGTGCCCATTTTGCTCACCCTCCTTAAAATATACGTAGCTATCACCTTTTTCAAAATGTTAAATTTAGCATATTTTATCAAGCGGCTTCACTATTCTCATAGGAGGAATGCTGGAGACACTAAATAACTTACAAACTATTACACTAAAAGTGCACATGTCATTACCACATCAATGCATGATGCAATACATGAATGTACTTATCCACTAAAAAGATGGTATGTGTACATTTAGTACATTATTTAGTACGTACATTAATTAGTTCATGCCTCTAGCATTTCTCTTCTCATAGTGCTTCGTCTCTATCTTTTGTTCTTACCTTCGGTTACACTTCACTATTTTTTTTTCTGGGTTTTTTGCGAGCCTGTGAATCCGTATTTTGAGAAGATTGATGAGTTAAAAATTGAAATGGCTCTTAACCGAATTGGCTAGGTGGAGTGAAGGGGAATTATGTATTCATGATATATTGTGCGTAAAATTATGCATCGAAAGAGTTGAATGTAGGGTTAGATTGATTATTTGAATTGGGAGGTGTAAGTTCCATTTGCAAAGAAGGGTGAAGTTGATGAAACTTGTTTCTGGAGTATATTGCATAGAAGACCTCCTCTAGTTGCTATATTTATGGACTGGAATTCAAATTTCGGGATGCATAATATTTGAGAGATTTCTTCCAACGAAACTTTTTTCAAAATTTTCAAACAAAATCATTTATCTTTTGAAAATTCCACATTAAAAACAGATTAAAAGGGCTTGGTTCCCACTTGGGACTAGCTACAAGGCTACCTAAATTTAGCTAATGAATTAGGAGCCATGCTTAGGAGCTTGTATTGGGAGCCCATTGAAGTCCATAATTGATTAAATGACTTGCTAAATTTTAGGAGTCTCACCTAGGAACCATATAATTGGCTTTGTTCGGTTTGGGTTTTGAGGGAGATTTTTGGGGGTAATGAGTAGAGAGAGATAGAAAGAAAATTTTATTGGAAACCGTACAGGGTGGGTCTTGAGACCCAAACCGAACAAGGTGATTAAGAGCCCACTTTGAATGCCCGTATACATGGCTATCACCTCTTTCCAATTTCTCCTATATGTATTTTGCTGTTATTTCATTGTGGCGGGAATGTTGCATTGATAGACAGGGATGAATGATGACTTCAAATTAAATGTTACTATATTCTTTCTTTTATTAACTTTTGGATATCATCGGCACCGAAAATTCATTCGTAGCCAAAGTAAATGAAAATGAAAGTTCACTCCCATATATAGGTACATAAATAACACAGCTCAAAAATATAAAAATATATAAATATATTGGGCTCAAAACATTTTTAACAAAAATAAACATGTTTATTTTATAACACGCTTTGTATATTTATTTTCTGCACATTTTTGTCACTGATTTTAAAATTCCGAAGTTGCCCTAGTGGAGCCCATACCAAAGCCCAACTTTGACAATTATATATATACTCCGTAGTACTTATTTGTTTAATTTGTAGCCCATGCCAAGCCATTCACATCCAAGCAGCTCGCTCCTTCCATTGGATGGGACGGGTTGGATCCCGATCTCATGTTATTTTGTCTTACTCTGAGAAAACTTTACAATCATATCCACTAACTCAAAAAAGTTAGGCCTCCTTTGGATAATAATCCGGGTTATTAGATTATTCGTTTGTTTTTATTCAAATTTTTTTTGCATCCGTTAGTTTTGCATTAAGATTTTGTGGTTTCTGAATTCCTCTCGACGAGACGAATCTAACAAGTATAAAATTAAGGTCAAAACTCAATTTTTTTTAATAAAGCCAAAATAGGTGGATTATTGGCCTCAATTTTTTTTGAATAAAGCCAAAATAGGTGTATTATAGGGCCAATAATCCACCTATTTTGGCTTTATTCAAAAAAATTTGAGTTTTGACCATAATTTTATACTTGTTAGATTCGTCTCGTCGAGAGTAATCCAGAAACCACAAAATCTTGATACAAAACTAACGGATGCAAAAAAAAATTGAATAAGGACAAACGAATAATCCAATAATCCAATCATCTGAATTATTATCCAAAGGAGGCCTTAAAACAGTCAATTTATTACAAAAATTGAGACAGTCAATCTATCACTATACATCACATAAAAAGTCGTGAAGGGTTAATAAGCCGAAAAACTCCATCAGTGGAAGTGTGGAACACCCCTTTAACCTCTTTAACGATATCAATTAGAGCATTCCCATTTGATTGTTTTATACAACTTTAGTTTAAGAGGCTAGACAGTTAACAAGAAATCACAAATTTTTTTTTTTTTGTGGGATCAAATAATTCTTGTGGTTCATTGGCGGGATTCGGGAACAAGTACCCTAATTGTGAGGAAATATAAAATACGACGTTATTGACCTAAGTATTTACATGATTTTCAGAAATAATTTCTATAAATGAAAACCAAAATAAGTATTCGCTAAATGATATTCCGCCCGTCTCAATTTTTACTGCCCAATATTTTATTCCGGATTGTCCCTTAATAACCGTTCATTCTAAAAAATTAATGGGTAAAAATTGATAAATTTTCCAAACCAAAAAATGGCATAATTTCCCCTCTATTTTTCTTTTCTTTTACACCAGTTGCAAACAAGCTTAATTTTGTCTCCCCTAAAATTTCAAATTAAATTGCCAAAAAAAATAAATAAAAAAGAAGTAGACGTCTTCCGTCAACCTCCCCGTCAAATAGCACAGGATAACGGCCAGTTAATCGATCTGCGTTTTTTTTATAACATTATTAAATAAAACGTGTGTTTTCGAACTTTATTCCCATACTACGTGAAAACGTGGTTGCTAATCACGCTTTCACAATGGATTAAGCGAAAAAATTAAGTTAATCGTAATCCGGTTTTAAAGCGTGTTTGGTAAACGCGCCTTCAAAATTGTGCCTCGTAAACATGCTTTCAATGATCCAAAAAAATAAATAAAATAGTGAAAGCGGGTTTGGATAATGCACCTTATGAAAAGCGTGTTTGCAAAATGCACCTTCTAAAAGCGTGATTAGAAAACACGCCTTTAGAAGGCTTGTTTACAAGACACGTTTTCGAATTGTTCCACAGGCAGTCTCCTTCGTTCATGTCTAAACATCCAAATAAACGTCTCCCCCTGATCGTCGCTGGATTTCTATCTGAAATGTGAGGAATTTGAACTCAAATCTAGAGAGAGAGAGAGAGAGAGAGAGAGAGAGAGGGCAGAGGACGGGGACGATGTCTCAGACTGTTGTTTTCTTAGCAATCAACCCCATGGAAGCATCTAATTACCCAAGAGGTAATCTTCTCTCTTCATCCTCTTCCCTTCCTACTGTGACTGCTAATCCATTTCCTTCTCATTCTCACACTAGAAACCCTATTTTTCCTCATTCTGCAACTATGAGTCCTGGAAAAAACCAACACTCTGCAAATTACCCCCACAAAAAACGACACATTGCAGTACCACCCGATAAGCTACAGGAAACTAGAGAGTTTCTGAGTGGATTGTCCCAAATGCGACCTTTCCCACCCGATACTCAAATAAGTAAACAGTTAAGGACACTTGCGGGAGCGGGGCATTACGTCGAGGCTCTTTCTTATTTCGTAGAGTTGCAGTTGCTAGGGGGACCTGTTTCGTTGTATACCCTGAAAGTTGCAATTAACTGCTACTGTCACGTAAATCAAGTTGGTTTTGCGTTCTCTCTTTTAGGCAGAATGTTTAAGCGCGGTTACAGACCTAATATACTTACCTTCAACGCTCTGTTAAAAATGCTTGTTTTAGGAGGTAAAAAGACTGAAGCGCTTGAGTTATACGATAAACTAAGGAGAAATGGAGAAATTCAACCCAATGAGGCTACGTACCGAACGATTATTCAGGGGATTTGCAAAAAGGCAAACAAGGAAACAGCTACTAGCACAGTGGATTATATTGTGAACATTTTATACGAAATGGAAGAAAAAAGAGTTCACCCAGATGTTTTTGTTTATAATACTTTGATTCGTTGGTTATGTAATTTGAGCATATGGAAGGAGGCTGCAGAACTTTTAATACAAATGAGTAAGAGAGGAATTAAACTGAATGTTGTTCTATATGGAAAGGTTGTTAATGGCCTTTGCAAAACGGGGAACACTAGCACGGCTGTTGGGTTGCTTAGGATATTGGAAGCGGGGGGGTTTAAATCTAACACCAAAGTGTATAGCATGATCATTGACAGTCTTTGTAAGGATGGGATGGTAGATGATGCTATGAACTTTTTATTAGAAATGAATGGAAAAGGTATCTGTCCTAATGTGGTCACTTACACGTCTTTGATTCATGGCCTCTACAATTGTGGCAAGTGGAAGGAGGCTCGAGCAATGGTGGGGGAGATGTTTGATGGTGGTGTTTCACCAGATCTTCATACATTTACTATGTTCATAAATGCACTAACCAAGCAAGGGATGGCAAGGGAAGCGGAGGAGGTACTTGAAACCATGGTAGAAAGAGGTGAGGATCCTAATGTTGTCACATACAGTACTCTAATGAATGGGTATTGTGTCCAAGGCCGAATGGATGAAGCAAAGAGAGTGTTTGATAGCATGGTCGATAGGGGCCTCCAACCCAACATCATCAGCTATCGCATTCTAATTACTGGATATTGCAAGAATATGAAATTAGATGAGGCTGTCAAGCTCTTTCGAGAAATCCCTCGAGCAATGGTGAGAGAAGTGGTCCATAGTGGTGTTTCACCAGATGTTCATACATTTACTATGCTTATGGATGCACTTACCAAGCAAGGGATGACAAGGGAAGCGGAGGAGGTACTTGAAATCATGATGGAAGGAGGTTATGATCCTGATGTTGTCACATATGAGACTCTAATGCGTGGGTATTGTTTCCAAGGCCGAATGGATGAAGCCAAGAGACTGTTTGATAACATGGTGGGTAGGGGCCTCCAACCTGATATCAGCTATGAAATTTTAATCGTTGGGTATTGCAAGATTATGAAATTAGATGAGGCAGTCAATCTCTTTCGAGAAATCCCTGAAAGGGGTTTGAAACCCGATAGTAAAGCTTGTGGTATGTTGTTGGATGGGCTTTGCAAGAGCAGGCGAACAGATGAAGCATTGTTGTTATTTCACATGATTGAAAACAAAGGTTCATGTCTCAATGTTGTTATTTACAATATCCTCATTGATGCATTTTGCAAGAATAAAAACCTTGATAAAGCAAGGGATCTTTTCATTGAACTGCCTTCCAAGGGCTTACAACCTGATTTCATTACATACAATATCATGTTACGTGGCCTTTGTGAAGAAGGGTTATTGGATGAAGCAAAAGAGTTGTTTGTGAAAATGAAGCAGAATGGTTTATTGCCTGATAGTGGCACTTACAATGATATCATCCGAGGTTTTGCTAAACAACAAAAGTTTGAGGCGCTGGTCCTTTTTGAGGAAATGGTTCGAAGGGGTATACAACCCAATGCATCTCTTTTTTGCATGATTAAGGATTTAAGCTCAACTAAAGGATGGGATCTTGCTCTCCGAGAAGTGATGAGGAAGTTCTTGCCAAGGATAGACGTGGAGTTGTGAAGGTAATCTAGTTTTAGATCAGGATACTTAGGCTATCAATTGGTGAAACTCTGAATCTCTCTTTGTGTATGTTAGTTGTATTCGGAATAGTAATTTGCATATTTCCCTTCATAAAGAATAGTGATTTGCGGACATGGCCTCTTTTTCCCCTTCAGAATTGTGGAATACACTGTTCGAACATATTTTCCCTTGACTTTTCCACTAAATTACTCTCTGGATGCCTCTAAATTGCCTAGTGTACCATATTCCACTCTTACTTACTTTCTGGATGCCTCTTTAATTATTCTATTCCAAGCATTACCCCATGATGTACATTCTTATATATTCTTAGTGTACATTCTTATATATTCTTGTTGTCTCTTTTCCATCTACTAGTATGATTTCTAACATCCTTTTCTTATGTTTCAGTGATCCTGTTACTTCCAATATATGGGAGGAATACATCAGCGTTTTTTTCTTCTTTTTCTTCAAGTGTTCTAAACGATGATTGCGTGTGATAGATTTGCTGTAGTGTTTATTAGTTAGAAATAATGCGTCTTTGGGAAACATTGAGGCCCCTCTTCACACCCGTGCGGGATCTTTTCTTAACTTGATTCTTGACAGTCATTTCTTTCCGCATCTTATATGTGACAATACTGTACTTTATATTTTATTTTGTTGGACATTTCTTTCTTAATTTGAAGATCTTTATAGTCCCTGAAGAATTTGGATTGAGGTAGTATTATACATGTGAGTCCACTTCACCCATTTGGAAACCAAAGTGTCACTGGGCTATCAACGTGCTGAATGTCAGTGCTCTATTCCATTCTTTTAATTTCTTCAATTCTTTGGCCCCCTCCATTTCTAGAAGGTCAAACAAATCTCCCATTCTAATATTTTTCTCCAGATTTGTTAAACTTTGGACCAGTCTAGAGGAATGCTTATATCTAAAAGCCTTGAGAATAAGCGCCAAGAGGAATCAAGAACGGGATGGCCTATTTTGGGCTGATTTTTCCATTTGGGCCCCTCCAATTGGTAGCCTCACGTTTAGATTGGAGGAGCAGATTGGTCTTTTTATGTAGTGGCGTTTTTTGTAATTTTGGACTGCATGGAGGGGTAGCTGTTAAGTCCAGGGGCGGTGCAATGTGTACGTGTGTTACCAAAGGAAGAGAATGGGGTACATGTCTTCTCTGCAGATTGACTGTAATACCTAAACTAGCTCGCTCGCGCTCTCTCTCTCTCTCTCTCTCTCTCATCTCTGCTGCGTCTTCTCCAAAACCCTTTTGCTCTCTCTGTTTTTTGCTGCTTGTTCAAAACCCTCATCCACGGGCAGCATCAATGCCTGCCATCCGAGGAAAGATCGCTGCCGCCAACCACCATCAACCCGTGTGCCTTTTATGGATTTTCTCTCTTCGTTATAACTTTTGATTCAGGTGAGTTCCGGTGCTTAAATTTCTACATTATATAGTTAGTTTTGGTCTGTAGAATCTATGCTATTTTCTTTGATTTGATCTTGCCCTGTTTCTAATTCCTTTCGGTTTTCCTGTTTACGGCTGGTGTGTGGGTGTTCTGATGATGTGGGTATAAGTTTTGTTTGGGTCTTCCGACTATGTTTGATTAGGGCTTTTTGAATTGTGCGTGTATTTTCTGTGAGTCGACAGTTGGGGATTTTTGTTTATAGAATCAGTGAAGGGTTTAGGTCGATTGGTTTGGTAATTTATTTTTCCTTGGGATGTTGGTTGATGAAGGGTTCAAGATTGTTTTGTAGGGGAATTGATTTATGGTGGTTTGGAGGGCCGGTGAATGGGAACTCAGACAATGGGGTCTTGTGGGTATATTGAAATGGAGGCCGCAATTACCGTGGAACCAAGATAATTCCTATTAATTTCTTCTTTTTTTGGCGTGGTGTTATTCTTAGGCTATGACCTATATATATTTTTCCCGACTTATTCATTGCGTGCCTACAATCATGAACCACATTGATAAGATTGGAGAGATGATTAGGACACCAGAACCATCTGAAACAATAGGAGCCTAACAGTTGTTTGGTCCCATGATTTCTCATAGTCACCAAGGTATTTTACCTCTGGGATCATCCACTGATGCAAGCCTTTTGTTTTCCGATGCGGACGATGATTCCTTATTGTACTCGCTCCAAGCTCCGTTGAGAATTTTTTGGCACTTTCCCTAAGGAAATTCATGAACCATTTAGCTAATTCTTTTGGGTGCCTACTCAAATGTCCATCCTTGTACTCTCTGTGCATTAGTCCAAATTGAACGGCTTGGCTTAACTCTCGTCCCATTCGAAATTGGCCATAAAACCAATAAAAGAAATAACAAATTTAGTTCTACTCCTCACATACTACGTACATCCAGGAGATTGTCCAATAAATGCCTAATGTACACCCCCTTTTGATCGTGTATCATATGTACGCCTAAGAATGTTACAAAACGATTAACTCTTGTGAATGATGTTATTAATCTCTCTCCTTTTTTCAGGCTTCAGTTTGGGCCGATATATTTTGTGTGCACGGTGCGAGGGTTTCCAATTTCTAAACCCTCTTTCCATTTTATTCATGTGCAGATCTATGGATTATCTTTGACGGCCTTATTCATTTTCGTTTGCGTAGTCGGTCCAGAATTTAGGATTGCATGAATCTATTCACGTTTGTTGTGTATTTATCGCAGATTTGACGGGTTTGATAATGTGCATATTGTGTTTATGGGTGATTTAAATAGGAAAACATTTATTTAAATTAAATAAAAAACAAACTAACCCTGGGAAAATACTGCAAGAAATGGATGATTACTTGGTTCTGCTGGGGTACTGTTTTGGGGCAGTAGTCTTTTAGGAGCGATTTGCGAAGACCGCAATGCACGTTTGGTGGTGCCTGTGAAGCCACCGGCTGCCGTCTGTTTCGTCCGTAGGGCTACATTTGCTTAAAACAATAAATTATTTTTGTAAACAGTTCTGTGAGTTTTTAATACCAATTTAAAGAACTAATTGAGAAGCTGACTTGTACAATGCGAACCTTGTGATGTCTCAGGGGGTAATAATCCAGCGGTTCTAAACTCTTATATAACACATATATTTTTGTTTTATTAGTTTGCTTAGTCTGCACTTGCGCCATGCGGGAAGTCTGGTTTCTTTGTTCGATTTTAGCTCCGGAATAATTTACTTCGTGAGTTTCATGCAGATGGTGCACTTCGTGCCTTTTGTGCTTCAGCTAACCAAATTTGGTTTGATCAATCAATAGTTGTACGCAGATGAAAAAGTAAATACTTTTTGTGTTCTTAGAGAATTGAAGAGGTGGGTTGTTTTATAGGGTTTGATGGAGCTTGGAGCGTGCTCCATGGGGGAAAAAAAATCCTGGGAGCTTGCTCCGAAGCATTTGGTAGAATGTGTGGGTGTAGTCTTGGGTTGTTTTAGTTGTTTCTTGCCATTATTCATGTAGATAGTTATTTATTTTCTGCGATCTCTTTAATCGGTCTTGTTTGTGAGATTTTCTTAAAAAACTTTTTATTATATGGTCTATTGAGTTGGGGATGGTTCTATCATTTAGAAGTTTCTCTATCCTGGGATTTTTGGGGATGTAAGCATTATTGTCGTCTCTATCCTGGGATTTTTTTTTCTTTTTGGTTATTGAACTGGGAATGTAAGTTGCCATAGAGGAGTTGGGAATTTTTACAATTTTGGGGATTTGAAGATGCATTTCTTGACATAGGCAAAGTTAGGTTGTGTAGAGAAGTTAGGAAATTCTGGAATATACAAATATATAGACATAGCTGTGTATATGTTGATACTACTCGAGCTGATCTCTATTTGATAATCTGTAGACGATATGCATAGTATGTTGTACTATTTTTTTGTGTTGAAATAATTACAATTGATTTTCTTGGAAGAATAACGGTCTGCTATTTAACTCCGCTTTGTATGGGTTTGCAATTGATTTGGCAACATAGATTTTTCCCTTTTGAAGGTGAGAGTAGTCGATTTTCCTACACATACGTTTTTTTGGGAATCAAGATACGATTTATGCTGGTTAATTATGGGAAAATTCTGATGCACTAAAAAGAAAAGAGTACTGTATGTGGGTTTCCATATAAAAAAAGCTTGTGATAGGCATCCATACAGTTTGATTACTTTTACATTTTTCCCCCCTTTTTGCCTGGCACGAGTAGTTGTATCATAAATGTTTTTTTCAAAGAATTGTGCTACATATCTTAAAAGAGACAAATGTGACAAATCTCTGAGTAAACATCTTACAAATCTCTGAGTCTTTAGGAGTTTTACTGATATTGGACATGAGTTAAGTATCACAAGTGGTACCAAAATAGAATTGTTATGGGATTGTAGATTAGGGGTTTTTATTGCAAAGGCTGGATTGGAATTGTGGTTGATTTTCATTTTCCCCTTTTCGGTTTTCTTGTATGCTATAAGTCCATTTGGCCAATCGGCAAGGTAACAAATGCTGTCAATTTAAAATGTTTCTTCTGCATGCAGCTATGGTGGAGGCATGAGGTCAGCAAAGCCTGCTCTCGAGAGTGGTACAAACGTCAACATCTTCCTCACTCTTTCATTTCCCTTTAGCTCTTTCACACAGAATCAAGTTTAGGCTTTAGAGTGCTTTGTTTTTCCATGTTTCGGATTTCCATAATTTCTGCTCCTGTTGAAGGTCCTGGCTTTTGAGCTGGAAGCGAGCATAAAATCAGAGTCAACACAAGAACTGCAGGTATCTTTCGTCAAATGCTGCGACTAAAAGTAGTTTTATTTGGTACTTACTGTTTCCATTGTATCTCGCGTCCTAGAGAATGGTTCAGCCTATTTGAGTTCAGTGGATATTGATGCTTGGCATCTTTGCAGAAAATATTCAATCTCCACTTGAAAACCATGGGAGAATATTCTTTTGGTCGAAGCTTGTGTGGGAGAATTTTTCGGAAAACAATCCACTTTTAAGGGAAAACAATTCAAATTCTTGATAACCATTTCTGCTCAGAAATAATTACCATGGGAAAATTCATGGTAATTATCAGTGTTTGTGCTTTCAAAAACTGCTTTTAGAAAGTATTCTGGACTACTGTTCTTGAGAGCAGCAACCAAACAGTTATAAAAGCAAGATTACTTTAAGATGGTTGAAATGGTCTTCAAGGTTATGGAAACAAAATCAACAAGAACATTAGTTTTTCCTGGTTGCCTTAATAGTTTACATGTAGATGCCATGTGTTGGACCATTTGGCCAGAGTTTGAACTTCCTTAAAATCATCATGTTCTGGCAGCATATGCTTGCTTCTCTGGGAAATAGAGGAGGGGGAAGAAGACGATTGTGCATGGGATGATTACAGTAAGATTTGTTTCTCTACGACTTCTGGAGGTATTAGAACCCCTTTTCAGGAATGAGACTAATGCTACTCTGAGATGCGACAGATTGAAGGATATAAAGGTCTGGTTGAAGTAAAAGAAAGGGTGCCGATTAGTCCCGCTGGTGTTGGAGGCATTGAACGGATTGTCATGTTGCAGCAGATTCTGACAAGGGTGGAAACATTGAAGATAATTATAAGTGGATGGTAGAGGGAAACCCCTGCAACCTTTTGTTTTATCAGGTGATATCTCTGTGTTCTGCTTTCTCTAATTTCTTTAAGCTTCTCATGTTGTTTGAAGCAGCTCTAGACTTATGTGATTCCGTAATCTCAGGCTTGGCGGAAATCTTGGACGACGACCACGTCACCCATACAAAAAAAAAAAAAAAACGAGACCAGTGGAGTGAAAACTTTTTGAATGCAAACAAATTTCCATACGAAATTGCTACCAATGTTGCGGCAGTGATCTTTTGGTGTAATAACCCGCATTTTCTTAAAATAGAATTTATGAAACAAAATATTTTTTTTTTTTACATATATATTATACTCAGAGTTATATTGATTTCATCCTATCAACGAATTTCGAGGACGGAATTCTTTTAAGGGGAATAGATTATAACGGTCCGAAATTTTAATAGCATTTTTTTTTATTCATGAAATTTCATTTCATGTAATTAGAATTTTATTTATTTATTTGTTGTCATCTCGTATATTTTCTATGGTTTAACTTGCGAGTGCACGAGTGAGTGTTGTGTGCGCTTCGTACCTATTTATATAAGCCCAGCCGTAACACCCATTTGTATGTTTACTTATGCGTTGATATATTGTACCCATAATAGTCCTAAGACTACCCCAACCCCCCAGCCAACACCCCATTAACCATTAGTTTACCATTCACCTCAAATCACATCTCTCATGTCTAATATGTTTACCCACTTTTGGACTGAAATTGTATCAGTCAATGACAACCCTACACACCCTCCAAATGCCTACCTTTAACCACTAAACATATCCCTAACTTGCACACTCTATTACCCATGAGGTTAAGACCACAATCAACTTCCCTTATATCTATCTCTCTTTTCCCTTAATCTGAAAATATACATCCCTCCCTCTTCCTCCCTTCACATTTCGGCAAGCAGAAAGAAAAAGATAGGAGAGATAGATTTTTGGGCAGAGAGAGAGAGAGGGATATCTAATCATCATCATCTTCCACTACTTTCTTCTTTTCTATTTTTTTTCTTTTCTTCACCGAGAGAGATGGCTGGGTAGGAGAATAAAAGAAGAAAACTAAGGAAGGAAGAAGAAGAAGTTTAGTCCGTTCGACGCGACCGAGGCCCATCCAAATCACTCCGGTTTAGCTTAATCTTCGGAAGAAAGGTAGGTTACATCCTACTGAACCCATCGGTATATAATAAGTCAATTTTTGTTGCGTAGAAACAAAACCCGAGCATTTCGTTAGTTGCAAGGTAGTGTAAATTCGTTTTTGAACTTCTGAGCTACTGGGTCCCACCCAAAACAATCCGAACCCAACTTTTTCCATGATATAAATGTAGTTCATTTCATAACGAACGTTTTGATATATAATACGTTAATTTTCGTTGAGTAGAAACAAAACCCAAGCGTTTCGATCGTTGAGGAGCAGTGTCTATGCGTTTTTGAACTTCTGAGCTATTGGGTCCCACCCAAAACAATCCGAACCCAATTTTTTTCCGTGATAGAAATGTAGTTCATTTCATAATGAACGCTTTGATATATAATATGTTAATTTTCGTTGAGTAGAAACAAAACCCAAGCGTTTCGATCGTTGAGGAGCAGTGTCTATGCGTTTTTGAACTTCTGAGCTGCTGGGTCCTGTCCAAAACAATCTGAACCCAACTTTTTCTGTGATATAAATGTAGTTCATTTTATAACGAACGTTTTGATATATAATACGCTGATTTTCGTTAAGTAGAAATAAAACCCCAAGTGTTTCGATCGTCAGGAAGCAGTGTATATGCGTTTTTGACATTCTAAGCTACTGGGTCATGTCCAAACCACTTCAAATCCAAATTTTTCTGTGATAGAAGTGTATTTCATGTCCTAACGAACATTTTGATATATTATTTGTAAATTTTCATTGTTTATAGACAAAACTCGGACGTTTCGATCGGTGGAGCGCATGGCTATCACCTCACTCGATATAGCCACCAAGTTGTAAACAAGTGAATAGTTTGGACAGTCAACTACGCCAGGCCTAATTTTTGATTAATTACAGTTTGACCCCTAAACTTTAGATGTATTATTGTTGGGTCCCTAAACTTTTAGATTTTTAACATTTTAATCAAGGATTTTGGTTACTTTATATTTTAACCTTGTATTGCAAAATTTTGTATCACATTAGATTAAACATGATCTAATTTAATTACCAAGTACATGACCAGACTAGGAAATGTGCCCGTGATTATCTCTTGACCATTTTTGCAACCGTACTTGTTTATTTATTAGACATGTTGATTATAATTATTGCAAGTATCAAGATTTTAGAAAATGGTATACATTTCTTATATTATCACGTGGGTTTTAATAAGGTATTTTACGTGTTTACCCTTCGTTGTGGCAAAATTACAATTTTACCCTTGTATAAAGTTTTATTTACCAAAGGCCCCCAAGTTAGTAAAAATTTTGCGAAGGACCCTAGAACCGTGAAATTACTTTTGTTACCCTTATACTTACTTAAAATTTCGAGGGCGACCCCTTATTTCTATAAATTACATTTATGACCCTATACTTTATTTAATTACGTTAAGACCCCTTGTTCTCAATTACTTTGGTTTGTGACTTTGTGAACTTGTGAATCGTGTTATTTGATTTTGTGACCCTTAGAATATCGTTATCGCTTTGCTTCTTCTGTTGTGCGCATTTATCATGAAATTGTTGAATGTTAGAATGGACACTTAGGTTCCGGGGTAGGGTGATCGTACGCAGATTTCACGTAGACGTTGAGGTTAATGGAAATTGGAAATGAATTGATTTATGGGGAGTCACCCCGAGATTTGTTGAATGGCAGACAACCAAGTGATTTCGGTTTGGAGGATTATTTGGCCGCCTGCCAGGATTTCGAAACCCTAGGATATGACAATCTGTGATTATTTCATTTGAATTCTGAGGCGTTAAAAGGGTGGATGTATTATAGACCGAGTTACGGCTATATACCTACAGGAGCTGACAGTTGTCACTCGTAGCCCGGTGGTACAGTCAGTCCCTGGGAAATTCATCCTTGTGAGGCGGTTGACGGTTGGATTAAGTACGTAACTTATGCCTTCCGTCAGGGCAAGCAAGGGGGAGTTTAATCACAGATTGGTCATAGTCCTTAGTGGTTATTTGGGATGAAAGTTCTCTAGGTTGAGAACTTAGATGAAAATGTAAGTTAATGGCTAGTAATGAACTCAGTTATGTGTTTACTCTTTTACATGCTGCTTTTCAATCATATATGTTGTTCTTGTATGTTATGTAAGGGTTGGGGGTTAGAGTAGCTATTGAGTGATTTATCGCTCACGGTGTTACACTTCGTGTGACCCTGGTATAATACCATGATGTTGCTTCGTGACTCGGACGTATTATGCTAGATTGTGATCAAACAGGAGGTGTAGGTGTCGAGGGCGACGCTTATTTTGGAACAGAAGGTTTTCCAGTGGATCAGGCTCAAGAGGAGCATTGGGATCAAGATGTCAACCTTAACCTGTAGAGCCAATCTCCCTTATTTTTGTGTTGGAAAATTGTAATTTAATTTTCCCAATAAAAAAAATACTATGTTTATTTGTACTTGAACTAAGACAATTATGTTATTTCCGTTGCTTTATTAATGAGATCCTTTTTATTTATATTAATCTTTTATTAAATGATTTAAATTAATGCTTCCGAAAATCGGGGCGTTACATTTGGACTTGTAATTGCTACCATTGTCCAGCGAACATGTTTTTGATTTGTAATTACTAGCACCACCCCTCTCTTTATGTAATGTATTAATAAGCTGGAAATTGCAACCAACGGGTTAAATCAACCGTGCATAGCACGGCAGTAACTCACCTAGTGATTGTGTAAGGACATTAGATAGACTTATGGGCCAAAATATCTTAATGGTATCGGGGTTATCATTTTCAGGAATAAGAGCCACCAGGGTTTTGTTGATCTCAGGGGGACCCGAATTGGACAAGAAACATTCTTTGATGAACTCACAAATCCTTAGCCCCACTATATGCTAGTGTTTCTCATCGAAAATAGCATGAATGCCATCTGGGCCAGGGGTTTTATGAGGAGGGATGTGTTTGATGTTACTCCATATATAAAAATTGGTAATGGTTCTACAAAGGGTATCATTGTCATCACTAGACAACCAAGTATGAATCATGTGGAGGTATTGAGGAATACCATAGTCTTGGAAGAGGAAGACAAAGTAATCCAGACATTGTTGAAGTCTTTCAGCATGTTGATTTTGGATCTCCTTCTTCCTGATAAGGATAGTGAGGTGGAAGCCTCAATGGCTGGTATGCTAAAACAACCAAATCCCATGCAGTGAAAAGATTAATCTTAACTGTGATGTGGGTAGAATGAGAAGTTACGTGGAGGCTCAACTTAAAGCCATGATTTAATATGTCCCATGTAAATCTCTCCTAAATCTTCTTAATATTTCAGGTTATTTTCCGGGAGACCCCTTTAACTATACTTCTTTGTCTCGGGCACCCCCTATAAGAATTTTACCTACAACTTGATCCCCTCTATCTACGTAAACCTTCGAAGCCCTAACTCCATTGGCGGAATGAATAGAAAGACCATTTTACCCCAACGTATATATACCATTTTACCCCAACGTATATATTTTATCCCAACCTTTGAAGCCCTAACTCTAGGCTAGAAGCCCACAATGTCCCACACTTGTTTGCCCTAATCCTTAATCGATCTCTTCTCTCTCTAACTCTCACCCTCCCGTAAATAGTAATCAACAAACCCCTATCGAAACAATCCCTAGGAACAAAATCACAAACCCTAATCGATATCTTTTTTCTCTTCCCTCACCCTTCTACAAATCCTACTCGATTTCTTATCTCTGTACTCTCCCTTTCCACAAACCCCTACTCGATCTTTGCTCTTTGTACTCTCACCCTCCCAATTGCACCAACAAACCCTTCAAGAATGATCCAGTCCCACGAACCCTAATCACGAAGCCCAATCAGAAACTGATAGCAATCCAGAAACTGAAAACTGTCCAGAAATAGAAAATCGTCGATTGTGCAAAAACCATGTAGAAAACAAGGTGAAGACAATTTAGGGAGGAGGAGTGAGGGAGGGAGATTTGAGGGGAAAAGGGGATTTATAATGGGGGGCAATATTGGAACAAGAAACTAATTTTTACAGAGGGAAAATTTAAAAAAAAAACCCCCAAACTTTACACTCAATGTCTCAAACATCCCTGAACTTCACTAAACTTCAAGTGCACACCTGAACTTTCACTCCGTTAATCAAATCACCCCCCACTGTCTAATTCTGTCAAATGATAAACGGAAATAGCTAAGTAGGAATTTTTATACATTAACAGAAAAAAATAAAAAATAAAAACCTATTTCACTGGTTTTGACAAACACCGGCGACCACATCCTCCTGTAGTGCCTCCAACTCCGGCGACAACCTGTCAATCTTGAATGTAACTACGTACTCTTTCCATCAGATGATTCAACAACAACGTCTAAAAAGGGGTGAAAAAGAAACCCGAAGTAAAAAAAGGGGTTATGCAATTGGTCTGGTATCTTCAAACGGGAGGGAGGAAGAAGATAAATGTGAAGTTATATGGCTGGAAATTTGTGGAAGTTTATTGGGTTTAGCTATTGGATTGTGGATTTACAGAGAGGAAGTTGAAGAAGAGGATGAAGTGGAGGAGAGTTTATTGTGTGTGTGTGTGTGTGTGTGAGAGAGAGAGAGAGAGAGAGAGAGAGAGAGAGAGGGAGAGCACCAAATTGGACAAGTCATCCACAATTAAGCCATGTCACTGCCTTTTAACGTTTTTCTCCACCGTTAACGTCCAACTCAGCTATTTCCGTTTGCCATTTGACAGAAAGTTCAGGTGTGCACTTGAAGTTTAGTGAAATTCAGGGGTGTTTGGGACATTGAGTGTAAAGTTTGGGGGATTTTTTTTTGAAATTTTCCCTTTTACAGAACTTAGGTTTAAATTTTGATGGTTCTAGACAGTACCCCTCGGGGACAGGTTTACTAGATGGGGGGGGTCAAGTTGTAGGCAAAATTCTTATAGGATGTACGAGACAAAGAGGTATAGTTAGAGGGTCTCTTAGTTAGGCAAAATTCTTACTTTGTGAAAGTTTCACAATGATCTCTCATCATATACATGTCAACTTTGAACAATATCAAGTACACATGTGTGAATAGAAAGTTCTTGTGGCTCGCCTTGTGTAGCAGCAGTAAATTTTGAGATTTTAGGTTCAAATTCTATGAAAAAAGTTTGATATCCATTATGGTTGGTTGAGTTGGTGTTCAGGTAAAGATATACTAGCATGGTGGGCATGCACGGTGCATGTGCAATTCTCTCTCTTCTAACAAATTCTTAATCAAAAGAAACAAAATTGGTTTTTATCGTTTAATACCTCTCCGAAGAAACACCATAACTGCAAGAGAGTATAACACAAGACATTATTGAAAATAGTACTTATATAATTTCAAAAGCAATTTCTATGAATGAAAAACCAAATTCGCATTGGCTAAAAGATACTCTATACGTCCCCTTTTTAGGGTCCACTATTTCATTTGGGTTGTCTCGTAATAAGTGTCAATTTTAAAAAATAGTAATAGATAAAAGTTGTTACTTTACACGTTTTGTCTTAAGTAAAATCATAAAAAGTCTAATGACGGTGTCTCCCGAGAGGCCAACTATGAAATATTACAATTTGTAAAGTGTAATGATGTTTCTATGAGTAGTTGAATTTATGGAGCTGGACACTTTAAAAACACCGGAGGGAGTGAAAAGACAAAATACAAAGACATGAAAGATAGCATCAGTCGTTAAGGTGTCAAGGTCGGTTGTGAAAAACGCACAGGGGTGGCAATGCTTGGAATCCAATTGCGCGCAAACATTAACAACGCAAAATTATTGGACTTCCACCTACACTCCGCCCCATTGCCAACCCTAGCGCACTCCCTGCAATATACCATCATTATGCTGGAGGAATCAGCTATCTTGGAATTTTGTTTTTGGTGTGATGAGAGATGAGGGGGTGAAAGCCGAAAGGACCTTGCTACATGTACCGACCGAAATGCACAGAAACATAAAAAGTATGCTAGGGGACCCACTTCTGGGTCCCACACGAGTGATCCGAACCATTTATTATTCTTAGAACATTTTTCCGAGAGGTCCCACAAAATTTCAGCTCAATCGAACGGTTAGAAGTGCTTGAACCAGAGTCTCACTGTTTCAATCAAAGGTGGGTCCCCGAACATACTCTGTATGTTTTCTGGACATATGGGTCGGTACCCATAGGTTTTTCGGGGGTGAAAGCATCATTATGGAAGAGGAATCAATTATCTTTGAGTTCTTGAAGAAGGTTTGTTGGTGTGAAAGAGATGAGGGGAGCGATGGCCATATCTATTGAGAATTTTTTTTACTTGATCAGATGGTCTCTTAAGCCAATTAACTGCTACAATTACTTAAATCTGAGGGTTTTGATGTTGGAATTGAATCAATTTTTTTATCAGCCCCACCGTTAATTGAACGGTCAATTGATGAACTTCATTGGATAATTTTGAAATGAAAATAACATGAGATGGCTACAGAATAAGGATACACCAACCAGGGCCAATTAAAAGGCGTTTGAGAGCCTACTTTTTAGCTTTTCATTTTCAACTTTTTAGATTTTTGACTTTTTAGATTGTAGTCAAAATGTGTTTTGAATCGGGGAGGAGTGTTTGGGGGAAATGTGCAGAATCTATTTTGCAAAAGTTGTAGTGTTTGGAAGAACATTGATGAAAATGAGTTATGGATTGATTGTTTATGATTTTGCCCTTATTCATTAATGAATTAAAAATGTGTACGAATATTGTTTTTAGCAATTTTTTTTAAATTTATATTGGAAAATAATTTTGTAAACACGACTCATTCAATTTTGATTTTTTTTTTTTGGAATTTTTTTTATCTTCCTTTTTCTTTTTCTTTTTTGTGTAATTGAAAGCCTTCAGTACATTGAATAAGAATTGTGTAAAATGAAAGTAATTGCCAAAAAATAAAAAAAATTGAACCAAGATATACAATTATGAACATTAGACAAATTCAAATTAAGTCTACAAATTTAAACACAACAAAAATTAAACCTATAAATTTTCAATAAAAAGAGAGGATAAATTGGTCTGCTAACATTTATGGGGAAAAGGGAAGTAGAATGAGAAAGAGAAAACTCCTCTTGACCTCTTTTTAACTTCTGCCTTCTAAACCAAAAAAACAAAAAACTCATTCTCCCATAACGTATTTTGGTGAATAGGTGCCAAACAACCAAAACCTGAGAAAGAGAAAGTGAAAATGTAAAAATTAACTTTCCAAACACCCTCTTAACTTTTTTAATTTTTTTCTTATAACCTTGTTACATGCCTCCTAATTTGTACAGTATGCGATTAAAACTTCGCTAATAAAAGAGTACCTTCACACATTATATACAATTATCTTAATCTCCACAAGGATTTGAAATTAGGTGCAGAAATTGCAAGGCATCTCAAATTGAAAATTTTACCATTGATAAGAGTACTATTTGACCGGTAGCTTACTGGTCAGAGAGTTATGCACAATTACCGATCAAAGAGTACTCTTATCGTCCGTCGGCTAACAATAGAATGACTGTATCAAATTAACCGAGAGAGAGAGAGAGAGAGAGAGAGAGAGAGAGAGAGAGAGAGAGAGAGAGAGAGAGAGAGAAGACTATGTGAGTTTTAGGTAAAAGAGCAAAAACCCATCTTTAATGCTGTACTCATTTTTCTACCCAAAATAAGTTTTGCCTATTTCTCTATCCCATTTTGGGAAATTGCAAGTCTTGTCTCATTTCCTTTATCATTTTTTAAAGGTTTAATCTTATAGGAATATCTCTTATATATTATGTTATCATTAAAAGTCTTTTTTTTTACGGAAAATTTCCTGTACCGAAAACTTGATGTACCCACTTACCAAGTGATTTTCAGTAGCAAAATTCATGTGAGATCTCACGTGATCTTGCGGTTGAAAAGTCACTTGGATACGTGGGTCCACAAAGTTTTTGGTAAAAAGAACTTGAGCTCCTTTTTTTTGGAGGGTTTGGAGGAGCCGTTGGAGATGTTCACACAAAAATTGAATTTTTACTCAAATTTTGGCTCAATTTGAATACTCCTAAATTTTGGCTCAATTTGAATACTCCTAAACAATGGGGTAAGGATTTGAAATGGCCTAAAAACCGGGACGAAGGGAGTAATATACGTGGTCCTGAATCCTGATCGTTGCTGGATTCCTATCTGAAATGTGAACTCACATCGAGAGAGAGAGAGAGAGAGAGAGAGAGAGCAGAGGACGGGGACGATGGCTCAGATTGGTGCTTTCTTAGTAATCAACCCCATGGAAGCATCTAATTACCGAAGAGGTAATCTTCTCTCTTCGTCCTGTTCCCTTCCTACTGTGACTGCTAATCCATTTCCTTCCCATTCTCATACTAGAAACCCTAGTTTTCCTCTTCCTGCAACTATGAGTGCAGGAAAAAACCAAACCCAGTCGACAAAACAACGCGTAGTAGGCCCCGATGAACTCCAAAAAGCTATGAAGTTTCTCAATCGGATGTCCCACATGCAACCTTTGCCACCGATTAAAGAAATAACTACAGGGTTAGTGACTATTGTGAAAGCGGGGCATTACGTCGATGCTCTTTCTCATTTTGAAGAGTTGCAGTTGCGAGGCGCACGTGTAAATTTGTATACCCTGAACATTGTAATAAACTGCTACTGTCACGTAAATCAGGTTGGTCTTGCGTTCTCTCTTTTAGGCAGCATCTTTAAGCGCGGTTACACACCTGATGTAGTTACCTTCACCACTTTGTTAAAGGGGCTTATTTTAGAAGATAGAAATACTGAAGCGCTCGAGTTATTCGAGAAATTAATGATAAATAGAGTCGTTGAACCCAATGAGGTTATGTATCGAACGATTTTTCAAGGGCTTTACGAAAATGAAAACAATGGAACTGCTACTAGCACGGTGGATGATGCTGTGAACCTTTTATACAAAATGGAAGAAAAAGGTGTTCACCCAGATGTTTCTGTTTATAATACTTTGATTCGTTGGTTATGTGATTGGAGCCAGTGGAAAGAGGCTACAAAACTTTTAATACAAATGAGTAAGAGAGGAATTGAACCAAATATTGTTCTATATGGAAAGGTTGTTAACGGCCTTTGCAAAACTGGTAACTCTAGCACAGCTATTGGGTTGCTTAGGATATTGGAAGAGGGGGGCTTTAAATCAGACACTGAAGCGTATACCATGATCATTGACAGACTTTGCAAGGATGGTATGATAGATGATGCTATGAACTTCTTATCAGAAATGAATGGAAAAGGTATTCGTCCAGATGTCGTCACTTATACGTCTTTGATTCGTGGCCTCAACAATTGTGGTGAGTGGAAGGAGGCTCGAGCAATGCTGAGAGAAATGTTTGATAGTGGTGTTAAACCAAATCTTCATACATTTACTACGTTTGTGGATTCATTTACCAAGCAAGGGAGGTCAAGGGAAGCGGAGGAAGTACTTGAAGTCATGATAGAAAGAGGTGTGGATCCTGATGTCGTCACATACAGTACTCTAATGCGTGGGTATTGTGTCCAAGGCCTAATGGATGAAGCAAAGAGAGTGTTTGATACCATGGTGGATAGGGGCCCCCAACCTGACATCATCAGCTATAACATTTTGGTCAATGGGTATTGTGTCCAAGGCCAAATGGATGAAGCAAAGAGAGTGTTTGATGCCATGGTGGATAGGGGTCTCCAACCTGACTTCATCAGCTATCACATTTTGGTCAATGGGTATTGCAAGATTAATAGAGGATCCCCTCGGACAATGGTGAGAGAAGTGTTCCATAGTGGTGTTTCGCCAGATGTTCATACATTTACTATGCTTATCCATGCACTTAGCAAACAAGGGATGGCAGAGGAAGCAGAGGAGGTACTTGCGATCATGATCGAAAGAGGTGTGGATCCTGATGTTGTCACATATGAGACTCTAATGCATGTGTATTGTGTCCAAGGCCGAATGGATGAAGCAAAGAGAGTATTTGATACCATGGTGGGTAGGGGCCTCCAACCTGATATCAGCAACTATGAAATTTTAATCATTGGGTATTGCAAGATTATGAAATTAGATGAGGCCGTCAATCTCTTTCGAGAAATCCCTCAAACAGGTTTGAAACTTGATACTAAAGCTTATGGTATATTGTTTGATGGGCTTTGCAAGAGCGGGCGTACGGATGAAGCATTGTTGTTGTTTCACATGATTGAAAACAAAGGTTCATGTCTCAACATTGTTATTTATAATATCCTCATTGATGCATTATGCAAGAATGAAAACCTTGATAAAGCAAGGGATCTTTTCATTCAACTCTCTTCCAAGGGGTTACAACCTGATTTCATTACATACAATGTCATGATACTTGGTCTTTGTGAAGAAGGGTTTTTGGATGAAGCAAAAGAGTTGTTTGTGAGAATGGAGCAGAATGGTTTATTGCCTAATAGTGGAACTTACAATGCTATCATACGGGGTTTTGTTGAACAAGAAAAGTTCAATGAGGCTCTGGTACTTTTTGAGGAAATGGTTGGAAGGGGTATTCAACCCAATGCATCTACTTTTTGCATGATTAAGGATTTAAGCTCGATTAAAGGATCGAATCTTGCTCTCCAAGAAGTGATAAGGAAGGTCATGCCAAGGATAGATGTGGAGTCGTGAAGGTAAATCTAGTTTTAGACCAAAATGCTGAGGCTATCACTGGGCGAAAGTCTCAGTATCTCTGTGTATGTTAGTTGTACTCGGAATAGTAATTTGCATATTTCCCTTCAAAAAGAAGAATAGTAATAATTTCCATTCATGGCTCTTTTTTTGCTTCAGAATTGCGGAATACACTGTTCAAACATATTTTCCCTTGGCTCTTCCACTCTCAATTACTCTCTCGATGCCTCTAATTTGCTTAGTGTGCCATAATAGTTGATATCTTTAATTATTCTATTCCATCTGCGTTCTTTTCTCTCCAAATGTTGTAAACAGTGATTGCACGGGAGAGATTTGCTGTAGTTTTTATTAGTTAGAAATAATGTGTCTGTGAGTAACATTGAGTCTCCTCTTCACACTCGTGTGACATCTTCTTAACTTGATTCTTGACAGTCATTTCTTTCTGCATCTTATATCTACAATATCATACTTCATATTTCATTTGGTTTGACATTTCTTATCCCCCATAAAGTGTTTCCTTGCTCTTTTACTGTGAATCCACTTCACCCATTTGGAAACCTATGTTTTTACCGGGCTATCAAATGTGGTGAATGTCTGTGCTTTGTTCCATTCTTGTAATGTCTTCAATTTTCCCTCCTCCACTTCTAGAAGGTCAAACTTGTCCCCATTCTACTATTTTTCACCAGATTTCTTGAATTTTGTACCAGTTCAGAATAATGCTTATATTTGTCTTCAATATCCTTTATGATGCGCTTGAGGAAGACTGAAAAGGATAGAAGAATAGATTGGGATGGGAAAAGCACTGCTTGAATTGGTCCCTACTAAAGTTTTTTGTTTGCGTAGTCTTCTTTCTTTCCTTGTTTATGTATAATCATTGTTATTTCAGTTAGTCAGAAACAAAGAATAATAATCTTGTATTGTGTGATGATCTCGCCTTTAAAATTGACCTCCTTTCCCCTTTTATTCTAGCACGTCCAATAACGATACTTGTTAAAGCATCCAACTCGAAACCAATTGGCAATGAATGGAGAGGCTGCCAAGGATCATATACTAGTTTTGGAGTTTATAATTAACCAATGTGGGACAAGCTCTAGCACTCCTCCCGCACGTGCAACTCCCGACTCGCATGTGGTGAGGTAAACAAACGATTCAACACGTATGACAACTATCAACCATCAATGACGAACAAAGGGGGAACCTACCATCGACGACATAAATTATTGTCCAAAAGCCTCCGAAAACCTAGCTTTGATACCATTTTAAAACATCCAACTCAAAACTAATTGGCAATGAATAGAGAGGCTGCCCATGATCATATACTAGTTTTGGAGGTATAATTAACCAATGCAGGACAAGCTCTAACAGTACTTAGCCCCTTCTTAGGTTCCATTCTGGCGAGAATAAGCGAGGATTTCTGTATTTTACTAATTTTAACAGTGATCGATCATTGTGATGGGTGATCAAAAAAAAAAAAAAAAAAAAATCATTGTGATGACTGATTACAGATGATGTTTTTGGTTTGTGGGGAGAGCAGATTGTCCCTTCCGCTGCCTTGATTGTCAGTATAGGAGAGAACTTGTTCGGGTATATTTGACAAATGTAGAGCAAATTTGTTGCCGCTTTTTGGAAGATAGAAGAAGCAAGCTCGGGAAATTGATTGAAGATAAAGCTAGATGGTCAAGGTAGAGGTTGTTCCTTTTCATAGTTTGAAATTCTAAGTTGACCAATTCTTGCCTGAAAACAGGTTTAGACATCCATTACATTGTAATTCCTATGGCTGTGAAGTGTTGACATTCTTCTGTCTCTATTTAGGGGTTAAATCAATCAAAAGTGGCCTCTTATTTTCACCCTTAAAAAATGCTCAAGTGGAGTGCACCAATATGATTTTGGCCCTAAATTTAAATGTTTGTTGCTTGTACTCCAGATTCTCTACAAACCTGAAAATTTTAGCCTCTATTTCTAACTGCCGGTTAGGATGTATCCTTTGGTTTCATCTATGATCTGGTTCGTAACACATTCAGTCAATAAAATTTTACTTCCAAAATAACACAGAACTTGTGGTGGCTGCAGCTTTTGTGCTTTTTGGCTTGGGATTGACCAAAGTGCTAGGCGCCGTACGTCCAGAGAGAACAGATTTGATTTTGAGAGTTGTTGTGAAACATTTCTTTATAGAGAAGGAAGTCACGTCTACCTTGGTAATGGATTCCTTGTACAGTGGACTGAAAGCCCTTGAAGGCCAGGCCAAGAGTAAGAATGGTAGGGGAAAATCGGTGGATGCTGAAGATTTTCCAGTTCCAATTGTTCGTGTAGAGAAAGATATGTTTATTTTGGTGAATGATATATTACAACTACTTGAGAGAGCTGCCTTGGAACCCTTACCTCCAAAGGATGACAAGGGTCCTCAGAACCGGATGAAGGTGAGCTATGTGAACATCATGTTATAAATTTATTGAATGCTGCAATTTGTTTCTTACATATTTTGGTATGCTCTAGCATTCTCTTTTTCAATCTATACAAGGGTTTTTTTTTTTTTTGGCTAACAATGGTGTCTGGGACTTCCTTCCAACTAATCTCTTGGTACATGTAGTCCTCCTGTCCCACATATACTGGGTAATTACTATGGCTAGCCCTAAGGGTAGCAACCTCAGGGGGGGGGAAGGAAAGTAAATTAATCAGTGGCCACCCTGTGATTCAGACCATATACCTCTCTGAGAGAAGTTCCAGGTCCTTGTCACTTGAGCTATCTTGAAGTGGTTATGTATCTATTGATGTAACTGTAAGCCTGGAAGAGTTTTTCTTTTTGCAATGATAATTATCAATGTCAGAGCAAGGGAACGGTAAAAGGTACAACCACATTCCTATCTTCTGCCCCTTCCGAAGGGTTAGGTTTAGAATTTGAGTCCTCCAAAACCTGTATAAGTTGAAATATGTTCCGGTTTCATATTTTGATCAAGATTAAACTTCTAAAGCTGGATAAATGTTCAATCTCAACATTTCTGAAAATTGGAACTTTGCTACGAGTGTAATGCATACTTAGAGCATCTCTAGCATATACCTCAAAATTAAACATTGAAAGTTAACTTTGCTACCTTTCCTCATCAATTGAAGTATGAGTTTTTGTCGTTCAGTAAACTCTACAAACTTTAGATGTAAGTGTTGCTTTTGTCTTTTTCTACCTTGGATGCACCCCAACAAGTACTTGCAATTTTTTGAAGTGTAATTTGGTGTTTGAAGGTAGCATCTCATATGTCAACTTTGAAGGTGAGAAAAAACAACGTGAAGGGTATTTTGATGTTTGAAGTATCTGATGGAGTAACAAAATACTACCTCAAACCAAGCCTTAATTCCTTGTCAATTTGGGCCGGCTTCATGAATCCGTTTTATCCCCTGAGTTATGTCGAGGGCATCATGTTCCATAATATCCAATAAACGTAGATCCTTTCGAGCTACCACTTCTAAAGTCAATTTTGGTTTACTCTTCCCCTACGTACTACTATCTACCGTAGTCATATTACCCCTTCTAATGACATCGGCCAATCTACGATAGACATGTCCAAATCACTTTAACATGTTCTCTGGTTTCTCAATCTTCTATAGCTGCTACCCCTACCATTATGCAAATTTGTTCTTTTCTAATTGTATCTGAGTCTTACCACTCATCCATTTCAACATTCTCGTTTCAACTATATTCACCTCGACATTCTCGTTTCAACTATATTCATCTTACTTACATGTTAATTCATAGTGCGTAACACTATGGATTAAGAGTCTTTTATAATTATCTCTAAGGCCCTCTCCTCTCCTCTATACCTCTCCTCTATAAAAGGATAGAATACCCACCCCTTCTAGATACAGTTTTTCCATCAATTAAAGTATTTGGGTATTCTGTAAGGTTAGAGACAGAGAGAAGAAGGTGAGCCTAGGATTAAGGTTATTCTAATTAAGGGGTTTGTTCTCTCTAATCTCGATGGCCAGGAAAGGTACGTTTAATTTATTATTCTTGAGATGTGTTGAATTCAAGATCTTGTTATATCTGTTTTCTGCATAATAGTTTAAATACAGATATAGATTTTTACAATTTGAACGTCTTTTGAGAAAAATCTGGAAAGAAGGTAGATAGATAGATACTCTCTCTCTCTCTCTAGAAGGAAATTAACGTTGGTTTAGCATGCTCGGGTTTCCCCTGTTACTTCATCGATCAAGAAGAACAAGAAGCAATCTTCTATTTCATTAAGATCATGGCTTCGTCATCTCTAACAGGTATGGGTTTAGTTTAATTCATTCATATGCCTTGAATTGAGACAAGAAATTGGGGTTTTGTTTTGGGATAACTCTAACATGTGCATCAATTGGTAATGGAGAAATGAGCTAAATTATGTAAATTGCACCTTGGCTGAGTGTTGTGAAGTGTGCTTGTGATTAGTTGTAGCTATTGGAAAGAAATGTGGTAATGGTTGATTGATTGGCAATTGGTTGTGGCTTGAAGAAGTTGCTTGTCAAAATGGTTTGAGAAATGTAATTAAGGTGATTGCATTTGATGTCGTTGTATGACTTAAACTACTACTTATAGGACTAAGTTCATGTGTTATTGGCTGTTAGAGAAATCAATCACACACAATCAAGGAATAAGAACAATAAAGAAATCAACACAGGAATTTACGTGGTTCCCTAAACCGGGTACCTCCATGGGAGCAAGCGAGTCTGTTATTATGATAAAAGTCGGTCAGGGTTTTTACAATAGAGAGTATATATAAGCCCTACTCTATTCTAACCCTCAAATTATTCGGCCTTACGACCCACTGTGACAACGGTTAAACCCATGATGGGCCAGATGCCGAGCTCCACTCTTTTTTCCTTAAATTAGGGAAAAAGAGAGAATTTTGTTCAATTGTTAAGCATAAAACAGGGAAAAAGTCGAAAATAGGGTGGAGTACAAAAGCTTTTCGAGTACTAAATTTCACCCGTTGGATGTATTTTCTGGGTGATTTTATGAGAAATTTTCTGGTACTGTACCAGACTGTACTAAATCAACAGCTACACCTCCGGCCCATACCTTTTCCGTTTCAAGACTTTCCATTTCTTCCTCTGCATGCTCGGTCCTCGTGTTTTAAATCATTTTTTCATTTTTTGGTCTGCTGTTGCTGTTTCTTCCCTTGGTCGAGCATGAGGTCCTTGTCTTTTTCTGTGTTTTTCGGGTTGAGCAATGGACGGGAGTAAGGCAAAAGTTGTGTTTGTTTGAGCAGTGGACGGGAGTAAGGTTAATGTCGTGTTTGTGGAAGCTCGTCTCCTTTTGTGATGGCTGCCGGACTTCTTGTGGTGGTGGTGATGGGAATCTCTCCGGTGGAGGCCGTTTCGTAAATGTTTTGTTTGTTAATCTGCCTTTTGTTCCTGATTATCTGTGTTTCTGTTGTGTAGGCCAAAGCTATGTCGTGACAGCTTAGCTTTGTAAAGGTCTCCGCTTATCGTCGGCGGAAGTTTGTACTGGGGATTTCACAGATAATGAAATTTCTATCTTTTCTCCAAAAAAAATGCTTACTTTTGCCGAAGGAAAAAAAAGTAAATTAAAATGCTTATTGCGAGGGTCCTGGTTAATCGTTTACGTGGGATTTTGGGTAATTTGGTCTTTGAATTCTAGAATGCGTTTGTTCCGGGGAGGCAAATTGTAGATAATATCTCTCTTGCTCATGAACTTGTGGAATTCATTCGGCATAGGAAAATGGGTAAAAAGGCTTTCTTTGCCCTCAAGCTAGATATGAATAAAGCTTATGATAGAATAGATTGGGGTTTCTTGGTGGCGGTGTTACGCAAGTTGGGTTTTAGTCCTAAATGGGTGGATCTAATTTTCCAATGCGTGTCATCAGTTTCCTTTGCGGTCCTGGTTAATGGTGGTAGATCAGAACTATTTCGGCATGTCTGCGGGTTGAGACGCGGGTTGAGACAGGGTGATCCTTTATCGCCCTATTTGTTTATTCTGGTCAATCAAGTGCTTTCATCGTCCATAGCCTTTCTTAATATGCATCGTGTTTGTAAAGGTGTGGCGATTAGCCCTAATTCTCCCAGTGTTTCACATTTGTTTAAATGGCTGTTGGATGAATATTGTCGAGTGGCGGGTCAAAAAGTGAATTTTGCAAATTCGGAAATTTTTGCTAGCCCAAACATGCGCTTGAAATTTAAAGAGTTGATGGCTGGGGTTTTGGGTGTCCGGGTGATGGAGTATTTACTTGGGGGTGGATTTAGATTTCACAAGGCGAAAGGGGGATCTATTCAAGAGGGTGTTGGATAGAATGGGAAGTCGTCTAGCGAATTGGAAGTCTGGATTTTTAGACTTTGCAGGGAGAGTCACTTTAGTCAGACATTGTTTGTCCACGATTCCGATCTACCTTTTTTCTGTGTTCCGTGCCCCGAGGTATTTTACTTTGAAACTGAATAGCATTATTTGTAGTTTTTTGTGGGGAAGGGGGGATAGGAAAGGCATTCCATGGATGAGATGGTCTAAAACTTTGTAAACCGCTTGGTCTAGGGGGATTGGGGTTGCGTGATTTAAGTTGTTTCAATCAGGCATTGCTTGCTAAGGCCGCTTGGAGAATTTTTATGAATAAGGACAGCTTGATAGCACGAGTGCTTTTGGGTAAGTATTGCAAGAAAGATGAATTCCTTGCAGTTAAGGTGACCTCTAATTGCTCATCGGGCTGGCGAAGCATTTTGTGGGGACGGGACTTGTTAGCGAAAGGGCTTAAGTGGGAATTGGGTAACGGTCAAAGGATTAAGGTGTTTAGAGACGAGTGGATTAATGGGACGGGTAATCCGTTTGTAGGACGGGATATAGTGAATTCTCTGGAGGATATGAGAGTGGGATCCTTAATTGATTGGAGATCCTTTTTGTGGTATGAGCCTTTAGTTAAAGCCTTCTTTCCGGAGGATGTGGCTAAAAGGATTTTATCCACGTACATTCCAGGCAATAATAGGGAGGATAGAATGTATTGGGAGGGTGCTAAGAATGGTGTGTACACGGTCAAGTCGGCCTATGCTCTTGCAGCACTAGAGAAATATCCAGATCGAGTGAGTTTGTTTTCTCCTCAGTTTTGGAAAAAGCTATGGGCAATCAATCTGCCACCTAAATATGGGTTGTTCATTTGGAAAGTCCTTCATGGGATTCTTGCTGTTAAAGATGGTTTTAGGCGAAGGAACTTAGTGATTGATACTTCATGTGCTTTGTGTGGGAATGCTAATGAGACTGTGGACTATATTTTCCTGCAATGCATTTTTGCCAGAAAATTAGAAGCATCTCAGCTGGGTTTATCTTTCAATGAGGGACTGAGAGTAGGTTTTAATGAGTGGTTTGAGGGTTGGTTTAATGGGGCAGTGGAGGGTAGTTTTTATATGTTGGTTTGTTGCTTATGGGAAATTTAGTGCGCTCGCAATAAGGCCGTGTTTCATTATTCAGCCCCTACTTTAAGTTATTGTCTTGCTAATGTTGATAATAATTTCTCTATGCTGTTAAAATTTATGCAGATGGCAGGTGATAATGATGGCAGTGGATGTGTCGAGATTCATAGCAACGGTGCACATCAACCTGCTTCGTTTTGCATGGAATCTGGGGATGATGGCTCTCGGATGGTGACGGTGGTTATGGATGGTGCTTGGAAGCAGGAAAAGTTCCAAGGTGTGGCGGCTTGGTGTGTGGAGGACGGTCATCCGATGCAATGCGGCAGTGGGTACACGATTGTGCAAACTCAGTCTTCAATCGGAGTTGAGGGTTTAGCTATCCTACAAGCTCTTCGATGGGCCAAATTTCGCAGCATCAAGAAGTTGCAAATTTTGACGGACAGTTTAGAAATTGTCCAAGCTTTGTGTAAGGGGACTAATGCTAATGTATCTATTAGAAGTGTAGTATGTGATATCCAAAATGTGATGTCTGCCTTTGTTTTTGTTTGTGTAACTAAGACCACTCGTCTAGAGGTGAGAAATGCTCACAATCTTGCACGTAGTCGCCTTTGTAGTGGAGTAACTTGATTGTGGAATCTATCTTATGTTTATGGTTCAAAAAAAAAAAAACACATTTCTAAAGGTCCAAACTGTCATCCCTTGCCTCGCAAACCCACTCTTCACTATTACGCTTTTCTAGAAACCCCATGTTCAATATTTATTTTAGACACATCCGTCGACCGAACATGTGATGGAATTAGCCAAACATAACTTATATTGATAAATCTAGCCTTTTATAATAAAAATCTCTAGATCCTCAAATTCTTTGATCCAAAATATAAAACATTTATCATTTCTCAGTAAAACGGTTTGTTTAATAAGTAAAAACTAGAGAATTTTAATTTGCCATCCTAAACTAATACTCCTTTATGATTCCACCTTAGTGGATTTGAATCATTATGATTCCATCCTGTAAATTAAAATTGGACCATTGTACCCTTATTTACCCTTAGTAGTAGATATAGTAAGTCTAATAAATATTTCCGTAACAAAGATTTACATTTTCAAAAGTGCATGAAATCAAATTGGTGATCCATGATGGCAATGATTTTCTTCCATAGCAGTTTCATTCTTTCCATAATTGTTTAATAACGTCAATTTGCATGATGTCAATGATCACCTTTCCCAGACTTTGATACCATCTCAGAAGGGCTTCCGTCCCCATACATGCAGCCAGGAAGCTCAAGTTCAACACCCACAAGGGATTTTGCTCCCAAAACCATTGTCTTCTCTCTCCCACTCTCTCTGGCCGACCAACTCATCCTGCGTCCTGCGACGAGCACCGACCGTCACCATCAACACCATCATCCAAGTCCAACGAGGCAGCCCACTCTGATCAGATCCATTGCGGTGGCTGCCGCTACGGAAGCCGCCGCCCACTATCTCTCCGGATCAAGATCGTCACCCACTTTCACGGTAGATTGGGTTTTTTTTTTTTCCTTTTCTCTTTGATTGGTTGTAGAATCATGTTTTTATTTATGGTGGTGATAGGTTCCGAATCTTATTAATGGCGGCGTTGTTTTTCGATTCAATGGTGAATTTTTTTCCGATTCAAGTCTGGAGTTTTTCTTCGATATAATGAAATAAATCAATAAACCATGTTCACATGTCCTTTAAAAGATGATTTTTTCAAATAGTGAATATGCCCTATTGATTTACCCATTTTGGTGATTTGATACAGTAAAAGTGGTAAATCACTAAACCATGTTCACTTTCCATATTGGGTGATTTGATACAATAAAAAATGGTTTATTGGTTTACCATCGGCACTTCGGTGATCCGGCAAAGTAAACATGATAAATCAACACATGATTTAAGCATGTTTTTCTTTTGGTTTTATGGTGCATTAATCAACCATGTTTTTCATGGTTTTGGCTTGGGTTGTGGTTTTGTGGTGCGTTAATTTACCATATATTTCATGATTTTTTAAAGATTTTTTGATGGTGTATTAATCTACCTATCATGATAAAAAAAACTGGTGAATTACTACAAAAGTGCATGAAATCAATATCTCATGACTCGTGTTTTTAAGACAAAATATCATGAATATTTATTTTTAATATTTTTAGGTGTGAGAAGATTATAAGAAAGGGCATTTTGGGGTTTATTTATCAGGATGGAATCATATGTATTCAAATCTCATAGGATGAAAACATAATGATATTTTGTACAGGACCCCTAATTAACTCTTCCTAAAAATTAATTATATAATACGGAGTAGTAAATAAATTTTACCCTTTTGGATCAAAATTGCTTTTCCAATGGTAAAATAAATGTCGATTATTTCAAAATAATTTATACTGGATAGCTTCTATTACCTTTTGGCATCCAAAAAATCGTGAATTCCTGGATTTAAGTAAACTTTTGGCTCATGTCAGCACGTGTTTGAACAAATTATTGTGGATCAAACACAAATTATTGTGCATTTGGGTACCGATGAAACGCACACGGAAACTACAGGGGTTGATTGTCATTTCTGGGTACCCGTCGTTGGAAAAAACGGTCTCTCAGTAGTCTTTCGATAACAGGAGAGAGAGAGAGCGAGAGAGAGAGAGAGAGAGGCGCAGAGGAAGGAGACGATGACTCAGATTGGCGATTTTTCAACAATCAGTCCCATGGAATCTGCTAATTACAGAAAAGGTAATCTTCCCTCTCTACCACCACTCTCTTCATCGTGTTCCCTTCCTACTAGGACTTTGAACCTGTTCCGCTGTTACTCTAACACTACAAACCCTAGTTCTCTCCCTTCTGCAACTGTCATTGGTGGCCATAAACACCGAACCCAGTCGAGAAAACAGCTCAATAAACTCCAAGAAGCTCAGGAGTTTCTGAATCGATTGTCCCAAGAGCAACATTTGCCACCGTTTTCTGCAATAAATAAAGATTTAACGACTATTAAGAAAGCAGGTCATTACATGGAGGCCCTTTCTTACATTGAGAAATGGCGGTTGTGTTACAGTCAGCTCGGTTTGTACACCTCCAACATTGCGATTGACTGTTACTGTCACTTAAATCGAGTTGGTTTTGGGTTCTCTCTTCTAGGCGGCATCATAAAACGCGGTTATACGCCCAATGTAATTAGCTTCACCACTCTTTTAAATGGACTTATTAGACAAGATAAAGCTGTTGAGGCCGTGGAGTTATTTAAGAAATTAGTCGAGAAGGGGGAAAGCAAGCCCGATGAGGTTATGTATGGATCGATTCTAAAAGGTCTTTGCAAGGATAACAAGTTGGATGATGCTTTGAACCTCGTTTTAGAAATGAAAGAGAAAGGCATTCTCCCAAGTGTTGTTACTTATACCTCTTTGATTCATGGATTATGTAATTTTGGCCGGTGGAATAAGACGACAAGAATGTTTGATGAAATGTTGGATATTGGTATTTCTTCGAACATCATTACATTCAGTGTCTTGGTCGATGCACTTGCCAAGGAAGGGAAGGCAAAAGAGGCAGATGAAGTAATTGAAAGGATGATTCAAAGAGGTGTGGGTGTTGATGTAATCATGTACAACACTTTAATAAATGGATATTGTCTGCAAGGCCATATGGACGAGGCAATGAGAGTGTTGAATACCATGATAGATAGGGGAATTCAACCTAACGTTTATAGCTACAGCATCTTAATTAATGGATATTGCAAGACCATGAAAACAGATGAGGCTATGAATCTCTTTTATGAAATGAAAGAGAAAGGCATTCCTCCAGATATTGTTACTTATACCTCTTTGATTCATGGCTTATTTAATTTTAGTCGGTGGGATAAGGCGACAAGAATGTTTGATGAAATGTTGGCTATTGGTATTTCTCCGAATATCAAAACATTCAGTGTCTTGCTTGATGCACTTTGCAAGAAAGGGCAGCCAAAAGAGGCAGAGAAAGTAATTGGAAGCATGATTCAAAGAGATGTGGTTCCTGAAGTAATCACATACAACACTTTAATGAATGGATATTGTTTGCAAGGCCAGATGCATGATGCAATGAGAGTGTTCAATACCATGGTGGATAGGGGCATTCAACCTAATGTTCGTAGCTACAACATCTTAGTTAATGGATATTGCAAGACCATGAAAATAGACGAGGCTATGAATCTATTTTACGAAATGGAAGAGAAAGGCATACACCCGAATGTTGTTACTTATACCTCCTTGATTCAAGGCTTATGTAGTTTTGGACGGTGGAATGAGTCGAGAAGAATGTTAGACGAAATGTTGGATATTGGTATTTCTCCGGGTATCATTACATTCAGTGTCTTGATTGATGCACTTACCGAGGGAGGAATGGCAAAAGAGGCCGATGAAGTGATGGAACTTCAGAAAGAGATGGGACTTGCAAGACTGGGCATACAGATGAAGCATTTTGTTGTTTCGCATGATTGAAAAAAAAGGTTATGGTCTCAATGTTGTTATTTGTAACATCCTCATTGATGCATTTTGCAAGAATAAAAACCTTGGTACTGCGAGGGAGCTTTTCATTAAACTTTCGTCCGAGGGGTAACATCTTATTTTAAGACATAATCCACGATACAAGGTCTCTGTGAAGAAGGCTTTGAGGATGAAGCTAAAGAGTTTTCTGTGAAAATGAAACAGAATGGTTTCTTGCGTCATAGTGTCACCTACATCGCTATCGTCCAGGGTTTTCTTGAATAACAGATGTTTAATAAGTCTCTGGTATTGGCAGAGGAAATGGTTGGAAGGTGCTTTAACCCAATGTATCTACTTTTCTCTTCCTTATTGACCTTTCTGCTACTAAAGTCTAAAAGACAGGATCCTACTCTCAACAAATGATTAGTAAGTTCTTGCCCAATGATGGACATGCAAGTCAGTTGATTTATATGTTTCTTTAGCTGTGAAGATAACATTTGGTCTAAAAAATATGTAGTTCGGATACTCTTTTGCCTTTGCCTTTGCTTGTTCTTATTTGTTGCTTGGTAATTGTGAATTTGCAATGTGATTCTTTAACTTACTGCATATCACCTTTTGAAGCTGAAACATTTTTCTTTGTCCCTTTCTCTTTTGAATGTTGGTGGACTCCCTGTTTTCCATTTTATTTGTCCCCTCTGTTGAGAAATCTCAATTTTTTCTTCCTGGTCTTTCTTCTCTCATTGCTGCCATGAGGAGCTTTATACACCTCCATGGTTAAGCCTCTAGCTTGGATCACTAAATTCAAAAAGCACACCAGCAGGCATTAGTAGAATAACAGAAATTCCAAGGCTTTTACCATTTCTACAATTAGGAAGAAAGATAGTGGAGGACATCTCGTAGAATTTTACAAAAATCGTATCAACTTTGTTGGGAATGTTTAAAGCCCTTGTAGTAATCCTTATCTGTTAAATATTTACATGAGCACTAGTATTCACCATCTAGTCTTTGTACCTATTTTCATTTGTACATAACAGGGATGGACCAGGTTTATCTAATGCACAGACACACACAAACACACACATGCGTGCACAAAAAACATCTTTTTATACCACATTGTTTCTTGAACTGGTTTCAACCAAAAGATACTTTCATTTGTATCTTTGTGATTAAGCTAGGTTGCAGCATGCCCTGCGAACCTAAAGTTTTAACTGTGAAGCATTGGTTATTTAATTTCAGTCTCTTGTGGACTGTGGGTTAGAGAAATATGCGTCATGCTCCCTTGTGTCTTTTTTCTATTCAGTTTTGGATACACTGATAGAGATGTTTGCGGTTTCCGTTTGATATGGCGCAGAGCATTTGTTCGAGCGATTCTTGTGGAAAAGAAATAAATTTGGGCGGTCTATATATTATTGTGCGCTATGAAGCACCAACACTTCCAGAGCTCGCCGTGTCCCTGTATGGGACACGGGGACACTTGGGGACACGTATTGGACATGCCACATGCCACGTGGCGTGTCCCTTAAATTAAATTATTTTTTGGAGGGGGACACTCGGGGGACACGGCATGGACACGCGTGTCCCATATCTCTCTCTGACTCTCTCTCCCTCCCTCTCTCTTGATGTGTGTGTATATATCCGTAGTTGTGTGTGTATATCTTACATATATATATAAACGTATATACGAGCACATAGCAATGTCAATATCTTACATGTCAAAAGAAAAGTGTATATATTTATGTATATGAATTGTTACTGCATACATGTATAATATATTTATCTATATAATTATTTTTATATATTTGCCGTGTCCCCCTGTATTTGTGTCCATTTTTTTAGAATTCCCGTATCTGTGCTACATAGATTGTGCGCAATGCTATTTTTTCGCTCATTAGTAACTGGCTGTCCAAAAGGTTAGCCTAAACACAGTCTATAAAGATTTGCTCCTGGGCCAGTTTAAAACAGAAATCCTAAATTATTTCTCTCCGTTGTACCTGCAGTTAAGGGAAAGCCAGAAGTGACTTGTCAACTGACATGTTCGAGAAGTAGAGAGCATAACAAAGACTCAGAAAAGTAAGATGCTCATCAGGAGAGTGATGCCAGAGACTCCAGCCCCGGTGTGAAAGACGAGTCAGGAAATAGCTTCTTTTAGCGTAATTGCAGAAGTTGGTCTATGTGTCGGAAACCACATGCTGTTCTATTTTGTCTTCACTTTTCTTAGTTTTGCTGTTCGTGTTGCTACCCTGTAAATGGAATACCTCTGAGAGAGCAGGCTAATGCCCAATTATTTAAAATAACCAATGCTTTTGTGAGGCTTCCTCTTTCTTTTCCTCATCCTTTTCTGAGTTGAATATATATATATACAGATTTTTCTATTTTCATGCGTTAATTTTTTGGTGGGTGTCTTTCCCTTGAGTTATAATGAACTTGGAAAGATCAGTTCTATTTTATGTTCGGAAATAATTTGGCATGAAATCTGTTAATGACTGATTTAAAAGCGTGGCGAAATCAGTTGATTGTTGGTACAATAATTGTTCTCATTTTTCAGGTTTCAAAGAAGGGACATATTTACAATCATTTGGATGTAGAAGTCGTGCGTAGATCGTTTAAGTTGCAGGACCATAGAGGACTTCAACGTCAATAACAGTACCTATGTAAAACCAGTCGGTGGGGTTATGGGCGGGGAAGATTGGGGAAAACACGATGTTTGTAAAAATATACAGAAATTGACTACTCTTAGAAAGCTATATCACTGAAACAGGACACAGGGGGCCTCTGTGCTGCCCGTGCACAGCCAGTGCTACGCATAATCCGGGCCGTTTGTTTGTTGGATGGAGAGCCCAAATTTCAAACAAACTATTTGCGCGAATAGTTTGTTTTGTTTGTTTTCAATCCGAATCGTTGAAAATACTTGCGGACGGCTATGATTCTGCGTAGCACCTACTGTGCACATGCTGCACAGCAGCAACCCCAGGTCCACTGAAACAATGCTCATTTTTCAGTTTCTTAAGGTTACTAAAATTTTTCTCTTTTTTCAGATTCTATATATTCCTAATCAAATGTCTTTCATCTGATATTTTGTCTAAAAAATATCAGACAAAATATTTGGACTGTCATTTCATACACTTGTAGAAATGTTCTAAAAGCATAGGCTATTAAATAGGATGAGAAAATACTTATGACACCAACATAATCAATCAATGAGATCTCGAATCCGAGGATGTTGTAGGGTGCCTGTATAGTGCGGCATCCGAGCCATTGTCTTTTGTCAGTGCCTCTTTGCTAAAAGGCTTTGGAGTATCTCCCGTTTGGGTATTGACTTTGAAGGGGTGATGTGCTTTAAGAATTGGTTTGTTAATTGGTTGAGGGGTAAACCAAGTGAAGTGTAATATGTGAATTTGTGTGCATTTTGTGGGAGATATGGTGTACCCGAAATCGTGCATATTTTAATTTGGTCGTTCCTTTATTTGATAACTGTCTTGCTAACATTGGGCATCATTAGACTATGTTAATGAGGATAAGAGAAAATGCGGACATTGATAGTTTTCGTGGCCAAGGTCAGCTCTCGCCTTTTGTTTCTGGTTTGTTGGAGGGGAATGCTCAGGTGTTGAAAGTGATGGTGGATGGAGCTTGAAAAAGGGAGTCGCTCAAGCTTGGCTGGTGGAAACAAAATTTTGTTTTGGGAAGACAAATGGATACCCACAGCAAAGGACTTCAAAATCCATACAGCGAGATCACCGGACTGCCCTCTGGAGTATGCTCATGAGTTTATAGACCAGAATACGAGGTCCTGGAAGGAGGAAGAGGTTCGTAGATGGGTCCCCGAAGAGACTGCAGATTCAATCATAAGCCTTCCCATTTCCCATAGTGGTCAAGACGATTCCTTGGTCTGGCATTATACTTCTAAAGGCTCTTATTCTGTCAAGACAGGTTATCACTTAGCTTACGAATCTCAGAAAAAATTGTCTTCCTCTAAGGCCTCCTCTTCCTTTCAACTGCCTCAAGCAATCTGGAAATTCATTTGGAGCATGAATGTGCCTCCAAAGCTCAAGTACTTTTGGTGGAAGGCCTGTTGCAATTTTCTCGCGACAAAGGAAAACCTTCACAAGCGTAAATGCCAGACATCTCCAATATGTTCCATTTGCAACAAGGAACCTGAATCTGTGGAGCATTTACTATTTCGATGTAAGTGGACTGCAGCCTCTTGGTTTGGGAGTGATTTAAATTGCTTGGTGGAGCCTGAATCTATCCCGTCTGTTATGAAGTGGACCATTTCGTTGATGGAAAACTTGAATCCAGCTACGGATAGTCATGAAACTGTTAGCAAGTGCATCTTCTTGGCTTGGCAAATCTGGAAATCACGCAATGGCTGAGTTTTTAACCATGTTCCACTGGACCCTATTGAGACCCTTAAAGGAGCCAATTTTGCTTGGTCTGAGTTCCACAGTTGTATCATTTCTCAGCAAGACCAGCCCCAAGATACACATCCTTCTACCTCCCCCGCTAGATGGTCTCCCCCTCCCCCCGGGATGCTTTAAGCGAACTGTGACGTAGCCAGAATTGGGAACAAGAGTAAAGCAGCGATTGCAGTCGTTCTCAGAGATCACAACGGTGGAGTAGGGGATGGGCGTGCCTCTATGGTCCATGTTTTGTCAGCCTCACATGGGGAAGCCCTTGTCATTTGTCTTGCGGGGAGGATATTGGTGGATAACCAGGTCAATGGAGCTATCATTGAGAGTAACAACAAGGAAGTGATTCATTTGTGCTCAACAGAAGATGTTCCACCGTGGGAGTTTGCTACAGTGGTTGAGGATATTCGCTGCTTGAGTTCTTCCTTTCGCTTTTCTTTTAGTTGGATTCCCAGGAGATGTAATGAAGCTGCCCATTGGGTTGCAACCCAACATTTAAAGGTCTCTTTACCTCCTAATTGGATGTTTAACATACATTCATCTCTGCCCTTGATCTGTATCTCTGATTTCCCATTTGGGGCAGTTAATATATAGATCCTTTCTTCTGTTCAAAAAAAAGAAGAAGGGTGTTGCAGTTTGGTGTGCGGAAGGGACCTCACAGGGGCAGCTAGCTCATCGATTTACTCGGTTCTATGCTTTGTCTTCCATTGGAGTGGAGGCTTTAGCAATTTTGCAGGCGTTGAGGTGGACTAAGGCTGCTGGGTGGAGGCGGCTGCAAATTTTGACAGATAGCCTTGAGGTTGTTTGACAGATAGCCTTGAGGTTGTGCAAGCTCTAAAAGGATGTAGTAATATGGATATATGTATTAGGGATATTGTATCTTTGTTTGACTATGTAATGGTAGCCAAGGTTGCTCGCCAAGATGTTAGGTTAGCTCATAATCTTGCACGAAGCCGCCTTTGTAACTCTTAATCTTTAGTGAATGCATTATGTTTATGGTTCCAAAAAAAAAAACCAAGTGCAATTTATTTTTAATTTTGATTTTCGTCGTCTAGTATTGTCTACACATATTTAATTTCATGCATCTCCATAGTTGTAACTTGTAAGTTCGATAGTGGAAACTTGGCATTTTCCATTTCTACATTGCTCTTCACTCTTGAGCCCCACACTCGCTTCGTTTTCCACATTGCTTAGGAAAATTTTAAAGTCTTCAACGGTGAGGCAAAAAAGAGTAGTGGATTCAATCTATCGCACAATTCGCCTGTTGAGAAGTCAGTCTAATTTCCACTCTTGGACCGAACGTGGTCCTGGCATGCTAGCACAATTTAATCACATGGCCAAGACGTTGTTTGACTTTTTTAATTGAGGGAAACTGGTCACTATGATCTTAAAGATGCACATTTGAATTCTGCAAATTATAGTAGCCTACTCCTACATGACAAGAAGCCCTACTACTAGCAGGCCACAATTAAGGCCTCGTGGTGTGCTTGGCTTTGTGGGTAACATGGTTTTGCGAATCTAATTTACCATAGTTTTATGAAGTTGATCTGAACATGAGATTATTTTTGTTTAACCGGTTTAATTTACTGAATTACGATATAGGCTGTTTTTTTTAATTCACTTTTTCTGGAGTAGAAATGCAAGCCATTTATTTACCTTGGAAATTAGCTCATCTGGGTCATTAGAATTGCAATTTGCAAGCCCTCCATAATGTCTTCTCGTCTCTTTTTTCTCACATATCTCTATATCCGTTCCCCATCACCCATTTCAAGCAAACAAACAAGACTTGGAAACCCAATATTTACTACTAATAGTTTTTGTAACTTACCAAAAAAAAAAGAAAAGAAAAAAGAAAAGAAAAGAGTACTCGAACTCAATTTTCTACGCTCATTCAAAATAACAATTGAAACAAAAATTATATATATTATAAAACAGAGCGGTTTTGTATAAAAATATCTAAGCATAGAAACAAAGCAACATCAACATCTATCCCATCATATTATCATGTTAAGGTTGAAGCTGTCGCATCAATTTTTTTTTCTAAAGAGGGAGAGTATTCTCGAATAAATCTACCCCTCTCCCTCCTCACTTTTAGGCTATGTATCATTATTTAAATGTCGCCTGTCGCCTTTTAGATCAAATAGAAAAGCGGTTAAAAAATGTACTCCCTCTGTCCCAAATTGCTAGCCTCTTTTCGGCATCATGCCAATCAAAACAATTGTCTATATTTCACAATCTATAATGGTTTTTATAATTTTGAAAATTTTGTTTGAATAAAACTAATGAAGATCTATATAGGATATAAGTATAGACAATTTTTTGAGAGGTCCCAAATAATGAGAAATTAGAAAATATAGACAATTTTTTGAGAGGTCCCAAATAATGAGAAATTAGAAAATATAGACAATTTTTTGAGAGGTCCCAAATAATGAGAAATTAGAAAATATAGACAATTTTTTGAGAGGTCACAAATAATGAAAATGGACCAGTAGTTTGGGATAGAGGGTAATACCATGTGTAAATTGGGATTGTGTTACTTTCCGACATAACTTTAGAGCATCTCTACTCCTCATTCAAATTTACACTCAAACTCAAATTTGAGTAAAACTCCCCAAAAACACCACTCCACTCCTTACTCAAACCCATTACCAAATTTGAGTTTACTCAAATTTCTCACCAAATTTGGATTGAATAAAATCTTACTCAAATTTTTAAGGCCATTTTCTCCCTCGCAAATTTATAATTACACCATTAATAAAGCCTCTATTCAAATTTATGCCTATATTTGTTTTTACCCATTAGAGTGTTCCATATCAAATTAAGTTTTGCCTCAAAATTTTACTCAAATTAGAGTAAAAAATTGAGTAAAGGGTGGAGATACTCTTAGAAACCCCATCCGTTGGTTTCAAATAGTAGTGTAACATTTTACATTGTGAGATAAAGTAAGGGGATCAGCGGGATTTCAGAAACATCAGGGTGCTTAATTAAAAGGGAAAATTACAATTAACCCCCTCAAACTATGACCCGGAGACACTTTACCCCCTCAAACTATTATTTTTGGCACTTGACCACCTTAAACTAATAGGAACTACCAATTGCCTAACTTTTGTAACGGAGAAGGCTAGAGTTATGGTTTTGCCCTTATTTTAACAGAATCCCTTCTCCTCCAAACCCCCCAAAAGGGCCAATATGCATTGTCTGAAACCCACCATAATCTCCGATCGTAGGTTGTTTTCACGGAGGATTGAGTTGGAGAGAGGGAGGGTGAGTTTGGCGATGAAGGGGGTGGGAATGGATGGGCATATATACATAGAGATTTGTGTTCACAACACCCCAGATCAAAAAAAAAAAAATTTCACCACAGCAGCAGTCCCCACTTTCAATCACCATCGACCACCGCAGCTACCCCCACCTCCCATTGTCCACTTTGAATTTCCATCCACCACCACCGTAGCTACCCCCTACTAACTCTGGCGCTGCGGCAACAGCTGCACCTGCACCTGCACCAGTCACCGGTTTACAACATCAAAGCCCCTAGCTCTCATCGATTCAATTGCAATTGAAGTTGAACTAACCAGATAGGTTGCACCGATTCAACCCCCAAAGCCCCTCTCCCGCCTCAAACGTATTTGCTCACCGCCGCCTTGGTCGTTGCACCCTCTGTTGTTGCTCAACTTGCTATGTTCGCTATCAACAACACGTTAATAAGGGTTGATAAGGGTTTCAACAAGTGGGGGATCTGGGGTGTCTGGCACTTGCCTTTAACTACAGTTAGCCATTGGGGGATTCTATAAGTATGAGGTGGTTAAGTGCAAACATAATAGTTTGAGGGTGTTAAATATAATTTACCCTAATTAAAATGTACAATCCTCGTGCAACCGATATCCAGTCCACTCTCGATCTCTTGATATTACTGGACAGTGGACACAGAGAGAGACGATGACCCAGATTTGTACTATTTCAACAATCAGTCCCATGGAATCTGCTAATTACCGAAAAGGTAATCTTCTCTCTCTACCTCCACACCCTTCATCTTGTTCCCTTCCTACTGGGGCTGTCAATCTGTTTTGTTGTCATTCTCACTCTAGAAACCCTAGTTCTACTCCTTCTGCAACTGTCTTCAATCATCAAAAACACCAACCCATATCGAGAAAACAACGTTTTGTGGGGGCCGATAATCTCCGAGAAGCTGAATTGTTCCTCAATCGGATGCCCCAAATGCAACCTCTGCCACCCATTTATAAAATCACCAAGGCGTTAGCTACTATTACGGCAGCTGGTAAGTACAGCATGGCTCTTTCTCATTTTAACGAGTTGCAGTTGCTTGGAATTCAGCTAGATTTGTATACCTTCACCGTTGCAATTAACTGCTACTGTCGAATGAATAGAGTTTCTTTTGGGTTCTCTCTTTTAGGCAGCATCTTCAAGCACGGTTATACACCTGAAGTAGTTACCTTCAGCACCCTGTTAAATGGACTTATTATACAAGATAAAGCCGCTGAGGCCATGGAGTTATTTAAGAAAGTAGTGGAAAGGGGTGAAATCAAACCCGATGTGGTTATGTATGGAACAATTATTAATGGGCTTTGCAAAAGGGGAAACACCGGAGCGGCTACTAGGTTTCTTAGGATCATGGAAGAGGGAAGTTGTAAACCTGACACAAGAGCGTATAACATGATCATTGACAGTTATTGCAAGGGTAGAATGGTGGATGATGCTTTGAACCTCTTTTTCGAAATGAAGGAGAAAGGCATCCACCCAGATGTTGTTACTTACAGCTCTTTGATCTGTGGCTTATGTAACCTTGGCCAGAGGAAGGAGGCTACAAAAATGTTTAGAGAAATGTTGGATATTGGTATTTGTCCAAACATCATTACATTCAATGTCATGGTCGATGCACTTAGCAAGGAAGGGATGGCAGAAGAGGCAGAGGAAGCTATTGATAGGATGATTCAAAAAGGTGCGGATGCTGATGTAGTCACGTACAACACTTTAATGAACGGATATTGTTCGCAAGGCCAGATGGATGAGGCAATGAGAGTGTTGAATACCATGGTGGATAAGGGCATTCAACCTAACGTTCGTAGCTACACCATCTTAATTGATGGATATTGCAAGAATATGAAAATAGACGAGGGTTTGACTCTCTTTTACGAAATGAAAGAGAAAGGCTTACTCCCATCTACTTTTACTTATAACTGTTTGATTCATGGCTTATGTAACTTTGGCCGGTGGATGGAGGCTACAAGAATGTTGAGAGAGATGTTGGATATTGGTATTTCTCTTGACGTCAATACATTCGGTGTCTTGGTCAATGCACTTAGCAAGGGAGGGATGACAAAAGCGGCAGAGGAAGTAATTGAAAGTATGATTCAGAGTGGTGTCGATGCTAATGTAATCACATACAACACTTTAATGAACGGATTTTGTTTGCAAGGCCAGATGGATGAGGCAATGAGATTGTTGAATACCATGGTGGATAAGGACATTCAACCTGACGTTCGTAGCTACACCACCTTAATTGATGGATATTGAAAGAATATGAAAATAGACGAGGCTATGAATCTCTTTTACGAAATAAAAGAGAAAGGCATTTAGCCAGATGTTGTTACTTATAGCTCTTTGACTCATGGCTTATGTAATTTTGGTTCGTGGAAGGAGGCAGCAAGTATGTTTGGAGAAATGTTGGATGTTGGTATTTCCCCAGACATCATTACATCCAATGTATTGCTCAAGGCACTTACGATGAAAGGGAAGGCAAAAGAGGGAGAGGAAGTAATTGAAAGGGTGATTCAAAGAGGTGTGGATGCTAATGTAATCACGTACAACACTTTAATGAACGGATATTGTTTGTGTTGAAAAGGAAAGAATATTGTAGCACATGTTGTAAATCAATTAGGCAATTAGACAATTAGGAAGATTGTAATTAGTCTAATTAGGTAGATAGCAATTTCCTTATTATTTCCTTTCCTAAATTATCTTGTACACAGTCTATATATTGTGCCTCCTAGTGAGAAGAATACACATCAATTATAATCTTTCAACATGGTATCAGAGCGGGTTCCAGGAACCTGACTTTTCTTTCTCATTACCTCTATCTTTTTTCGTTCAATTCTCTCTCTCTCTCAAATCGACCACAACCAAAACCTCTCTAACCCCAATACACAACCCTCGATCCAAACAAACAAACAAAAACAAAAACAAAAAAAAAAATCCAGCCGTGAACAGTGCTCGCGTACACTGTAGCAGTCGTGAACAGTGCTCGCGCGCACTGTAGCAATCGTGAACAGTAACCCTAATCTCTTTCTGGCCCTCGATCAATCTTTCTGGAACTCGGTTTGTCTGTTAAGAGTGTTCTTCAGGCTCTACATCAACCGGGTACCCTCTCTTTGCACTTGTCAATCCTCTGGGTACCAACTCCTCTCCTTTTGGCTTGTGTCTTTATCTCTTGAATCTATTATGGGTGATAAACCTAAGCAAACAGACACTGCTAAGACCTCTGAAACTAAGGATATTGTTAGGGATTATCGCCGGTCTCTAACCACAATCAACTCCGCCCTAGCTGCCCCCACAAACTCTCCTGCTTTATCTTCTGGACATTTTGGGAATCGCAATCCCTCCCACAATGGTGGTAGTTCTTCTAAGCGAGGTGGTCGTCATGGAGGACGTGGGGGGCGTGGTGGTCGTGGCACCAAGAAGTGTACTCATTGTGGTGCGACCAACCACGATATTGAATTCTGTTGGAAGCTGCATGGCAAGCCAGCTTGGGCTAATCAGGCTACACTTGAGGGGGAGCCATCTGCTCTTGCTCCTACTCAGATTACTATGTCCAAGACTGAGTATGATTCTATGATTCAAAGGGCCAATGCATCTTCTTCTTCTTCCACTGCAATTCATGCCACCTCAGGTAATACGTGTCTTCATTCCTCTTCTCGTAGCACTCCTTGGATTCTCGATTCTGGCGCATCTGATCATATGACAGGTGATTTGTCTCTTTTGACTGATGTTGTTACTCCTTCTGCTAAGACTTATGTTACTATTGCCGATGGCACTAAGGTTCTTGTTCAAGGCATTGGTACATATCGTTCATCTGGTCTTGTTTTTCAGCCTATCTTATATTTGCCACAATTTCCGTTTAATCTTCTTTCGATTCATAAAATGTCTCATACTCACCAGTGTTCTATCCTCTTTTCTCCTTCTCATTGTGAGTTTCAGGATCTCAAGACAAAGTGGATGATTGGTGGGGGGTATGAGAAGAATGGTCTGTATTACCTTCAGGAGCAGCAACAGCAGCAGTCATCTAGTCCTTCTGCTTTACATTCTACTGTTACACCTTATCAGTGGCACTGTCGTCTTGGGCACCCATCCTCGGCCAACCTTCGCAAGCTGGTTCCTAGTTTACCTAGTTTTTCTCCTTTTAATTGTGACACATGTGAACTTAGTAAACATCGTAGAGTTTCTTTTCCTTTACGAACTGAGTCACCATGTGTAGAACCTTTTGCATTAGTTCATTCTGATATTTGGGGACCTTCGCGCACTATGAGTTTGTGTGGTGCGCGCTATTTTGTCACATTTATTGATGATTTTTCTCGTTTAACATGGGTGTATCTCCTCAAAGATAGGTCTCAATTATTTTCTGTTTTTTCAGTCTTTCACGCTGAGATTGTCAACCAATTTAATGCTAAATTACGTATTTTGCGAACTGACAATGCCCAAGAATATCTTTCTCGTCCATTTAGACAGTTTAATGAAACTCATGGTATTATTCATCAGACTGCGTGTGTCACTACCCCTCAACAAAATGGGGTTGCAGAACGGAAGAATGGGCCAGTTTTAGCCGTAACTCGTGCCCTTATGCTTCACATGAACGTTCCAAAACATTTTTGGGGATATGCTGTTCTTACCGCAAATTATCTAATAAATCGCACCCCTTCTCGGGTTTTGCTTGGCAAATTCCTTATCAGGTCATGTTTCCTAACAAGGATCTTTACATTCTTCCCCCAAAACTTTTTGGTTGTGTGTCATTTGTTCATAATCTCTCTCCAGGTCGTGATAAACTTGATCCGCGTTCTTACAAATGTATTTTTCTGGGTTACTCTCTGACACAGAAAGGATACAAGTGCTATAGTCCCTCATTACGGAAGCACTTTGTAAGTGCTGACGTGACTTTTTTTGAAAATATCCCATATTATTCTCTTGAGGGTACTCAGTTGACACCATTGTTGGCACCACCTTGTCTTCCTGAGATTGCTCAGTTACCGGCTGACCATGGTCTTTCTGAGACTGCTACTCGACCATCAATTACACAGGTATATGTTCGACGTTCTTCTGCTGCCGCTACTCCTGTTGCACCTCCGGATACAGCTTCTGTGCCCACACCATCTCCTCAAGCGTCTTCAGATCCGACACTCGATCTTCCTATTGCTCACAGTAAAGGTATTCGCTCCTGCACTTCCCATCCTATCTCTCAATTTGTGTCCTATGATCATTTGTCTCCCTCTTTTCGCGCTTTTTCTGTGTCTTTGTCCTCTGTTACTGTTCCTAAGTCTTATCAGGAGGCTCTTTCTCATCCTGGATGGCGTTCTGCTATGGAAGAAGAGATGCGCGCTTTGTCACTGAATCATACTTGGGATCTTGTTCCCCAGCCATCTGGAGCACATATTGTTGGTTGTCGTTGGGTGTTTGTCATCAAACACAATTCTGATGGTACTCTTGATCGTCTGAAAGCTCGTCTTGTGGCCAAAGGTTTCACTCAAACCTATGGGCTTGACTACACTGAGACTTTTTCTCCAGTTGCCAAGCTCAATTCTGTTCGCATTATTATCTCTCTTGCAGCCAACCTTGATTGGCCTCTCCATCAGCTTGATGTCAAGAATGCTTTTCTTCATGGAGATCTCTCTGAGACAGTTTATATGGCTCAACCACCCGGTTTTGAGTCCAAGGGGGAGTCTGTGTGTCATCTTCGCAAATCTATTTATGGCCTCAAACAATCTCCCCGGGCTTGGTTCGATAAATTCAGCAGTACCGTCGTGTCTCATGGTATGACACGAAGTCAAGCTGATCACTCCGTCTTCTTTAAAAGGACCACCAGTGGTATTGTGATTCTCGTAGTCTATGTGGATGATATTGTCATTACATGGAGTGACAATGATGGGATTCAGGTATTAATTCGTCACCTTTGTTCCAGTTTTCTCACCAAGGATCTAGGCAAGCTTCGGTATTTTCTTGGCATTGAAGTGGCTCGTTCTAAAGCAGGCATCAGTTTATCACAACGGAAATACACTCTCGATCTCTTGAAAGATACAGGTTATCTTGGTTCTAAACCTGTAGCTACTCCTATGGAGACTAATCACAAGCTTATGCCTGACGATGGTGAGTTGGTTGACGATCCTGAGTTGTATCGGAGACTTGTGGGTAAACTTATTTATCTCACTATCACTCGACCCGATATCTCCTATGCAGTCAGTATTGTCAGTCAATTTATGACTTGTCCTCGAGTTTCTCATATGGAGGCTGTTGTTCGCATCTTGAAGTATCTTAAAAATGCTCCTGGACGTGGACTTCTCTACAAAGCGTCTGGACATCTTCGTATCGAAGGGTATACGGATTCTGACTGGGCAGGATCTCCTGCTGATCGTCGTTCTACCACTGGTTATTGCACCTTTATAGGTGACAATCTTGTGACTTGGAAAAGTAAGAAACAGTCTGTTGTAGCACGTTCTAGTGCTGAAGCAGAGTATAGAGCAATGGCTCATACCACTTGTGAGTTGACTTGGTTGCGTACACTTCTACATGAGTTTGGGTTTCCAGTACATGATCCAACTCCGTTATATTGTGATAATCAGGCTGCTATCCATATTGCTAATAATCCAGTGTTCCACGACAGGACCAAACACATTGAAGTTGATTGTCATTTCATTCGGTCGAAAGTGGAGTCAAAAGAGATCAGCACGCCTTTTGTTCCTTCAGGCTCTCAACTTGCTGATATTTTCACGAAGGCTCTTCCCAAGGCTTCCATTGATTCTATTTGTCGCAAGCTAGGAGTATACGATGTATACGCTCCAGCTTGAGGGGGAGTGTTGAAAAGGAAAGAATATTGTAGCACATGTTGTAAATCAATTAGGCAATTAGACAATTAGGAAGATTGTAATTAGTCTAATTAGGTAGATAGCAATTTCCTTATTATTTCCTTTCCTAAATTATCTTGTACACAGTCTATATATTGTGCCTCCTAGTGAGAAGAATACACATCAATTATAATCTTTCAACAGTTTGCAAGGCCAGATGGATGAGGCAAGGAGAGTGTTGATTACCATGGTGGATAAGGGTGTTCAACCTGACGTTCATAGCTACACCATCTTAATTGATGGATATTGCAAGAATATGAAAATAGACGGGGCTATGACTCTTTTTTACGAAATGAAACAGAAAGGCATTCACTCCAATGGTGTTACTTATAACTGTTTGATTCATGGCTTACGTAGATTTGGCCGGTCGAAGGAGGCTACGAGAATGTTCAGAGAGATGTCGGATATTGGTATTTCTCCAGATGTCATTACTTTAAATGTTTGTGTGGATGCACTTACCATGGAAGGGAATGCAAAAGAGGCAGAGCAAGTAATTGAACTTCTGAAGGAGATGGAACTTGATCCTAAGTCCCGATAGTAATACTTATGGTATGTTGTTGGATTGGCTTCGCAAGACTCTGCATCATGAAGCATTGTTTTTGTTGCACATGATTGAAATCAAAGGTTTTTGGTCTCAATGTTGTTATTTATACTCCTTATTGATGCATTTTGCGAGAATAAAAACCTCAGACTAAATCGGTTACATCTTGATTTAAGACAAAATATTATGATACATGGTCTCTGCGAAGAAGGCTTTCTGGATGAAGCTAAAGAGTTTTTTGTGAAAATGAACTGAATGGTTTCTTGCTTGATAGTGTCACCGATAACGCTATTGTTGGGGGTTTCTTGATCAACAGATGTTTTTATAAGGCTCTGGTATTGGCCGAGAAAATGGTTTGAAGGGGGTTTGACCCAATGAATCCACTTTTCTCTTGCTTATTGACCTTTCTGTTACTAAAGTCTAAAAGACAGGACCCTGCTCTTCAACAAGCGATTATGAAGTTCTTGCCCAATGATGGACGTGTAAGCAGTATATTTTATAAATTTCTTTAGCTGAGAAGATAACGTTTTGTCTCTAAAATATGTGGTTATTAATATGTGACACTGTTTTGCTTTTGTTCTTATTTGTTGCTTTGTAATTGTAAATTTGCAATGTGATTCTTTAACTTACTGCTTATCACCTTTTGAAGCACAATTGTATTTTTGTTTTCTCTCTTTTGAACATTGATGGACTCCCTGTTTTCCATTTTATTTGTCCCCTCTGTTGACAAATCTCAATTTTTTCTTCTTGGTCTTTCTTCTCTAGTTGCTGCCATGAGGAGCTTTATACACCTCCATAGTTAAGCCTCTAGCTTGGACCACTAATTAAAAAAAGCACACTGGCAGGCATTAGCAGAAGAACAGAAATTCTAAGGCTTTTTACCATTTCTACATTTAGGAGGAAAGATAGTTTGGGGACATCTCTTGCTTAGAATTTGACAAAAGTCCTATAAACTTTGTAGGGGATTTTATACCGCATATTATTTCTTGAACTGGATTCAACAGAAAGATAGTTTCATTTGTATCTTTGTAATTTAAGCTAGAGTAATATGCAGCATGCCCTGCAAAGCTGAAGCTTTAACTGACGAGTGTTGGTTATTTAATTTGCACAAAGTATTGTGGACTGTAGCAGCAACCTGCAGCATGCTCACTTGAGTCTTCTTATTCAGTTTTGGATACATTCATAGAGATTTAACTTGTGGTTTCCTTTTGATCTGATGCTGAGCATCTTTATATTATTGTGCGCAATGCTATTTTTTTGCTCATGCAAACTGTCTTCCAAAGGTTTGCCTAAACACAATCTGCAATGATTTTGCTCCTGCGCCAGTTTAAATCAGAAATCCTAAATTCTTTCCCTCCAACATACCTGCAGTTAAGGGAGAACCAGATGTGACTTGACAACTGACATGTTCGAGAAGCAGGAGCTAACCTTTCTGACGGACAGAAGTGAAGTTGCAGAGAGCATGGCAAAGACTCAGAAGAGTAAAAAGATGCTCACCAGGAGAGTGATGCCAGAGACTCAGAAGAGTAAAAAATGCTCACCAGGAGAGTGATGCCAGAGACTCCAGCCCCGGTGCAGAAGACGAGTCAGGAAATAGCTTCTTTTAGCATAATCGCAGAAGTGGTCTTTGTGTCGGAAACCAGATGCTGTTCTATTGAGGCTTTTGTCTTCACTTATCTTTGTTTTGCTGTTCGTGTTACTACCCTGCAAATGGAATATCTCAGAGAGCTGGCTAATGCCAGTTATTTGAAACAACCTTTGTGAGGTCTTTCTTTTCCTCATCCTTTGTTGAGTTGAATATATATACAGATTTTTCAATGTTGGGAGTTTTACTGTTTTTTGCCTAATTTATTTTGAACACAGGAAAGATCAGTTCTATTTTATGTTTGAAATTAGTTTGGCATGAAATCTATTAATGACTGATTTAAAAGTGTAGCGAAAATAGTTTATTGTTAGTACAATAATTCTCATTTTTCAGGTTTCAAGTACCATAGGGCACTTCAACGTCAATAACAGTAATACCTAGGAAGACCGGGAAAAACCCGACATCTATAAAAATAAACCGAAATTGACTGCTCTTACAAAGTTATATAAATGAAACAATGCTCATTTGTCAGTTTCTTAAGGTTACTAGAATTGTTCTCACTTTTTAGATTCTCATGGTTTATGTAGTTTATTGGTTCTATATATTCCTAATAAAATGTTTTTCATATGATATCTTTGTCTGAAAAATACCAGTTTGGACTGTCATTTCATATCTTTGTAGAACTGTTCTAAAAGCAGAGGCTATTAAATAGGATGAGAATATACTTACGACACTAACATAATCAATCTAAGAGATCTCGTATCCGGGGATGCTATAGGGCGCCACTGTAGTGCGGCATCCGAGCCGTTGATCTTGACAATCAATGAACCGTCCATTGCCAAGATGAAACCAAGACCACGAACTGGCAACCAAGGGCTTAACAAAGTTTTTGATTTTATCTTCCTTTGAAGGAATGGATCAGTTTCAGCTGCACTGAAAATACATCCGATGCCTCGGATGCCGCACTACAAGGTTGGTCGCCCTACAGCTCCCCGTTTCCATGAGATCCCTGCCTTACTTTCCTCTGCGTTTCCATAAATCGATCCTCCGATCGAGAGCCTCATTGGAAAGTGAAAAAAATGCTGAAAGCCTTTTGTTTCTTCTGAGTTCAAGTGTTTCCAAGATGTCCCATTATCTCGACTTTTTTTTTTTTGCTAAGCAAGAAATTTATTAATCTTTGAAAACGAATTACAAAGACTAAAGGGACTCAAGACTGGAAACGCCAAGGGCCTGAAGGAAAAAAAAAACACGGAATAAGAAGAGTGGTAAGATACCAACCAGAACCTGAACCAAAGACTAGAAAAAGACAAACCCGATACACCCCAAAAACTACAACATGAAAAGAAAACAACCTAAGAGCTCCAACCCCTAAGCCAACTAAAGCAAGCAAGGCCATAGCAATGAGAACAAACCCTCAAACGGCGAAACCTCCAACAACCAAAAAACGGAAACAGCTCAGAAAGCTCCCAACAAAAGACAAGAGACAAATCAAGATTCCTTTGAAATGGAGGCATCTCCCTCCAATATGTCAAGAGCTTTAATTTCTTGTTCTGAAATATCAAACCCCTTCACTTCTAAAAACTTTTTAATATTAAAGCTCTCCCTTCCGTGTAAAATTATCTCTAGACTCTTAGTCGAGTGATTCATTTTGGTAGCATACGACGTGCACGGCGAGTCATTTTCCAGGTGAAAATGTGAACATGGATTCACGGGAGCACGAGTAGCCAATGGTTGATCGCTGCTACTTTTGACAGTACAGAAATTAGAAAGAGAAGACGAAGAACACAGAAACGAGGTCCCCTACCACACAACTCAGTGCAATTTATTTTTCAATTTCAATTTTCGTAGTCCAGTTCCATGTCTATTTTTCTAAATATTTCATTTCCTGCAACTCCATAGTTGTGACTTTTAAGTTCGATAGTGGAAACTCGGTGTTTTCCATTTCTACGGTGTTCTTACGTTTGAGGGCCGCGCTCGGTTCTTTTTTCGCATCGCCTAAGAAAATCATGAAGTCCTCTTCGGTGACGCAAAAAAGAATCCGATAGATTTTATCTACCACAAACAATTCGCCTATTGAGAAGTCTTTCTAATTTCCACACTTGGACTGAACGTGGTCTTGACATACCTGAGCACCTCAATCACACGACCAAGGCATTGTCTGACTTTTTAATTGAGGGAAACAATTTTAGAGTGTTGGAATGATAAGATGTCAGCGTAAATGATTGCTACATATGATCTTAAAGATGTACATCTGAACATTTGAATTCTGCAATTTATAGAAGCCTACTACTAGAATGCCACAATTAAGGGCTCATGGTGTGCTAGCCTGAGTTTTATGAAGTTGGTCTTAACATGAGATTATTTTTGTTTATCTAGTTTAGGGTGTATGGATGGCTGTTTTTTTTTTTTTTTTTTAAGGTGCTTGGGTGAAAGTATAAAAAATGAGTTATGGGAAAATATATTTTTGGTTTTTGAGTTTAGAGAAGAAAAGCGAGAAGGGGATACCAGCTTTTTAACTTTTCATTTCCACTTTTCTCATTCTGATCAACAAAACGTTCTAGAGAATGTATTCTGCACATAACTTCAAAATACTACTTCTGTTATTAAATGAATTCTTAAATGAATTCTGCACTTATTTCCCAAACTCTTTACAGATTCAATAATATATTATTGTCATAATTCAAAAGTAAAAAATACAAAATGCTGAATGTAAAAAAAGAGGCTCTGATAACACTCCGAAATTAATTAGCTGAATTATGATGCAGGATTCTTTTTTTAATTTACTTTTTCTCTGGAGTAGAAATGCAAGCCATTTATGTACTTTTGGAAAAGTTTCACTAAAATTGCAATTTGCATCTCTCTCTCTCTCTCTCTCTCTCTCTCTCAATACTGTCTTCTCGCCTCTCTTCTTCATCTCCATATCCGTTCCCCATCACCAACTTCAAGCAAACAACCAAGATTTAGAAACCAGATTAAAAAAAAAAAAAAAGTACTTAACCTCACTTTTTCTAAGCTCATTCAAAATAATGGTTGAAACAAAAATAGTGATTTTGTACAAAAATCCTTAGTACATAAATAAAGCAATATCAATGGCCGTACGATCATATTATCATGTTAAGGTTGTTGCTGTTGGATTATTTGTTTTCAAAGAGCTATGCAAAGAATCTCGTAATAAATCTATCATTCTCTCTCCTCACTTTTAGGCAATGTATCGTCATTTAAATGTTGTCTTTTATGATTAAATAGAAAACGGCTAAAAAATGTAATTGATACCATATACAGGTTACATTTAACTTGTTAAAGTTGGGTTGAACATGTATTTTTAAAGTTGGGTTACTTCCCGAATAATACTCCCTCCATCCTCAAATTTTAGTCTACGAAACTAAGTGTAAAGATAATGAATGAATTTTTGCACCGATCAATAGATTTCATTGAGATCTACCACACAAATCTATATTACACATAAAATTCTTTCGATAAGTACATTATTTTTAAGTTTAAAAATTACACGTAATTTTGTAATGGATCAAAATTTGGAACAGAAGGACTAACAATTTACATTAGATAACTAAAGAGTACAACAAAAGTGGAACATCACGGGAGAGGCAAAATGAAAAGGGAAAATTTTAAAATACCCCCAAACTTTACACTTAATGTCTCATAGGCACCCAAACTTTAACAAACTTCAATTTTACTCCCCTAAATATCCTTCCGTTATTCAATTAACCCCTCGATGTCCACTTCCGTCAAATTGAATCAGTACGTGTATCTGACTCCATTTATGTTATGGTATATGTCCATGTTTGATAGGAGCAGACTCCATTTTTCTTAAATTTGTTACTATGAATGTGGCAATTTAATACCATTTGGAACTTTTGAATTTATATTTATGTCTGTGCCCTTTGATCAATTAGTTGTCTTGGGTTTTGGAAATTTTTTGACAGCATCTCCCCTGTTTTCTTGCGCCCAACGTCTCGGCGTCTCATCAGACAGTCAACAACAACAACAAACACAATCATCATACTCACAATACATATCCAAATTAACCATGGTCATCTCAATTATCCATTACAATCGGAACAAAAGTTTTGTACATGTTCAAAGTCCAAACTTCATTTAAAAAATAAATTCTTACAAGCCAGAACAAATTTTGGAAGAATTCTCCATGTACAAACAAAAATAAAGAGAAGAATCCTAAGTTTCTGCAATAAGCAACATCATGGAAGAAGCGGTTGGTCTCCTCTGGCCCATTATCTTTTTTCTGTGTGACTCTCACTGTTTTGGCCTCAGCAGTTTCCCACATCTCTAGCATTTGGTCAAGGCCATGGAAAAAACCAATAATCTCTGAGTCAGTCCTCTTCAACCCCTTGTAAGGTCAGATCTTTCACTATAAGTGCGCAGTCCAACTTCAGTAGTCCATTTGGACGACAAGTTCGTGGTCCAACTTCAGTTCCTCCGTAGATTTCACTGATGGAATATCATCATCTATTGCACACCTCTGGAAAAAAAAAAAACCACAACCATTTAGATTTTCTATACCAATTCATATGAAGTCCTAGTCCTAGTACGAACGATTACTTGAAGGTAAATAAATGCTCCCAGAAAGACATTGCTTATCCCATTTATGCCATATTGTTCATTCTACAGCAAATGAACCAAATATGTCCTGCATTAGGTTCTTAACTAGAAAACTATATCAGACACAAAGTGATTGCAAATCAAAGCTCTTGATTCCCTTCACTTTCTTGGCCAATAATATCCCAAAAATCAGATTGATGGAATTTCTGTGGATAAAAAATATAAACAAGATCATTAAAGCAACTAAGTTCATGTTACACTCGTCAAATGTTTTCTGAAACTGCAGTAATTCATGACTGTTCAGTGTACATGTTAACATTGTCCAGGCAAAGATGCCAAATTCTCAAAACTATTATAGTTACCCAGATTATTTTCACTGATGGATACAAGTAACACGATACTTTTGGCTGGTTAGGAGGATTTGTTTACAGATTCAAGGACTAGAACAAAAACTAAAGGAGCTTGCGGCCCCAATTTACTTCAACATTTTACTCAATCATTGGACCCATAATCAGACATGGGTATACGATGACTTTGCTGCTATATTCCTCAAATCCAGCAGGGCAAAAGAATCGAATAAAGAACACGGCATTCTGAAGCATACAGGCTAACATATAAACTGAACTCCCAAAGCATTATCAAAGATGCTCATAATCCCATGAATAGACAAGGCAAACCAAGATAAAAAATCAAACCTTAATTCTTACATGTTTCTCTGGTGCAACGAAAGCATAATAGGAAAAAAAAAGGGTGTTGCCTCAAATCTAGGGTGATCAATTCTAATCACAGCATTGTCCCCTTCCTGCGCCAAGTAGATTTCCACAATTTGAATCTGAAAATATTTCTCTTCAAACGGCAATTAGGGTTTTCGAATTAGGGTTCTAAACTTGGTACCCTAGTTTTTTCAAATTAGGGTTCCCAATTTATGGTAATCTCTACAATGAAACAAGCTGTGTGTGTGTGTGTGTGTGAGAGAGAGAGAGAGAGAGAGAGAGAGAGAGAGAGAGAGAGAGAGACCTTCGTGGGGGGTCGGAGCGTGCGAAGTTGGTTCCAATCTTCTGTATCGAAGCTTTCTCGGTGGGTCGCCGGCGGTGGAGAGAAGGCGAGACGGTGGTAGAGAGGAGGTGAGATGAACGGCGTTGCCGGTGGTGGTGGTGGTCGCCGGTTGGGTTGGTGGCGCCCTCCCTCTCCCTCTCGTGTATTTGGTCGGACGAAATGGGGAGGGGCGATCTGGGTTTTCAAAAAATTTCAGTTTTTTTTTTTACCTGGGTTAAGTGGGTGGGACCCACCGCCACGTCAGCTGTTGGAGCCGGTTTGGAAACACTTGTTGTAAACGTATCATTTTTGGTTACGTTTGAGATAACTGAAGAGTCATAAATGGAAAGGAGAATGTAGGGATGCAAATAGTTTAGGATGGTTTTTAGGACCAAAAACTTTTTCTAAAGCTGTAATATTAATATAGGAAATGCAAACAGTTTGGGATGGTTTTTAGGACCAAACAAATTAATATAGGAAATTCAAACTTTTTCTAAAATCGGTAAGTTAATATAGGAAATTCAAAGAGTCAAACTACTTTGCAAGGGCTTTTGGGGTATTATTTAAAAGACAGGATGAAATCTTAAAGATTCAAATCTCATAGGATGGAATTGTAAAGATAATATTGTAATATAATGTCTATTTAACTCTCCCTTAATATTATGCCTAGATTTTAGTTCCCTTAGTTACGTTTTTTCGAAATACTTAATGAGTCAACATAAAAGAACCTTTTTGTAAATTTTTTTAATTGACAAATGAACAACTAAATTTTACTACACTAGTTTTCTAACATAATTCTTTTGTCAAATCCTTTGTCTAATGAACACTTATAAGAAAATTGATATTGGTACTCTCTATTTTGTCTCTCTTAGGTGAAATTATTAAACTACCCTTGTTGATTATAATTACATATTTCTACTACTTTCAAAATACAATGGTAGTTTAGTATCTTCAACTAACCGAAACAAAAAAAAAAAGAATGTAAATATTAAAATGGAGAGTGCCACTATCAATTGGCGCCCGTCAATTCATTATCCATCCATATGCAAATTTGGTGTCCAGTCGTCTGTTGTCTAGTCAAGCTAAAGAGAAAAAGAGAAGAGAGGAGAGAGAGGACGAAGACGATGATCCAGTTTTGTGCTTTTTCAACATTCAGTCCCATGGAATCAGCTGATTGCCGAAAAGGTAATCTTCTCTCTCTACCTCCACACCCTTCATCTTGTCATAGCAGTGGTATAACTGCCAATCTGTTTTGTTGCCATTCTCACTCTAGAAACCGTAGTTCTACTCCTCCTGCAACTATCTTCAGTCAACAAAAACACCGACCCGTATCGAGAAAAAAGCGCTATGTGGGGGCCGATAATCTCAGAGAAGCTGAGTTATTCCTCAATCGGATGCCCCAAATGCAACCTCTGCCACACATTTATCAAATCAACAAGGCGTTAGCGACTGTTACGGCAGCTGGTAAGTACAGCACGGCTCTTTCTCATTTTAACGAGTTGCAGTTGCTAGGAATTTAGCTAAGTTTTTATACCTTCAACATTGCAATTAACTGTTACTGTCACATAAATCAAGTTGGTTTTGGGTTCTCTCTGTTCGGCAGAATCTTCAAATTCGGTTATACGCCTAATGTAGTTACCGTCACCACTCTGTTAAATGGACTTATTTCAGAAGATAAACCTACTGAAGTGGTCGAGTTACTCGAGAAACTAATGGGAAAGGGAGAAATTGAAACCACTGAGCTTATGTATGGAACAATTATTAATTGGCTTTGCAAAATGGGTAACACCGAAATGGCAACTAGGTGCCTTAGGATCATGGAAGAGCGAAGTTGTAAACCTGACACAATAGTGTATACCATGATCATTGACAGTTATTGCAAGGGTAGTATGGTGGATGATGCTTTGAACCTCTTTAGCGAAATGAAAAAGAAAGGCATTAACCCTGATGTTGTTACTTATACCTCTTTGATCCATGGCTTATGTGACTTTGGCCAGATGAAGGAGGCTTTAAGAATGTTAAGAGAAATGTTGGATATTGGTATTTCTCCGGACATCATTACATTCAATGTCTTGGTCGATGCACTTAGCAAGGAAGGGATCTTAAAAGAGGCAGAGGACGTAATTGAAAGGATGATTCAAAGAGGTGAGTTACCCGAGAAACTAATGGGAAAGAGAGAAATTGAAACCACTAAGCTTATGTATCGAACAATTATTAATTGGCTTTGCAAAATGGGTAACACCGAAACGGCCACTAGGTGCCTTAGGATCATGGAAGAGGGAAGTTGTAAACCTGACACAAAAGTGTATACCATGATCATTGACAGTTATTGCAAGGGTAGTATGGTGGATGATGCTTTGAACCTCTTTAGCGAAATGAAAAAGAAAGGCATTCACCCAGATGTTGTTACTTATACCTCTTTGATCCATGGCTTATATAACTTTGGCCGGATGGATGAGGCTACAAAAATGTTTAGAGAAATGTTGGATATTGGTATTTCTCCGGACAGCATTACATTCAGTGTCTTGGTCGATGCACTTAGCAAGGAAGGGATCTTAAAAGAGGCAGAGGATGTAATTGAAAGGATGATTTAAAGAGGTGTGAATGCTAATGTAATCACTTACAGTAATTTAATGAATGGATATTGTTTGCAAGGCCAGATGGATGAGGCACTGAGAGTGTGTTCAGTACCATGGTGGATAGGGGCATTCAACCTGACGTGCATAGCTACACCACCTTAATAGATGGATATTGCAAGAATATGAAAATAGACAAGGCTATGAATCTCTTTTACGAAATGAAAGAGAAAGGCATACACCCAAATGTTGTTACTTATACCTCTTTGACTCATGGCTTATGTAATTTTGGTTCGTGGAAGGAGGCAGCAAGTATGTTTGGAGAAATGTTGGATGTTGGTATTTCCCCAGATATCATTACATCCAATGTCTTGCTCAAGGCACTTACTACGGAAGGGAAGGCAAAAGAGGGAGAGGAAGTACTTGAAAGGGTGATTCAAAGAGGGGTGGATGCTAATGTAATCACGTACAACACTTTAATGAACGGATATTGTTTGCAAGGCCAGATGGATGAGGCAAGGAGAGTGTCGAAGACCATGGTGGATAAGGGCGTTCAACCTAACGTTCATAGCTACACCATCTTAATTGATGGATATTGCAAGAATATGAAAATAGACGGGGCTATGACTCTTTTTTACGAAATGAAACAGAAAGGTATTGACCCAAATGCTGTTACTTATAACTGTTTGATTCATGGCTTACGTAGATTTGGCCGGTCGAAGGAGGCTACGAGAATGTTCAGAGAGATGTCGGATATTGGTATTTCTCCAGATGTCATTACTTTAAATGTTTGTGTGGATGCACTTACCAAGGAAGGGAATGCAAAAGAGGCAGAGCAAGTAATTGAACTTCTGAAGGAGATGGAACTTGATCATGAGTCCCGAGAGTAATACTTATGGTATGTTGTTGGATTGGCTTCGCAAGACTCTGCATACAGATGAAGCATTGTTTTTGTTTCTCTCAATGTTTTTATTTGTAGTCCTCATTGATGCATTTTGCTAGAATAAAAAACTCGGACGAAATCGGTTGCATCTTGATCCCAAAATATATGTCTACTTTACTAAATAAAATATTATGACAAAAGGTCTCTGCGAAGAAGGCTTTCTGGATGAAGCTGAAGACTTTTTTGTGAAAATGAACTGAATGGTTTCTTGCATGATAGTGTCAACTACAACGCTATTGTTGGGGGGTTTCTTGATCAACACATGTTTTTATAAGGCTCTGGTATGGGCAGAGAAAATGGTTTGAAGGGTTTTTTTTTTACCCAAATGAATCTACTTTTCTCTTGCTTGTTGACCTTTCTGCTACTAAAGTCTAAAAGACAGGAACCTGCTCTTTCAACAAGTGATTAAGAAGTTCTTGCCCAATGATGGACATGTATGTCAGTAGATTTTATAAGTTTCTTTAGCTGTGAAGATAACATTTTGTCTAAAAAATATATTGTTAGGGTACTCTTTTGCTTTTGCTTGTTCTTTTTTGTTGTTTGGTAATTGCAAATTTGCAATGCGATTCCCTAACTTACTGCATATCACCTTTTGAAGCCGAAACAATTGTGTTTTTGTCCCTTTCTCTTTTGAACATTGATAGACTCCCTGTTTTCCATTTTATTTGTCCCCTCTGTTGAGAAATCTCAATTTTTTCTTCTTGGTCTTTCTTCTCTCATTGCTGCCAGTTTCATTGGTATCTTTGTAATTTAAGCTAGGATAATATGCAGCATGCCCTGCAAAGCTAAAGCTTTAACTGTGGACTGTGAAGTGTTCGTTATTTAATTTCCCGTCTCTTGTGGACTGTAGGTAAGAGTAATATGCATCCTGCTCATTTGTACGTATCTTTTTATTCAGTTTAGGATACACAGAGAGATTTTTGAGGTTTTCTTTTTATTAGCATTTGTTCGTCCGATTCCTGTGGAAAAGAAAGAAATCTGAGTGGTCTGTATATTATTGTGCGCAATGCTATTTTTTCACTCATACTAATTGTCTGTCCGCAAGGTTAGCCTAAATTTTGTCTAAAGATTTTGTTCCTGGGCTAGTTTAAAACAAAAATCATAATTCTTTCCCTCCGTCGTACCTGCAGTTAAGGAAGAGCCAGATGTGACTTGACAACTGACATGTTCGTGAAACAGGAGCTAACCTTTCTGATGGAGAGGAGAGAAGTTGCAGAGAGCATAGCAAAGACTCAGAAGAGTAAGATGCTCACCAGGAGAGTGATGCCAGAGACTCGAGCCCCGGTGCGAAAGACGAGTCAGGAAATAGCTTCTTTTACCATAATCGCAGAAGTTGGTCTATGTGTTGGAAACAACATGCTGTTCTATTCCGGCTTTTGTCTTCACTTTTCTTAGTTTTGCTGTTCGTGTTACTACCCTGTAAATGGAATACGTCTGAGAGAGCCGGCTAATGCCAGTTATTTCAACTAACCAATGCTTTTGTTAGGCTTCCTCTTTCTTTTTCCTCATCCTCTGCTGAGTTGAATATATGTACAGATTTTTCAATGTTGTGCGTTAATTTTTTGGTGGGTGTCTTTTGCTGAAGTTATGTTGAACATGGGAAAGATCAGTTCTTTTTTATGTTTGTAATTAATTTGGCATGAAATCTATTAATGACTGATTTAAAAGCGTGGCGAAAATAGTTGATTGTCAATACAATAATTGTTCATTTTTCAAGAAAATTTTGAAGTCCACTTCGGTGAGGCAAAAAAGAGCGGTGGATTTAATCCACCGCACAATTCGCCTGTTGAGAAGTCAGTCTAGTTTCCACTTTTGAACCGAATGTGGTCTTGGCATGCCAACTTAACTCAATTACACGGCCAAGATGTTGTTTGACTTTTTATTTTATTTTATTGAGGGAAACAATTTTAGAGTGTTGGAATGATACGATGTCACATAAATGGTCTCTATGATCTTAAAGATGCACATTTTAATTTTGCAAATTATAGAAAAGCCTACTCCTACATGACAAGAAGCCTATTACTAGCAGGCTGCAATTAAGGGCTCGTGGATCTAATTCATCAAAGTTTCATGAAGCTGGTCTGAATATGAGATTAGTTTTGTTTACCTGGTTTTAATTAGCTAAATTACGATGTTAGAATGCTTTTTTTACACGGCCAAGACGTTGTTTGACTTTTTTAATTGAGGGAACTAAAATTATGCAAAGCACTACAAGTCCTAGAGGGGGGTAAATATGACTAACATATTAAAAATTAACTATCCAATTTTAATCCACTTAATCATTTTCCATGGTGAGACAATTAAAACCACAAAATGAGGAAGTATAGCAATAAGCAAAAGAACACGAACATGAGGATATACATGGAAACTACTTAGGGTCTAAACACCCTAAGCATAAAACCACGGCCTAATCTACTAATTGCTATAAATCAAAAGGTTAAATCAAGAGTTACAGGATTAGGAATTACCAATTTGCCCCAAGCTACACCTAACTCCACTCATTGATTTAGCTCCCCGAGCCCCTTCTTGATTCCATAGCCTCCACGATTCCAACACCCCTCGATCTTCGTATCAAAGACAGCTCCGGATCATCCGGCCGCGTAGATATGCAGCCAACACAAAATGATGTATGAAAGATATGAATTTTGTGAAGGCTTTGGAAAAACAAGTCAATCTAGAGACAATCCATGGAGTATTAAAAGATTGCACTAGATTGAAAGACAAAATGATCACACTAAGTTTTGATCATTCAAAATGCATCAAGCACACAAGGATATAAGAGGAAGGACTTTCTCTCTCTAAAAGTGGGCTGATTGCAAAAAGTGGTACCCTAAATGAGTGAATGAGATCTATTTATAGTGCAAGGTACAAAACCCTATAAGGGACCAATAGGAGAGTGACACATGCAAAATAAGGCTTAAATGACTAAGCGTGACCAACTCTAAGGAGATGCTCCGAAAATCTAGTGGGAGAGTCACCCACACTAAGGAGGCGCTCTGAAATTCAGGTTGAAGAGCATCCCACGCTGAGGAGGCGCTCTTCATATAGGATGAAGAGCCACCCACGCTCCTGGGGCTCTCAAAGCGCTAGCCATGCATAGGAAACGCTAGCCACTGGATTCTTAAGAGATTTCATGCCTTACACAAAAAAAACTTAAAGTTAATTCTACCTACACAAACACTAATCAATCTCATGCATTATAAACCTAACAAAATCATGGCTATAAAATGATAATGCAATAGAGATGAACCAAGAATTAAGCTAGGACACAAATGCATAATAAATGCTAAAAAGGACCTAGATTCAAAATGCAACTATGAATGCATGAAATGCATATACCTTCGATCGATTGAACTCCAAGCAGAGTTGATCACGAGTCTTGAACAAGGGAGTGGAGCACTAGACTATGACTTAAAACCTACCACCCGAAACCCAAAAATAAAAAGAACAATTACATACTCCAAAAGGTTTAAAGCCCGGAAAATGCCAATAAATCTAATAAAAACAATTTTAGAGTGTTGGAATGATAAGATGTCACATAAATGGTCTCTATGATCTTAAAGATGCACATTTTAATTTTGCAAATTATACAAAAGCCTACTCCTACATGACAAGAAGCCTACTACTAGCAGGTCGCAATTAGGGGCTCGTGGTGCGCTAGGCTTTGTGGGTAACATGGTTTTGCGGATCTAATTTATCAAAGTTTCATGAAGTTGGTCTAAATTAACATGAGATTAGTTTTGTTTACCTGGTTTTAATTAGCTAAATTACGATGTTAAAATGCTTTTTTAATTCACTTTTTCGGGAGTAAAAATGCAAGCCATTTATGTACCTTTGGAGAAGTTATTAGCTCATATCTTCTATTTTTCTCACATATCTCTATATCTGTTCCCCATCACCCATTTCAAGTAAACAACCAAGACTTATAAGCTCATTCAAAATAATGATTGACACAAAAATTATATATATATATTATAAAATAGAGCGGTTTTGTATAAAACTATCTAAGCATAGAATAATTGTCTATATTTTTCAATCTATAATTGCTTTTATGATTTTGAAAATTTTGTTTAATAAAATTAATTAAGATGTATATTAGATACAAGAAGTACTGTATATAACAAAATTAGGTACGTGGCTACGTGCTCCGCACGAGGGTTATGCCCGTTGGTCAAAGATCGGGAAATTTTCATACGTTTATTACTACTACATAGTTAATTTACGATTAGAAAATCAACTTGATCGGATATGCCCGTTGGCCATCAACCACTAATTACTAATTTACGATTAGAACAAGGAGATTGAGATTGCGAAAGCCTGAAACAACAAAATATGAGACGTCCAATTACTACTACATAGGAACCAAATGCAAGGATTCTACGTCTACCCCAAAAAACCACTAATAAAATCACTGCATAAAAATCAGGTGTACATCTAGGGAAATCAAACATCCATAAAATGAAAGAAAAAAATCATCATAGACCGGGTGAAGCCTTCTGTGAACAATCACCCTTAGCTTGTTCTGTTCCTTCCACGAAGTTTTTAGGCTGTAAATATGAACAATAAGAGCAATGGTAGTAGTGTAACAAATCTATTCACACCTAAAATTGTTGGATAGAGCTCACACAGGAGATAATGCGCGCAAGCTAACCCAGACATTTCTTTTTTGTCAACAGAAAGCTATAAACGTTTCAGATCAACAACAATCAACAAAATCATAAATTTAATCACTACTCTTTCTAACGAACTTCTTACTCACACTTCGAGCGAACACTTCAATTGCGAGCGAATTTCTCCAACAAAACATGAAAAAGATTTAGACTTTAAAAGGGTAAATGTGAGGACAAGGAGAAGAAAAGGACTTTCTACCTTCTATATTCCTACTTCCAAACGTAGAAATCCCAAGGGGGGGGGGGGGGGGATGCTGGGCAGCCAGGTGCTGCGCTGTGTAGCAGCACTACGCAGCCGCGCCGACCACTTTTCGGCGATTTGAGACATTCACCGAATAGCCCTCGTCGAGTTTCATAAGCATATCAAAAATCATCTTGATCGGATATCGTTAAGTGCCTAATCAGAACACAAATAGCTTAAAACAAATGGGTTCAGTGATTCGGATCCAGTGTTTCTGTACATTTGTGTTCCATTTCATTTCAATCTATTTGTGTTCCGATTAAGCACTTAACGATATCCGATCAAGTTGATTTTTGGTACGATTATAGTACTCGAAGAGAGGTATCTGGTGAACGTCTCCGATCTCTGGCACGTGGCCGGCGCGGCCGCACAGTGCGTGCACAGCATGCTGCACAACACACGCTTGAGAGATACCACTCTAGAAACTCTCTATACATCAGTTCGGTAAGAATCAGTCACTCGAGGAGTGGTTTGATATCTCATGGAAATTGAAGGATGGTAACCTTTTGCAAAAGCATTATCCATCTCATCTTCCGCCTGGACTCGATCACCTTTTCCTAACTTTCCATGGCCATTCATAACAATTCCCGGTCCTTGGAGCACCTCTTTCCGATCTATTGAAATCTTTCGGAATTAGGTCCCCAAAGTCCCGAAATTCAACAAATTGTTGAAATTATTCAAACATTTTTGTAAATCCAATTACGAGGAAAAAATAAATGTCGAAATCTCAAACTCTGTTTCCGATAGGAGTCATGCTACAATGTGCTCTTCTCAATATGAGATTTTGTGACTCAAAATATGAGATTTTGTGGCTCTAAATATGAGATTTTGTGGCTAGAGATATGAAGTGCATATGATATGCCACTTCATATGAATAATCACAAAATCTCATATATTTTCAGAAAATCTCATATTTTGAGCCACACAATCTCATATTTGGACCCATTCGGATTGCTACAGTAATTGCTATAGTAATGCTACAGTGCCACAATCTCATATTTGGAGCCACAAAATCTCATATATTTCCAGAAAATCTCATATTTGGTGCCACAAAAACTCATATTTTGAGCCACAAAATCTCATATTTGGTGCCACAAAATCTCATATTTTGGAGCCACAAAATCTCATATTTGGTGCCACAAAATCTCATATTTTGAGTCTCAGAAAATCTCATATTTGGTGCCACAAAATCTCATATTTGGTGCCACAAAATCTCATATTTTGAGCCACAAAATCTCATATTTCCGTATGGGGTGCAAACCATGTGCCATATCATATTTGGAGCCACAAAATCTCATATTTGGTGCCACAAAATCTCATATTCTCTCATATTTGGTGTCACAAAATCTCATATGGGGAGGGTGCACATTGTAGCTTCCCCCTTCCGATAGATGCATTTTATATCCAAAAAAATACAAAATCATCTCATAATTCTGGGCGGGGTTGCTTATCAACAGTTTTGGTTTCGTTTTTCTTTTCCGGTTAAAAACTTCTTCAACCATTGAGATGATTTATCTATTTTGGATTTTGGATTTTGCATTATCTGTTAATTGGAGAGGTTAAATTACATCAACAAAGCTCAAAATTAACCCATTAACTTTGTTTTAAAAGAAAAAAAAAAGAAGAAATACAAATGTACTATATTGGCCCACCCAAATGAGTTGAGTTGACTCATTTCAAAACAACACGGCTTTAACTTTTAGGGGCATGCTACTATGTGCAACCCTTTTTTGGGCTCAAAAATGAGATTTTGTGACACAAATATGAGTTTTTGTGGGTCACATATGAGATTTTGTGGCAAAAAATATGAAAGGGCGTACCATATGCAACTTTGACCAGATCGACGACCGAGATTGCGCCACATATGCAAAAAGTGACCCCCTATACCGGTCATTTTTATCTCATATGGAGAACCAAAAAAAATCATAAAACCTTGCGTGATCTCTCATATAACATTTTGGGTTTCAAAAATCTCATATATGAAGCAACAAATATTCATAAAAAGTACCACAAAAATTCGAATGAGCCACAAAATCTCATATTGGCAAAAATCAACCTCATAAAACGTCCCACAAAATCTCATATGATAGTTTTGGAGTGTAGTGAAAATGTGATACATATTGTGTGTATATATATTGATGTGACATGTCTCATATAAGGTGCCACAGAAATACATATTTTCGTCTACATTGAGTCATACCACTCAAAATCTCATATATACTTCGAAGAACACTCATATAACATATGAGAATTTTTGGTTTAAAAAACGAGAACTTGTGGAGGAATATATGAGATTTTTGTGGACCACTACAGTCCAAAAATATTTTGTGTATTGATAGTGATTGATAGTGACATGTCTCATATACTTACCCATAAAATCTCATATAAAATTTTTGGACTGTAGTGGACCACAAAAGTCTTATATTTTCTTTCACAAACACTCATTTTGAAAGTCACAAAATCTCATATGGATTTTTTTTTCCCAAGCGGTGGGCCCGGTGACCAACCGGTTGCCATTTTTTTGATTTTTTTATTCCAAAACTTTCTCACATCCATATGAGATTTTGTGGTCTTATTTATTGTGTTTTGGTCTTCTAATATGAGATTTTGTGCCACCAAATATGAGATTTTGTGGCACCAAATATGAGATTTTGTGGGTGTATACGAGACTTTGTGAGTCTCCATATGATATGCACACCATATGCCAAAAGCATAGGTGCACACTGTAGCAACACTCTAAGTTTTATTCAAAATTGACTCTTATCCTTAACTCATGAAGCCTTGTTCCTCTAAGGGAGGTCTTTTTTGTTTTATTTCTTTTAGGTTGTTTTCGTTTTGTCTCTCCTGTGTGGGTATTTTTCTGGTTGCGGAGGCTCCGATTATGGAATTCGGCTGTGGAGACTCTAGTCTATGGTGGTCTCTGTTCCCTGTGTCGAACTTTCTATACCCTTCTTATGGGTATTTCGCTTCAAATCTCAGTGTATTGATTCTGTTTCAATCCATATGGACACCCTGAAGTTAAGGTCTATCTTACGTAACCTAGGCCCTATTTAGTTATCAAGAAAGAATGGGAAAAATTAACTTTCTCTCACATTCTGGAGTGTCCAGTTACCAGGAAAATTATAAGATCCAGGAAAATAATTTTCCCATCGGGACTAATTTTCACTTAAATCACACAAGAAAGTTCTATATCCTCCCTCCATTCTCTATTTTTTTCCGTCAACATTCTCCCTACCTCATTTCTCTTATTGTGTACAATTCTCCAATTTTTCTCTATTTCCTGCTATGAACATATGCAATATGGTCAATATGTTTGTTTAATGGATGTTTTTTTTTTAATCTTGTTATTAATTTTTTGTTTTCTTTGTACGAACTAATTAATCACCATTGGTTAAGATTAGTTTTATTTGTCTTATCTATCTTTTAAGCGTCCAAATAAGCCGGATAGTTGGCTTATTTTTCTATTTACTTTTATTGCATTGTTTTGTTTGCGTTAATTTTTTATTGATTATTCATTTGTCTCGACGCAAGAAATAAAAAATGTAAAAAAAACTATGACAACTCAAAATTCTTGGAATAAAGACAAAAATAAGCCAAGCTAAGCTTTACTTTTTTGATTTCTTTGTCGAGACAAATCAATAACCCACAAAAATTGAATACAAAACAAATATATTGAATAGAGACCAGAAAAAAGGGTCAACTGGCTTATTAACCTAAACTAGGCAATATATATATATTTTTTATGGTTAATTTTAAAGTTGCCTCGTGATTTAAACGTAGCAATTGGTATGTAGTAGTAATATTTTGCCTACCAAAGCAGGTTGGTTCAAGTGGTTCGGCACTTGTTCCCTTTAAGCAAGTTCTCGAGTTCGAGTCTTGTGAATGGAGGAAATTTGCGCTAGGAGAGCTTTACCCCTTCGTGGGCCGACCCGGCTCGAACCGGATTTAGTCGGGGTCCAGTGGGCTTCCGGATACTGGTGGTTTAGATATATATATATATATTTTTTTTTTTTGCCTAGATTTTAGTTCCCAAAGTTATGTTTTTTTTTTTTTTGAAATGTCTGATGAATCAAGATAAAAGAACCTTTTGTTAAATTTTGTTGTGTTGGTATCAACTCCTTTGTCTTGCATGCATGTGAAGGGCCCTTTTTAAAAAATTATTGATAATCCGTTGTGTTTTTGTTTCCTTGCTCACTTGTCTCTATTGGTTCTTTCACACACATGCTCCGGTTTTATGTTGTCGGTCCTTTCAATGGCATGTGGGTTAACTTTTATCACAGCTCTGGGTCCTGGGGGGTTTGAATTGAAATTGGTGGTGGTGTTTGAAGGGTATTTGATGGAATGTGGGGTGTGGTGGAGCAGGTTGGCGTATTGATTCTTCTTCGCGTTGCATTGTTGATCTGGTCTGGCTTGTCGACGTTTGAGATGGCTTGGTGGATTGGATACTTGGGCAGTGATGGTGTGGGATGGGGGTGTTAATTTGCTGCAATTAAGTATGAATAAGCTAAGGGAGATCACCTCTGATGAAACGCGATTCTCCGTAGCAGCTTTTTCAATAACCTCGGTTGCAACTCTTCTGGCAGCTTCTCTACCGATTTTAAAGCTCCGTAGTTGGCTTTGGCCTTCTAATTGCACGACGCCTAACCGTGCCACAGAACTCTTGACTATAGGTGTGTGAGAGACACTTAGTTTGTATCGGTCAGATTCTGTATGGAGGTTTTACCAACGGGGGAACTATCGGACAGTTGCACTTCGGCAAGTTGCAGGCAGGGCTTTAGACAATTAACCGACTGAATTAGCCAGCACGAGGGATGTATCCTTTAGAAAATTTAGTTATGTTTTGTCTTTCTTGCTTGTATATTTTTTATTTTCAGCTGTATTTGTCTGTACTCGGTAGCATTTGATTTAATGAATTTCTATCTCTTTAGTGAAAAAAAAAAAATTGTTTTCCTGACAAATGGTAGGTGTAGCACCTATAGAGGAGAAATTAAGAGAAAAATAGGCTAATGTGGTTTGGGCATGTCTACCGTAGACCAGCGGATGCAGTAGTTAAGAGAGTGAATATGATAGCTTTGGGTAGAAACGGACAAGGGAGGGGGAGACCTAAATTGACATTAGATGCAGTAGTACGCAAGGATTTGAGTATATTAGGTTTAAGCGATGAAGCAGCACTTGACAGAGCTCAATGGAGAAAAAAGATTCACGTAGCCGACCCCAATTGATTGAGACATAAGACTCGGTTTGGTTTGGTTTGGTATTCCTGACAAATGAACACTAAGTTTTCTTACAAAATTCCTTGACACTTGTAGAAAAATATATTCCTGCACAATCCGGATGGATCCAACCGTCAATTCATTATCCGCAGTGTATGCCAATGTGTTATCTAGTCGTCTATTATCGCTAAAAAAAATGAAACAGAAGAGTGACTGAGAGAGATAGAGAGAGAGAGAGAGAGAGAGAGGAGAGGACGAAGACGATGATCCAGTTTTGTGCTTTTTCAACGATCAGTCCCATGGAATCTGCTAATTACCGAAAAGGTAACCTTCTCTCTCTACCTCCACACCCTTCATCTTGTTCCCTTCCAACTGGGGCTGTCAATCTGTTTTGTTGTCATTCTCACGCTAGAACCCCTAGTTCTACTCCTTCTGCAACTGTCTTCAATCAACAAAAACACCAACCCATATCGAGAAAACAGCGTTATGTGGGGGCCGATAATCTCCGAGAAGCTGAATTGTTCCTCAATCGAATGCCCCAAATGCAACCTCTGCCACCCATTTATGAAATCACCAAGGCGTTAGCTACTGTTACGGCAGCTGGTAAGTACAGCACGGCTCTTTCTCATTTTAACGAGTTGCAGTTGCTAGGAATTCAGCTAGGTTTTTATACCTTCAACATTGCCATTAACTGTTACTGTCACATAAATCAAGTTGGTTTTGGGTTCTCTCTGTTAGGCAGAATCTTCAAACTCGGTTATACGCCTAATGTAGTTACCGTCACCACTCTGTTAAATGGACTTATTTCAGAAGATAAATCTACTGAAGTGGTAGAGTTACTCGAGAAACTAATGGGAAAGGGAGAAATTGAAACCACTGAGCTTATGTATGGAACAATTATTAATTGGCTTTGCAAAAGGGGAAACACCGGAGCGGCTAGTAGGTTGCTTAGGATCATGGAAGAGGGAAGTTGTAAACCTAACACAGTAGCGTATAATATGATCATTGACAGTTATTGCAAGGGTAGAATGGTGGATGATGCTTTGAACCTCTTTTTCGAAATGAAAGAGAAAGGCATTCACCCAGATGATGTTACTTGTACCTCTTTGATCCTTGGCTTATGTAACCTTGGCCGGAGGAAGGAGGCTACAAGAATGTTTAGAGAAATGTTGGATATTGGTATTTCTCCGGACATCATGAAATTCAATGTCATGGTCGATGCACTTAGCAAGGAAGGGATGACAAAAGATTCTATGGAAGTTATTGATAGGATGATTCAAAAAGGTGTGGATGCTGATGTAATCACGTACAACACTTTAATGAATAGTTATTGTTTGCAACGCCAGATGGATGAGGCAATGAGCTTGTTGAATGCCATGGTGGATAAGGGCATTCAACCTGACGTTCGTAGCTACACCATCTTAATTGATGGATATTGCAAGAATATGAAAATAGACGAGGCTATGACTCTCTTTTACGAAATGAAAGAGAAAGGCATACTCCCAGATACTGTTACTTATACCTCTTTGATTCATGGCTTATGTAGATTTGGACGGTGGAAAGAGGCTACTAGAATGTTGAGAGAGATGTCAGATATTGGTATTTTTCCAAACGTCATTACATTCAATGTGTTAGTCGTTGAACTTAGCAAGGAAGGGATGGCAAAAGAGGCAGAGGAAGTAATTGAATGGATGATTCAAAGAGGTGTGGTTGCTGATGTAATCTCGTACAACACTTTAATGAAGGGATATTGTTTGCAAGGGCAGATGGATGAGGCCATGAGAGTTTTGAAGACCATGGTGGATAAGGGCATTCAACCTAATGTTCGTAGCTACACCATCTTAATTGATGGATATTGCAAGAATATGAAAATAGACGGGGCTATGACTCTTTTTTACGAAATGAAAGAGAAAGGCATACTCCCAAATTTTGTTACTTATAACTGTTTGATTCATGGCTTACGTAGATTTGGCCGGTGGAAGGAGGCTACGAGAATGTTCAAAGAGATGTCGGATATTGGTATTTCTCCAGATGTCACTACTTCAAATGTCTTTGTGGATGCACTTACCAAGGAAGGGAATGCAAAAGAGGCAGAGCAAGTAATTGAACTTCTGAAGGAGATGGAACTTGATCCTAAGTCCTGATAGTAATACTTATGGTATGCTGTTGGATTGGCTTCGCAAGACTGTGCATACAGACGAAGCATTTGTTTTTGTTTCACATGATTGAAAACAGAGGTTTTGGTATCAATGTTGTTATTTATACTCGTCATTGATGCATTTTGCAAGAATAAAAACCTCGGTACTGCGAAGGATCTGTTCATTAAACTTTCGTCGAAGTTGTTGCATGTTGATATTAAGACAGAATATTATGATACAAGGTCTCTGCGAAGAAGGCTTTCTGGATGAAGCTGAAGAGTTTTCTGTGAAAATGAACCGAATGGTTTCTTGCGTGATAGTGTCACCTACAACCCCTTCGTTGCGGGGTTTCTTGATCAACAGATGTTTTCATGAGGCTCTTGCTTGGTTATGTTTCTGGTACTGAAGTCTAAAAGACAGGATCCTGCTCCCAAAAAAGTATTAAGAAGTTCTTGTCCAATGATGGACATGTAAGTCCGTAGATTTTATAAATTTCTTTGGCTTAGAAGATAAAGTTTTGTCTCTAAATTATGTATTTATTTATATGTGACACTGTTTTGATTTTGTTTGTTCTTATTTGTTGCTTTGTAATTGCAAATTTGCAATGTGATTCTTAACTGCTTATCACCTTTTGAAGCAGAAAAAATTGTTCTCTTTTTTGAACATTGATGCTCCCTGTTTTCCGTTTTCCCCTCTGTTGAGAAATCTCAAATTTTTCTTCTTGGTCTTTCTTCTCTTGTTGCTGCCATGAGGAGCTTTATACACCTCCATAGTTAAGCCTCTTACTTGTACTACAAAATTCAAAAAGCACACTGGCTGGCATTAGCAGAAGAACAGAAATTCTAACTTCTAAGGATTTTTACCATTTCCTTCCACAGTTAGGAGGAAAGATAGTTTGGGACATGTCTTAGAATTTGACAAAATCCTATCTACTTTGTAGGGGAGGTTTTTTTTTTTTTGCTGGTAAAATTCATTTTATTCACAAGCAAAACAACAAACAGGACAAAGTCCTTTACAAACTACCCTTGCTGCACCAAAAAAAAAAAAAAAGGAGCAGAAATAGAAGAAAATAAAACATCTAACTCCCATGACTGCGTCCTAACATCTGTAAATAAACCCCCCCAATTCAAACAAATGCATTTACTTGTAGCAGAGTAGGGGAACATTTTCCAGGAACTAACTCTGGCTCTAACACCTGCAATTATCATATCAGTCACCCCTTTTACATCCTTCACATCTCTGCCAAACACCCTAGTATTCCTCTCCAACCAAATGTTGTACACAGAGGCAGCCATCGAAAGCTTGTAAACTTCTGCTTGGATAGGGAAATGCTTACAGAAAGACATAGCCCAGCTAAGCTCCATATTCCAGTTTCCAACCCCTCTACTTAACATATTTCTTTGCAGCAAAGATCCCCAGATTTCCTTTGAAGAAGAACATTCAAAAAATAAATGTTGATGGGATTCCAGGCCTGATTACATAGCACACAGCTACCGTAGATACTGATGATTTTACAACTGTTCATCCCCCCATGCCCTCGATCTATTCTCAGTTGTAACTACTGATGATTTTACTACTGTTCTTTCTAAATTACCCAAGGCCGCTCCGGTTATTTCTTTTTGCTCTGCATTTTGATGCCATGTAGTATTCCATGTCATTCCATTGCTTTACTATTCATAAATGCTATTACTGAAGTGGATAGAGTAGTTAGTTTCTAGGTTAAGACATCAGGTCCGCAAAATTATATTGTTTAGTTAGTTTCAACTTTTTGGCCTTAAAATCTGCAGGATTATAATTTTGCTTTTAGTGGAAATTTTGTTTAACTTGTATCTTTTTAGTTCAAACTGCAGTATATATGAAGTCCAGACACCTTGTGAGAGGTCAGAGGTCAGCTATGGTGGCGGAAGCTTGTCAGACACCAACACCCTGCTGACACTCCAGACAAGTGTTCAATATTCAAAGCGTAAGTGTCCTAAAACTTTAAATTAATTCACATGGACAATCTCAAGATATGGTTAGACAAGTGTTCAATATTCAAAGCGTAAGTGTCACCGTCCAACTGGATGTTTGGCCAGCTTGTCTATACATACTTCTCATTTTGAAATTGAGAATTTGGTTTACTTTCTGATTTACTAATTGCAAACGTACTTCTCGTATTGGACGTTAGAAGTTAAATTAACTTCTCATTTATTAACTGTCAACATACTTCTCACATTAGACCTGAGAAGTCTTTTAAACATCTCAAATTGGACTTGAGAAGTACTCCAATATGTAAAAATTCTCATTTTACCTAACTATGATAGTCTCATTTACAGTTTGGGGCAGTAATAGCTAAAGAAAATTTGGGTGAATAACTGATTTGGGTGTATTTAATAACTTAAGTAATTAGAATGCAACTTTTTAAACTCTATTTTTGAAATACGTGAAAATGTGGTTAGCAATCATTGTTTCACAAAAATCGTGTTTACCAAACACGCTTTTGATGTTGATCAATCGTAATCCGCCTAAAAAGCTTGTTTTCTAAACACGTTTTTAAAAAGGGACCTTCAAGAACAAGCTTGTATGTGATGGTTTGGCCCATTTGGGAATTTATGCTAAAAATCTTTTTTTGAAAATTTTTTGCTTGAAAAAACACATTTTCCTTGTCCATTTTAAAAAAAAAAAAAAACTTTTTAAACTATACTACTCCCTCTGTCCCTTTTTAAGTGATACCTTTGGGAAACGTGTATTTCTGTGGACGCTAAAAAATGTGCTTTCGAAGAACGTTTTAAATTTTTTTTGGCACCAAATTAAAGTACTCAATGAGCACTTTAATTTGGTATAAAAAAATTAAAAATTTGTGTAAAGAAATATGTTTTTTAGGGGTTTGAAATTTACGTATTCCGATATGGATCACTTAAAACGAGACAGAGGGAGTACTACTTTTAAATGTACAAAGATGTTTTCTACTTTTTGTTTTCCTTATATGCCCCTAACAATCCACCCTATCTCACGTCCATTGTCTGCCGCTTCGTTACCCAGATACCCATTCATATGAAATTCTTTAAAACATTAGTTGCGCGAGAAAATTTATTGGCTTCCCAAAGACGCTTCATCATGTCATTATCCGCCTCCACATTAATCTGGTAGCTCACTAAAAATGGTGAAAAGAAGACCCCATCCACCAATTATGTTAGTAACAAAATAAATGTCAAGTTTTTAAACAAGAAACTAGAAATGAGAAGTACTTCTTAGGTCCAATATGACAAGTATAAAAACTTCTCAGGTCCAACACGCAAAGTATGTTTTCAGTTAGTAAACCAGTAATTAAAAAGACTTCTCAGGTCCAAATTGAGATGTTTAACGACTTCTCATCTCCAAAATGAAAAGTATATATGGGTACGCTGGCCAAATATCCATGTTGAAAGATGTTGGATGGTGGCACGATGAAATTTCAAGAAACTTCTCAGGTTGAGAATGAGAAGTAAATAAAGATCTCAAGTTGCAAATGAGAAGTACAAAATAACGGTAGTTTTATAAATAGTTTGAAAACAATCGTAGATTGCTGAATTGTTTTAAAAAGGACGATATTTTGATAAAAAAAAAAACCTCGGCCTCCATTAGCATCATCCACATCTGTTTTTTCACTTTGTTTCCATAGATCCAACATGCGTTCTTCTTCTTGGCCAAGATGGGGTCTCGATTCTGCTCCTCCGCGAAATAAAGTCACCAGATCCGGCACAGCAGAATTCGGCAATCTGAAAAAGGAGGAGGTCTTTTCTGTCTTATTTCTTTTAGGTTGTTTTTGTTTTGTCTTTGTGTGGGTATTTTTCTAGTTGTAGAGGCGCCGATTATGGAACTCGGCTGTGGAGACTCCAGTCTATGCAGGGATGGAGGCAGAGGGGGGCCAATAGGGGCGGTCGCCCCTCCAAGAAAAGGAAAAAACCTCTAGTATTATATAGAAAAAAAGAAATTTTCCTATGAATTATATAGGTTCGTCCCTTCAAAATATTTTAGAAAAAAGATTCGCCCCTATGTAGTTAAATTCTTAGCTCCGTCCCTGAGTCTATGGCAGTCTCCGTTCCCTGTGTGGAACTTTCTATACCCTTCGTATGGGTATTTTGCTTCAAACCTCAATGTATTGATTCCATTTCAATTCATATGGACACCTTGAAGTTATGGTCTATGTTACCCAACCTAGGCCCTATTCAGTTATCAAGAAAGGATGGGAAAAATTAAAAAATTAACTTTCTCCCATATTTTGGAGTGTTCAGTTACCAAGAAAATTATAGGACCCAGGGAAATAATTTTTCCACCAAGACTAATTTTCCCTTAAATCACGCGAGAAAGTTCTATATCCTCCATCCATTCCCTATTTTTTTCGTCCAGCATTCTCCCTCCCTCATTTCTCTTATTTTGTACAATTCTTCATTTTTTCTATCCTGCTATAAACATATGCAATATAGTCAATATGTATGCTTTATGGATGTGTTTTTTTTAATCTTGTTATCAATTTCTTGTTTTGTTTGTAACAACTAATTAATCACCGTTGTTTAAGATTAATTTAGTTATCTTTTAAGCGTCCAAATAAGCCGGACAGTTGGCTTATTTTTTTATTTAAACTACTGCATTGCTTAGTTTGCGTTAATTTTTTGACGATTATTCGTTTGTCTTGACGAGAGAAATAGAAAAAGTAAAAAATTATGACAACTCAAAATTCTTGGAATAAAGACAAAAATAAGAAAAGATTTTTTTGGCTTATTTTTGACTAATTTTTACTTTTCTAGTTCTTTTGTTGAGACAAATCAATAATCCAAAAAATTGAACACAAGAAAACAGATACGTATATGTGGAATAGAAACAAAAGAAAAAAAAAAGGTCAACTAGCTTATTAACCTAAACCATATATATTTTTTTATGGTTGATCTTAAAGCCGCCTAATAATTTTAACATAGTAGATGTATTAATATTAGGATATTTTAATTAGGCATCCTGTATCAATATTACCATTACGATTCCATCATATGAGATTTGAATCTTTATGATTCCATCCTGTAAATAGATTATCGGACCATTGTGCCCTTATTAATTACTTTAACTGTATATATTATTAACTAAAGATATATTCTAAAACTAATTAGTAAACCAAAAAATCCAGACAAAATCATCACGTTTTACATCCTCTTTTTCACGTCATTTATTGGTCCATTAGGTTCCCACTAAATCCGGTAATCCTATCACATAAAGGTTTTCATTTCCTTACTTGATTCAATTTTAAATATAGCTGTTTCATTTCCTTTTCTTAAGGTGATTTTGAATTTCAAAATCTCTAGTCCTAAGGAAGTGAATATCACATACTTCAGAACCAACTTGGATTCCTAATTTGGATTCCTAATTTACCTAAATGGCATGTTCGTTTTTTTTAGATGATGGTTGCGAGAATTAGCAATTGCACACAATGGACATGATAATTTAATACACCATGTAAACATGATAAATTAGTGTGCCATGTTCCTTGTACGAACACATTTATCACGAGAACCAAAAATCATTGAAATTATCCTAATTCTAAATGTCACCTATTGTCTAGTTTCCAAGTTATAAATCATGTTGCCATTTTTGTTTTTTCATAGAAGATGCCGATTTTATTAGGTTACCATATTGTCATACCTCATTGCCATTCTCAACCAATGAACATGACAATACAATACACCATGTTCTTCGCCAAACATATATAGAGTAGCAGATTTACTATGTCACCATATTATTCTACCTTTTTTGCAAACATTAGTAACAACTCTGTGGCAAAAGGGATATTTGCACCCAATAGATATGGTAAAACAATACACCATTTCCGTCTGTTAACTCAATACAGAAAACATGGTTTAATACGTTACCATATTCTCATACCCTTGCAATTATAACTAACAACTCTGCAGCAAAATGGAATACATTTGAAACCAAAAATTACCATGTTCTCTATACAAGCCATATAGCCTACAGAAGAGCAAATTATCCAAGCCAACTACTGTCTATAAACAAGTTTAAAACCATCCTACTAAAACTTAATTCCACCAAGCCATAAAATAGTCAACTAGGATCTAATTGAGACATGTACCACAAAATTTCCTAGTTATATTGAGCCACTAGGAATTGCATGTGCCTAAAGGCACGGCGCGTCGTAATTTGACCTCAACTTTCTCAATCATTGTTATGCTATTTATGTAAATAACTAAAAACTCTCGTACGAATGTTCGCCCAATAACTAAACCGAGGCTCAACAGAAAGTTTGATTTCCCAGCCATTTCTCTTACGTTCAACAAATCTAAAAGTTAAACATAGCAAATATCTATAAACAGGAAGGAAAATACTAACAACGGATGTTCACAGCCAAAACAATGAACAAATCACAAACACCCTTTGAAACCCCGTGATCATGAACCCGGGAAGCAAACTTCAACAAACTGTCTCCAGAAAAGCTTTAAAACCTGAAAAATACCACCATTATAGTGATTTCTCTCAATAGCACCTTCCGAGTTGTGCTTCCTTGAGGAAAATCAAGGCTATCACGAAATTGAACTCCAGCCTTCTATGAAGGACACTTCTTTTATTCTCTTTCATTGTGTATGCTCTTTAATCCTCCCATAGCACGCACCTCAAAAATAGTAGAAATGTACATAAAAGGTAGGGATGGCAATGGGGAGGGTAGGGGGTGGATACCACTACCTCCATCCCCGATCCCCAAACCTATATCAATCCCCATCCCCTCCCCGATCCCCACCGGGGATTTTATTTTAACCTCCATCCCTGCCCCGATGCGGGGAATCGGGGATCCAAAAATGGTTGCTCTTTAATGTGTAGGTTTTTTTTTTTTTTAAAAGTCTTACACTTTAAAGTGAAGCAGCTTGCTACTGTCCCAAAAGCTCGAGTTGTTTGGAACTTTGCCCAATAATGTACATCCAGCACTTCCATCACGTGCTACTAAAGAGTTAACACTTCCATCACATCACATGCAATCCACTAGAAGAGTTTACCATGTGAGAATTGAGATCACAAATTAATATGAACAAATGGAGTGCACAATCAAATATCAAAACAAATTTTGTTGTAAATCCGGAACAGATAAGTTTTGATATATATATGTGAACGGGGATGCGGGGAGGGGCGGGGAACGGGGAGGGGATCGGGTAGGGGACTGACAATATCATCCCCTACCCGATCCCCGAATTTTTTTAAAAATAATCCCCATCCCCTACCCGATCCCCGAAAAAATTCCAGAATCCCCTCCCCGAATGGATAGGGGACGGGTTGGATAGGGGCAGGTCGACCGAGATTGCCATCCCTAATAAAAGGGACAATTCAAATGGTTTTCAAAACAGAATACATGGACACAGAATCTACGTTCAACATATATCCTAAGTTCAACATATTTTCAACTGCCGTTTCCTTGAAAAGAAGAGTTTCAATAGCAGAATTACATAGTTACAGATATAACAGAACCTAAGTTCAACATTCAGATTTAGACAATAAGGGAGAACACAACACGCCTATTTGGAAATTTGTATAACATGAAGATGAGTTGACTACATAGTGATATAGAACAACATTAGGTGCTCTAGAAAAACAAAATGAAATGCTAACTTACAGACTACCAAAATGAGGACAAAATATAATCCCGGATTTAGTGCTATAAGAAAGTAGAGAAATTAGCACTATACACCACCAATTTCATAGGATTAACGGGATAGACTCCAGTCCAAAATCCACAAATACAGATGAATGTCAAATTCGACCCATACCTAACAAATAGAGGTGACAATTATCAACCCAACCCATGAACCCATCCAAATCCACCCACTTATAACACCAACCCAACCCACCTATATTTCATCATGGGTTTAAATGGGTTCAACTTGGGTTTAAATGGGTTGGATTGTGATATAAGTAATAAGTAGGTAAATTTTGTTCGTGGAGGGTCTCTCTGACATGAAAGAGCTAATATCGTTTTGATACACTGTCACATAATTGTGGATCATGCGTTAAATGTTTTTCCTTCTTTTTTTTTTTGGTTTCATTTTTTATAATTGAAATCCCCAATGTAACATCCCAAATTATTGTAGTAAACAAACTAAACCCTAACCTCGTATAATACAAATTCAAGACTGAGAATTACTTCCTTCTCGTCCGTATTTGTTGGTCCATTTTTCATATTCGTATCAATTTTATAATCGTAAACCTCACCAAAACGTGCATTTTTTGGACCACAAATTTTCAATTTTTTTCACATCAAATTAATGATATCTATTAGTAGTTTAATTTGGTGCAAAAGCAAATAAAAAATTATGCACGGAAGTACTTTATTTTCTGATCCGAAGATATTGCATAGTAACTCAACAAAGCCAACAAGCCAAAAAAGTAAAATGCTAAAGTATACTCCTATAAATTTTCAAATATTTTCATATCAAATTAAAAATCTCTATAAGTAGTTTAATTAGGTGCAAAAGAATAAAAAATGATGCGTGGAAGTAATTTATTTTTTAATCCAAAGAATATTGGTTAGGGGTAGAGAAGCAATTAGGTCTCCCCAATCACCCGGACTATTTATGGACTACTCTCCTGTTACAATCTGATTAAAATTTGATCCATTTCTTTGTCGAAAAATTTAAGATCTCGATACTTAATGTTCATAAAGACCTTTAATATTAAAAGCATTTCTCACTAGCTTAGACCGGGAGGTGAATGATGGTGGCTACTCTGGCAAGAGGAAGAGGTTGGATATTGCAGTTGCCTGCCTAACGAAATCTATTTCCATTGCTTATAACCTATATCCAATAACATGCAATAATATTTTATTTTATTTATAAAGAGTTTGGGCTGGGTCGGGTTGGGTTTAGCTTAACCCATATTCAACCCGCCCATATTCAACCCATTTACTTTCAACCCATCTTCAACCCACCCATATTCAACTCATAACCCATATCAACCCACTCAAACCCAACCCAACTCACCCATTTGCCACCTCTACTAACAAACATAGCTTGAAGCAAGATAGGGATATTATTCAGAAATTTTTCTCGAATTGCTTACAACTGACTCTTGCCTACGACTAAATCAAGTAATTTATTGCTTGAGAAACTCCCAACAGCTAACCATACTAACCGTTAATTGCTTATGGCACTGCTGCAAACAATAAACTATGTCCCAAAAAAGTGACACGCCAACACTCGTATTCATCTCTCTGGAATAGTGTTAATCAGTGGAAATTTGAAATAACCATAAACATAGCCCAGTATCAAAATCATCTGTGACCATTTTCAAGCCCAAATTTACGAAAGAGCAAAGTAACAAAATCATCATTTAGCTAAACAAAGGAAAAGTTTTAATCTGTGCCTTTCCAAAACTTAATGAGAGCAGAAAACACGTTTGATTTGTATAGGCCATAGGGTCAATAAATCTCACCCGAACTTAATGAGTCTCATCATAGCATTGCCTACGGATCTCACCAAAGCTTCAAAATGGCATAAGAGAGTAGATACCAATGCATGCTGCGAAAGAGAAGATCGAAATCAAATATAGTCAATTTGATTCTACTCTAGAAGATATGATGTTTACATATGTATCATGGTAATGGTGCATCAAAATGAACAGAAACAAATTCTCTTCACTTTTTCCCCAAACTTTATAATCGGAAATACCAAGTTCAATGTTCATAACACCGATACGATGAAGAAGAAAACTGTAATAACAAAAGTACAGAATAACCAAGTTTTTTTTAAGACATTGACATGCTCCTAACCAATGGACATGATAATTATTGAGCAAACAACCATGACTAACCACCTCCTCATCCAATCCACTGACAAATTCACTCTCTTCAATGAACGACAACTTGGTGTACAGATGGAGTGCAACAACTACGCGTGGCAGAAGCTGCAAAAAATGAGGTTAATCCAATGTAAGAGACTATACGGTGGTACGATAACAGCGGTAGGGAGAATTAGAAAAATGCAAATGCAATAAACAAACTTGGTTAGTGATTTAGAACTCAATGAAGCTTCCAAATGGTACTCCAATTTTGTTTTTGTTTACTAGCATTCATTTGTGATTCTAATAACTTTAAAACCCTTGAGCCTTTGTTCACCATTGCCTTGGTATTATAAACTGCATCGTAATTTTTAACCTATGATTTAAAACCTTTGAGTCTATGTTCACCTGCGATAGTTGACACGGTGATTATTGTTTTTTTTTTTGTTTTTCATAAAAATATAATGAAAGTGAAAAAAAATATTGAATAAATGTTAACCTTGAACACTACAGCAGAACTTCAGAATAGACAATATTTGTCATGGAGTCTGTAGCGTCCTTGGGGAGGACACTTGTGTGGTTAGAAGATGTGCACCTAGACATCTCCACATAACCTTGCCCATGACTGAACACCGGAACGCGCAAATCGAGCCCAACGTATTTCACAGACTGTCCTTGTGATTTGTTAATGGTCATAGCATAAGCCAAGCGGACTGGAAATTGCCGCCTTGTCATTTGAAAAGGAAATGCCAAAGATGATGGGCTCAAGGAAATCCTTGGTTGGTATGAAGGCCAAAGTGCCAAATTTTTTCCCAGTTAAGATTTTCGCCAGGAAATCCTTGGTATGGATTGTCATCTCTATCTGTTGATCTCCTTTGGTTTACGACAAAACAAAAACAAAAAATCAGCCAACACTAATAAAGTGAAGAGGATGTTAATGTTAAGAACAAATCTATAACGGAAAGTTCATGAACAAAGTAAGGAAAAAAGTTGTTGTATTTAAACTTTGAGCCATGTTTCATCAATCGGCAACCACCAACCGATCCTTGATTGAAGGCAAAAGGATGGGATGAAATTTTGAAAAGAAAAAGGATAGGTAGGAGAAGAAGTTGATGAAGAGAATGAGATAAGACTGGATTGTGTAAGGGTAGTTGTCAAAGCAACTGCCTTGGAGATACCAACTTTTAGGAACTTAAGTATGGATGTCCTCATATAAAACCCATTTTTAGGATTTAAATCTCAGTATAGAAATGGAAATCTATTGGTTGAGTCAAGAATTCAACATCATGCTTTCTTCTTTTGCTCCCCAACAATCCAAAAACTAAAGCAGAACAATGACCAATGATCCATACTCATAGTCTCTCCTTTCCAACTTCTAAAACATAGGTTGAGTTACGAAAATAAATGAAATCATACGAATAAAATTTGTTGAACTCATTCGAGAACCCTCAACAACTTAACTTCACATAATCGGCAACTTTTACCGTGTTAAGTCCAACAAAATTCTTTCATGGTCTGGAAACCCAACAATTTTTTGCGGAGAACCCAAAAAAAAGGGCCGGTAGATACCAAAGCCCTAATCGAATTGAAGATGCTTAACCCAAAGAAAGGGGGAAATAAGATACCTCTGAATGAGCTCTGTGCTTGATGGGGAGAATCGTTTTAATGCTGCAATTCAAATCTTGGCGAGATGGGAACGTTGGAACAGATTGTTGGAGAGAGAACGTGGATCTGAGTTTGGGCCTTAGGTTGGGGTGTAGTCTGTAGAGGAAGCTTTGCCTTTCTGATTCACTAAAAACCACAGAGAGAGAGACGATCAAAGCCCTAAAACCCGACTGTGTGTAGTCTATAGAGGAAGCTTCGCCCTTCTGATTCACTAAAAACCACAGAGAGAGAGAGAGAGAGAGAGAGAGAGACGATCAAAGCCATAAAACCCGACTGCCATGGACAATCGGTGAGGGACGAGAGAGAGAGAGAGAGACGAGTGATCTCTCGGTGTGGAGAGCTAATCACCGCCGTCGAGTGAATGAAGGGCCCTGATTTATGTAGACAAAATGTGTTTTTTTGAAAACCACTGTGATTTGTTATATAGATGCACCACAAAACTTCATTTCTTCTTACGAGTGCGTGATGATTTTTTGTCTGCTCCATCAGCTTCAATTGCTTGTTTGGCATGATCCATTTGAGAGCATGTTTGGCCGCCTGTTTTTCTCATTTTCGGATTCTCTTTTTTCACTTCTGGGTGTTTGGATCAAAACATCCAAAACTCATTCCGGCAAAACAGTTTTTCCAATTCTCTGTTTCTAAGCTAGAAGTGAGAAAGAGGTGAGGACCTACTTTTTCATTTCTCATTCTCTTTTTCATTTTCCCATCATTCCTCCCTCCCAATCCTGCCCCTCACCCCTCTGTATACCTGAGCAACAAAAAACACCCCTTCTCATCTCTGCGGGAAAAAAAAAAAAGATCGACAGCGATCCCCTCCTGTTCCAACTGATTTCTGTCAAAAATTCTCACCAAATGTGTGCAAAATCGAAAGTGAGGAGATCCTTACCATTGCAGTCGTGCAAAATCTTGCTGCCATCTTCGTTGTCTGCAAAATCGAATGGCTTTGTGCGAGTTTTTTGTCTGGGTTTGGTAAAGAGAGGGGTCAGGGGAGAGAGAGAGAGGAGATGTCTGGTAATGTGGGTTTGGTAAAGAGAGGGGTCGTGGGTTTGGTAATGTGAGGTTTTTTTTTTTTTTTTTTTTAATTTTTAATATGGGTCGGTGGGTGGTAATGGATTGGAACAAAAATCTAATGGATTTTTTTTTTAATTGTTAATGATTTTTTAGAGAGAAATTTTGTCTGGACCACAGCTCATTAGCATGAGCCACTCTTTATTTATAAACGAGGGCAAAATGGTAAAAAAAAATCCATAACTCATTTTCATCATTTTTCTCCCAAACACTACTACTTTTGCAAAATGCATTCTGTACATTTCTCCCAAACACTCCTTCCAGATTCAAAACTCATTCTGGCCATAATCCAAAAAACCAAAAAGCCAAAAATGAAAAGTTGAAAAGTTGGCTCCCAAACACCCCCTCAGATTCTGAGGTGTCCAGGAGAGCAGTTCATCAGTCAGAAATGACTGAATTATGTTAGCACGCATCCAACGTACTTCTGCCTTCAGTAACTTAGATCCAACTTTTTCATTTCGGAAATGTTGCCAGATGATATAGCAAACGAATATCCTACAGTCTAGGCCGTATTTTAAAAAAAAAAAAAATCAATTATTAGTCGTTGCTTTCATTACGAGGTAACGGAACTTCGAAGTAATACTCACCTGTCCGAAACATGGTTAACATTTCAATACACGAATAATGGAAAATCAAGGGGAAATGACTATTCAGAGGCAAATGGGGCAAAAAATGCCATCTTCATGACACACTTTTTGGAAATTCCCACTCGCATGAGACGGAAAATATTATTTCCACATACACGAAACAAAAATGTTGCTGGACTGATATACCCCATCTTTTTATTTCCATACCTTTCTCACCCCCTTCTCTCCCCTTTTTCCTTCTCCGGCTCTCTCTCGCACTCTCTCTCTCTCTCTCTTCCCCACCGTCCGACACACACAACGTCTCTTGCTTTTCATTTTCAGTTTGGGGTTACGGTACTGGGGATTTTCGATTGGGCGTTAGGGTTTCGGGATTAATTGAAAGCAGTGGTAGTGGCGGAGTTTCTTCTTCAGTTTGGGGTTACAGAATGCCGAAGAGCTGAAGTTGTAACCTTTGGATTCTTCACCGACTGAATTTTCCGATGTTGTCGAGATGGGAGTCAAGGCACAAACCCTATTTTTTTGTACCAGTAGAAGAAATCAAGAATATTATCTCATCTGTGTATTCCTACACTTGCAATTGTATCAGTATGTGTGAATTGTAGAGTTTTGAATGAAACAATGTCAAAATTCTTTGGCTTCCTATCTTTGAGAATAGCATTGCTCTCGGATGGGACGATTGGCTTGTCAATGATGTATAAATACATCTTTTAAATACCCATTGCTCCTTTGATGAAAGAATGTTGCACCGTTTTAGAATATCATTGCACCCTAATGAGACACTAAATTGCAAGTGTGATATATAAACCCAACATTTTATTTTGGGAAAAATAACAATTGCTCCTTAAATGAAACAGCATTGCACCTTGAGTGAATTATTTTGGCACCCTTTGTGAATGTCATTGCACCCGAAACAACATTGCACCTTGAGTGTATTAATATTGCACCCTACTCATTGCTCCTTAAATCAAACTTCTCATCTTGAAAAAAATAACCATTGCTCCTTAAATGAAAAAATGTTGCACCTTGAGTGTATTAATATTGCACCCTACTCATTGCTCCTTAAATCAAACCTCTCATTTTTGGAAAAAATAATCATTGCTCCTTAAATGAAAAAATGTTGCACCTTTAGTGTATTAACATTGCACCCTACTCATTGCTCCTTAAATCAAACTTCTCATTTTGGAAAAAATATCCATTGCTTCTTAAATGAAAAAATGTTGCACCTTTAGTGTATTAATACTGGACCTTGAGTGTATTAGTATTGCACCCTACCCATTGCTCCTTAAACAAAAATACGTTGCACCTTAGAGAATTAACTTTGCATCCTTCGAGAATAACCATTGCTCCTTAATCATTGCTCCTTAAACGAGAAAACATTGCACCTTGAGTAAATTAACATTGCACCTTTTGAGAATAACCATTGCTCCTAAATCATTGCTCCTTAAACGAAAAAAAGTTGCACCTTTAGTGAATTAACATGCACCCTTTGAGAGTAACCATTGCTCCTTAAGTAAATTAACATTGCACCCTTTGAGAATAACCATTGCTCCTTAAACAAAAAAAAGTTGCACCTTGAGTGAATTAACATTACACCCTTTGAGAGTAACCATTGCTCCTTAATCAAAATTTTTATTTCGAAAAGATAGTCATTGCTCCATAAACGAAAGAAAGTTGCACCTTGACTTAATTAACTTGCACCCTTTGAGAATAACCATTGCTCCTTAAATCAAATTTTTATTTTCAATTATATTTTTCTTCCTAATCAAACTGACCCTTACAGTTCTGAAAATACAGTCAATCTATCCGGAATTCTTGTCCCATCCCTTATTCCCTTACTAGAAATGATAGCTTGCAGGGAATGGAATTAACTGGCGCATCCAAACATTTCATGGCTTTTGGTGGTGGCATGAGATTTTTCCTAGGAACAGATTTCGCCAAAGTGCAAATGGCCGTCTTCCTCCACAGCTTGGTTACCAAGTACAGGTAAAACTTAAAAGCTTCATCATGTCGAACTGAATGTGTAGAAAAGCAATGCTACGACCTACCGACATAGATAGAGACTAAGCTATTACACATTGGATTGTCAGGTGGAAAGCAGTCAAAGGAGGAGAAATCCTCCGAAGTCCCGCCCTAACATTCCCAAATGGTTTTCATGTTCAATTCTCTGGGGGGGGGGGGGGGGGAGAGAGAGAGAGAGAGAGAGAGAGAGAGAGAGAGAGAGAGAGAGAGAGAGAGAGAGAGAGAGAGTACCTGCTCGAAGACTGAGTGAGAGAGCAGTGGTGTAGGTTTACGATTTCAGAAAGGGAAAGGGGGAGACCACGTTTGATTTGGGAAGGGAGGGTGTGATTGATTTGGTAAAGAAATTTAAAAGCAAGGGTTTTTTTGTCCACTTAAAATTGCTATACCATGAATCTGGAAATAATTTTCCTCCTCCCATCAAGTAATGATTTCCAAAAAGTGTGTCATGAAGATGGCATTTTTTGCCCCATTTGCCTCTGATCTGTCATTTCCCCGAAAATGAATGATGCATGTTCTCATGTCCTTTAAACATATGCCATTTCTTTGTTTTTGGTGAGAAGCATTCTCTTTTGACCAAAAATGGTAAATCAATGATCAACATTGTACTGATTTCAAAGAATTGTTTTTCCAAACAATCGACATCGTTCAATGATTCACCATATCTAAACTTTCAATACCCATAAAAATGGTAAACCAGTAATCCATTTTCCAGTTACAACAAATCTTGGGAAATTAATAAGCTATTATTATGCACTAAAAATTCCCACTTTTACCGTCATGAAAATTGGGGTAAAAAGCCCTACAGATTTCTTGGATATAGTTACCTTCCAAAACCCTACAACATTCTCATCCTTCAATCGATTTTAATCGCAGGGGTAAGAAAACCATTATTGATAGTGCCATTCCAATCGATTTATACAAAGAAACGGCTTATTTACCTTTTTAGTCCCCAAAATATTCGCGAAATGTCAATTTGGTCCCCAATATTCAAATCGTGTCTATCGAGTCCCCAATGTTCACAATGTGTGTTTAAATGGTCCCTGTGTCTAACTCCGTCCGTCTTCTCCGTCAAATGCAGGGGTAATTTCGAAATTTCACCCCCAAAACACCATCTTCACCCCATTTTCTCTGATAAAAAAAAGAAAAACAAAAAAGAGAAAAGAAAAATGAGAGTAGTCTTCTTCTCTATCCTCCATTCCCCCCTCCCCTCCCAAGCCCAAGCTCCCGCCCCAAATACCACCGTCAACCACCTCCTCTCTCTCCTCCTCAGTCCATTCCCTCCTATTCTGGCTCGCCCTCTCTCTCTCTCCTCCTCGGCCCATTCGCCCTCTCCTCCCTCACCGCCGGTGACAACCAAGGCAAACTCCTCGAACCCCCTCCCCCCTCCCTAGATCTCAACAAACCCAAGAAAAAAAACCCAATCGCCAGTCCAGACCTTACAAACCGGATGAATTAGAGTTCAACCCATACCCTGAAATTTTACTCTTTTTGTTTGGGATGTAAATATCTCTGATTTTCCCATATTTGGAGAAGAGATTATAGACCCAGATTTTTCTAATCTGCTCCGGAAGATTATCAACGAACGCAGTAGCAGATCTGTGTCTGTTCATGACTATATCTACCCGGATTCACCGAGAGATTCAAACCCCAAAAGATCCTTTGAGTCACAGTATGTGAAAACCTAAACTCTAACCAATCGACCGCCTATCACCCTTTCAACCACCACCACGCAGCCACCAAAACCACAATAACACGAACCCACAATTTCGAAACCCTTAGTTGAGCAAATATGAAAACCCCTAAAGTTCAAAATTTCAGAAACCCCAACCTCAAAATCGATTTGAAATCAACGGGGCTGCAAGCCCTTACCTTTAATCTCGGCCGGAGATCGTGAAATCACCGCTACGCTGTCGTCGGCCTTCTTCCGCTCCTTTCATACTTCTTGTTGTTGTTATGGGACTCGAGTACTATGCTCAGTCCCACCATCTCTCATCGCCCACCTTCTCTCTCTCTCGCCTCTCTGGTGCGTAGTAGATTTGTGGGGGAAAATATGGAATTAACAAAAAAAAAAAAAGGAAAGGAAAGAAAATGGACAGAAATGTCATTTTTCTTTTTTCTTTTTTGTTTTTTTTGTTTATCAGAGGAAATGGGGTGAAGATGGTGTTTTGGGGGTGAAATTTCGAAATTCCCCCTGCATTTGACGGAGAAGACGGACGGAGTTAGACATAGGGACCATTTAAACACACATTGGGGACTCGATAGACACGATTTGAATATTGGGGACCAAATTGACATTTCGCGAATACTTTGGGGACTAAAAAGGTAAATAAGCCACAAAGAAACGATTGTGATTCAAACATCGCGTAAAAAAATATTGATGATTGTGAAGCAGAAATCAAAACTTACGGGCCATGTCAGTTAAGATTTTTAAACCCACGAGTGTCCGTTTGGTGGTGGTGGGTTTCAGCCGAGGACCATGGAGACCTTTTTCCGTCCATGATCATCCTCGACTTTCCGCCGTTTCTCTAGCCGTTTTACCGTCGATGTGGGTACAATCGGCACCTGCAAAGTTTGAGAATTTTTCTTCAAAAAATGGAATGGTGGGGGATTGAAATCAGGGTAATGGGATGGTGGAGGTGGGAAATCGGTTTATGGGATGGTGGGATGAGACCGTAGAATCCGGGATTGGGTTTGGATTTGGGATGAGATGGGTTTACGTTTGAGGTAACTGAAGAGTCGTAAATGGAAAGGAGAATGTAGGGATGCAAATAGTTTAGGATGGTGTATTGGTGTTTAGGACAAAACTTTTTCTAAAGCTGTAATATTAAATATAGGAAATGCAAACAGTTTGGGATGGTTTTTAAGACAAAACAAATTAATATAGGAAATTCAAACTTTTTCTAAAACCGGTAAGTTAATATAGGAAATTCAAAGAGTCAAACTACTTTGCAAGGGCTTTTGTGCCTCGTTTGATTCGCGGACTAAAATAGGTGGGATTGATAGTCCCGGGATTGATAATCCTGGACTATTTGTGCTGGGACTAATTTAGTACTGAATCCCACGCAATCCCCTGTATGATTCATGCAGGATTCACACTGGGATATCCCATGTTTTGGTCAATCCCATGTTTGGTTCCCTCAACTAAATTTCAGGATTAAAATTAAATTTAGAAAAATCAAAACAATCAAATTCAGAAAAATCAGAACCCAATAATTCTCCATCGTCTGCATCAAGAATCAGAGAGGAATCACAGAGATCAGAAAATTGATGGATGGATGGTGGTTACCAAGTGATTCTCGAACAAGAACCGAGGGTCATACAGTCAGAGGTACCCAATTAGAGGTACCCAGTAGATTATCGAGTGATTCTTGAGTGATTTGAGCAAGAACGTAACCAAGTGATTCTCGAACACAATCAGAAGTACCCAGTAGATTCTGAAGCTACCCAGTCAATTTCGAACACAAACAAAGAACAACGTGGTCCAAACCAGAGCCGGCCCTGGGGTAAGCCCAACAAGACCCCGGGCTTGGGCAACCCACCCTCCAATGGGCAACCAACCAAAAAAAAAAAAAAATCCTAAGTATGTAATAAATATTTAAGTTAGCCAAAGATAACGGTGAGGAAAAATGGCCCAGCAGTAAAGGGCTTGGTTCCTGCCCCTTCTCGCGCGCAAGTTCGAGCCACAGGAGCTCCTTTATTTATTTTTTACTCCTTTTTTTAACTCCTTTTAGCCGAAAGGTGATGACTTCCTATGAGCTAGCCGCCCATGAAGGATATTTCATGCTTGGTTCAATTTCAGCTGTTTTTGGATGGGCTATACATAGAACTGAACTCATGTATTTTCAACTCCATTTTGCTTCGTGTACACAGAGCATTTTTGGTATATGGTGCGCTTATTGTTTGGCTCATTCGTTATGTATTTTTATAATAGCAATTAAGCTTTTTTTTTTCTTTGTTCAAGCTACAAATAGGGGTGTACGGCTATACACTCTACCCCAAAATAGTTACGTATGCTTTTTAACACCCTTTTTTATTTTTCCAGATCAGTAACTTTTTTTTTCTGTTTGAGTTACAATTTTTCTTGATAACCATACCAAAATTTCTCATGCTAGCTTAAGCCTCCCAACTAGATTTTTCTCCCCCTAACCCTCATATTTTCATCCGTAGATTTTTGCAAATTTCAAATTAATTGAACTTTGGTGCATCCCTATTAAGTACTCTCTTGATTGTTCTTGATTAGATTATTCTGAAGACCAAAATTCCTATTCAATTTTAGGGCTCCAATTAATAATTACTCCTAAAATGTTTGAAACCTTATAGTTTTACTATTATTTTATAAATTGTTGGTACAACAGAAGAAATTTTCAGAAATTTTCAATTTTTGGGGGTGTCATCGATCACATTTTCCTTGGATTAAAATCAGGAATGGCATATCCAGACATATAGCAATAGTAGTGGTGGTGGCGATAGTGGTGATTAATTGTGGTCGTGGTGGTGGTAGTAGCAGATTCTCAAAAAAATTGAAGGACAATTTGAGATTTTCGTGAACAAAATTCAAATCTCATAATAGAAAAATCTAGCAACGGAAAAAAGCAATAGGCCTGACAGGCAGCAGTGCGCATTTAGTATGTTTATAATAGAACAGAGTGAGGTTTCTGTGTAACCATTTTTTTTTTTTTTTTTTTTTTTTTGACTTGTATTTTTTTTTTCATGGTTTAATAGAAAGGGGCATCCAAGCTAGGGCTCGGGCTTGGGCAACCCAAACATTAGGGCCGGCCCTGGTCCAAACTCAACTCATCGCGGTCGTTGGTCACTTACTAGATGTCGTCGGTGGTCGGTAGAGGTCAACAACGGATGGATGGCGGTTGCCGGATGTCGAGCTCATATGGTGAGAAAACCCAGTAGAAATGGAGAGAGAGAGAGAGAGAGAGAGAGAGAGAGAGAGAGAGAGAGAGAGAGAGAGAGAGAGAGAGAGAGAGAGAGAGAGAGAGGAGGAGGAGGAGGAGGAGGAGAGAAGAAGACAGTGGCATTTTTGCAATTAAGTGGTCTGACCTTCCGTGTGTTTTATCCGGGACTGTTTAGTCCCCCCCCATGGGATAATATAATACCCCACATATAGGTACTAAATTAGTCCCGGGATTAGTAATCCCATATGCTTTTTGGGAACCAAACGCGGGATTGTGCAGGATTAGACTGGTGTTATTCTATCCCAGCCTTCTAATACCCGAATCAAACGAGGCCTGGGTATTATTTAAAAGACAGGATGAAATCATAAAGATTCAAATCTTATAAGATGGAATCATAAAGATAATATTGTAATATGATGTCTAATTAACTCTCACTTATTATTATGCCTAGATTTTAGTTCCCTTAGTTACATTTTTTCGAAATAGTTAATGAATCAACATAAAAGAACCTTTCTGTAAATTTTTTTTTTTTGACAAATGAACAACTAAATTTTACTACTAGTTTTCTTACATAATTCTTTTGTCAAATCCTTTGTCTAATGAACACTTACAAGAAAATTTAGGGAATTGATATTGGTACTCTCCATTTTGTCTCGCTTAGGTGAAATTACTAAACCACCCTAGTTCATTATAATTACATTTTTCTTCTACTATCAAAATACAATGGTGGTTTAATATCTTCAACTAACATAGACAAAAAAAAAAAAGTGTAAATATTAAAATGGGGAGTGCCACTATCAATTGCCAATTTTTTTTTCTTTTTTTCATTACAGCTTAGCTTTGTAAAGGTCTCCGCCTATCGCCGGCGACAGTTTGTACGGGGGCGACTTCACACACAATGAATTTCTACCTCTTTCTCTAAAAAAAAGAAAGGAAGAGAAAGGGAGAGAGAATTTAAAAATTTTCTCTTCCTTTGTTTGGTTCTACAAAAAGAGGAAGAAAAATATTCAAATTCATATTTAACTTTCCTTCCATTTTCTCTTCAATTTTCCCTCTAATTTCCTTCTTAATTATTTTTCCTTATTTTCTCTTTCTTTCCCTAACTTCCAAACACAGTATTTTACCAAAGACCTTTGCTGCACAATCCGGATCGTGAGCGATGAATTATCCCCTTTTGAGAGATCCAACCGTCAATTCATTATCCATCTAATATGCCAATTTGCTATCCAGTCGTCTGTTGTCTGTTCTAGCAAAAGAAACAAACAGAAGAGAGGAGAGAGAGAGAGAGAGAGAGAGAGAGAGAGAGGGGACGAAGACGATGATCCAGTTTTGTGCAATCAGTCCCATGGAATCAGCTAATTACCAAAAAGGTAATCTTCTCTCTCTACCTCCAGACCCTTCATCTTGTTCACTTCCTACTGGGACTGTCAATCTGTTTTGTTGCCATTCTCACGCTAGAAACCCTAGTTCTACTCCTTCTGCGACTGTCTTCAATCAACAAAAACACCAACCCATATCGAGAAAACAGCGTTATGTGGGGGCCGATAATCTCCGAGAAGCTGAATTGTTCCTCAATCAGATGCCCCAAATGCAACCTCTGCCACCCATTTATGAAATCACCAAGGCGTTAGCTACTGTTACGGCAGCTGGTAAGTACAGCACGGCTCTTTCTCATTTTAACGAGTTGCAGTTGCTTGGAATTCAGCTAGATTTGTATACCTTCAACATTGCAATTAACTGTTACTGTCACATAAATCAAGTTGGTTTTGGGTTCTCTCTGTTAGGCAGAATCTTCGAACTTGGTTATACACCTAATGTTGGTACCTTCAACACCCTGTTAAATGGACTTATTATACAAGACAAAGCCGCTGAGGCCATGGAGTTATTTGAGAAAGTAGTGGAAAGGGGTGAAATCAAACCCGATGTGGTTATGTATGGAACGATTATTAATGGGCTTTGCAAAAGGGGAAACACCGGAGCGGCTACTAGGTTGCTTAGGATCATGGAAGAGGGAAGTTGTAAACCTAACACTGTAGCGTATAACATGATCATTGACAGTTATTGCAAGGGTAGAATGGTCGATGATGCTTTGAACCTCTTTTTCGAAATGAAAGAGAAAGGCATTCACCCAGATGATGTTACTTGTACCTCTTTGATCCTTGGCTTATGTAACCTTGGCCGGAGGAAGGAGGCTACAAGAATGTTTAGAGAAATGTTGGATATTGGTATTTCTCCGGACATCCTTACATTCAATGTCATGGTTGATGCACTTAGCAAGGAAGGGAGAGTTTCTTTTGGGTTCTCTCTTTTAGGCAGCATCTTCAAGCATGGTTATACACCTGATGTTGGTACCTTCAGCACCCTGTTAAATGGACTTATTATACAAGATAAAGCCGCTGAGGCCATGGAGTTATTTAAGAAAGTAGTGGAAAGGGGGGAAATCAAACCCGATGTGGTTATGTATGGAACAATTATTAATGGGCTTTGCAAAAGGGGAAACACCGGAGTGGCTACTAGGTTGCTTAGGATCATGGAAGAGGGAAGTTGTAAACCTAACACTGTAGTGGATAGCATGATCATTGACAGTTATTGCAAGGGTGGAATGGTGGATGATGCTTTGAACCTCTTTTTCAAAATGAAAGAGAAAGGCATTCCCCCAAATGTTGTTACTTATACCTCTTTGATCCTTGGCTTATGTAACCTTGGCCGGAGGAAGGAGGCTACAAGAATGTTTAGAGAAATGTTGGATATTGGTATTTCTCCGAACATCCTTACATTCAATGTCGTGGTTGATGCACTTAGCAAGGAAGGGATGACAAAAGAGGCTAAGGAAGTTATTGATGGGATGATTCAAAAAGGTGTGGATGCTGATGTAATCACGTACAACACTTTAATGAATGGATATTGTTTGCAACGCCAGATGGATGAGGCAATGAGATTGTTGAATACCATGGTGGATATGGGCATTCAACCTGACGTTTGTAGCTATAACATCTTAATTGATGGATATTGCAAGAATATGAAAATAGACGGGGCCATGACTCTTTTTAATGAAATGAAAGAGAAAGGCATACCCCCAGATTTTGTTACTTATAACTGTTTGATTCATGGCTTACGTAGATTTCGCCGGTGGAAGGAGGCAAAGAGAATGTTCAGAGAGATGTTGGATATTGGTAATTCTCCAGATGGATGAGGCAATGAGATTGTTGAATACCATGGTGGATAAGGGCATTCAACCTGACGTTCGTAGCTACAACATCTTAATTGATGGATATTTCAAGAATATGAAAATAGACGGGGCTATGACTCTTCTTTAAGAACTGAAAGAGAAAGGCATACACCCAAATTTTGTTTCTTATAACTGTTTGATTCATGGCTTACGTAGATTTGGCCGGTGGAAGGAGGCTACGAGAATGTTTAGAGAGAGGATATTGGTATTTCTCCAGATGTCACTACTTCAAATGTCTTTGTGGATGCACTTACCAAGGAAGGGAATGCAAAAGAGGCAGAGCAAGTAATTGAACTTCTGAAGGAGATGGAACTTGATCCTAAGTCCTGATAGTAATACTTATGGTATGCTGTTGGATTGGCTTCGCAAGACTGTGCATACAGATGAAGCATTTGTTTTTGTTTCACATGATTGAAAACAGAGGTTTTGGTATAAATGTTGTTGTTTATACTCCTCATTGATGCATTTTGCAAAAATAAAAACCTTGGTACTGCGAGGGATCTGTTCATTAAACCTTCGTCGAAGTGGTTGCATGTTGATGTTAAGACAGAATATTATGATACAAGGTCTCTGCGAAGAAGGCTTTCTGGATGAAGCTGAAGAGTTTTCTGTGAAAATGAACCGAATGGTTTCTTGCGTGATAGTGTCACCTACAGCCCCTTCGTTGCGGGGTTTCTTGATCAACAGATGTTTTTATGAGGCTCTTGCTTGATAATGTTTCTTGTACTGAAGTCTAAAAGACAGGATCCTGCTTCTCAAAAAGTATTAACAAGTTCTTGTCCATTGATGGACATGTAAGTCGGTAGATTTTATAAATTTCTTTGGCTTAGAAGATAAAGTTTTGTCTCTAAATTATGTATTTATTTATATGTGACTCTTTTATATGTGACACTGTTTTGCTTTTGTTTGTTCTTATTTGTTGCTTTGTAATTGCAAATTTGCAATGTGATTCTTAACTGCTTATCACCTTTTGAAGCGGAAAAAATTGTTCTCTTTTCTGAACATTGATGCTCCCTGTTTTCCATTTTATTTGTCCCCTCTGTTGAGAAATCTCAAATTTTTCTTCTTGGTCTTTCTTCTCTTGTTGCTGCCATGAGAAGCTTTATGCACCTCCATAGTTAAGCCTCTTACTTGGACTACTAAATTCAAAAGGCACACTGGCTGGCATTAGCAGAAGAATAGAAATTCTAACTTCCAAGGCCTTTTACCATTTCCACAGTTAGGAGGAAAGATAGTTTGGGACATCTCTTAGAATTTGACAAAAATCCTATCTACTTTGTAGGGGAGGGTTTTTTTTTTTGCTGGTAAAATTCATTTTTTCACAAGCAAAACAACAAACAGGACAATGTCCTTTACAAACTAACCTTGCTGCACCAAAAAAAAAAAAAAGGGAGCAGAAATAGAAGAAAATAAAACAAAACTCCCATAAGCGTGTCCTAACAGCTGTAGAGAAACACCCCCCCCCCAATTCAAACAAATGCATTTACTTGTAGTAGAGTAGTGGAACATTTTCCAGGAACTAAATCTGGCTCTAACACCTGCAATTATCTTATCAGTCACCCCTTTTACATCCTTCACATCTCTGCCAAACACCCTAGTATTCCTCTCCAACCAAATGTTATACACCGAGGCAGCCATCGAAAGCTTGTAAACTTCTGCTTGGATAGAGAAATGCTTACAGAAAGACATAGCCCAGCTCAGCTCCATATTCCAGTTTCCAACCCCTCTACTTAACATATTTCTTTGCAGCAAAGATCCCCAGATTTCCTCTGAGGAAGCACATTCAAAAAATAGATGTTGATGGGATTCCAGGCCTGATTACATAGCACACAGCTACCATAGATATTCATTCCCCCATGCCCTCAATCTATTCTTAGTAGCAAGCTTCCCCAAACAGCATAACCAGCAAATAAAAGCCCACTTAGGTACCTTACAAGGGAACCACACAACTGAAGCCCATGGCACTTTCCACCACATAGCCTCATAGCTACCATAGATATTCATCTCTCTCAGAATTGGGCAAGAAATTGCTAGGGGTATGACCAACAATCTGTTGAGTATTTCGATTCCTCTGTCTTGGCCAGCTCCAACTATTATGAACTATTGTAGTTCTAACTTTGGCAGATAGAGAATGCCCCAAATGGAAACCACCTCCTCCCCAAGAGTCATAAAAAAAGGACCCATTAGGTGCCAATTATCAAGCCAAACCCAAGTGCTTTCCCAATGCCCAATAAAATGTTTCACCATACCTTGACCCAAAGCTCTCAGTTTCAGCAGCTTCATATTTCAATCTAGTTGAAATCAGGGGAAGACCTAAATAATTGGCTGGAATGAAACCCTCAGTGATCGGCAGAATGCTAATTGATTAAGGATGTCCTCCTTAACAGCTTTAGAAACCCCCTGAAAAGAAGAACATACTCTTCTGCAGGTTAGGCTTCAATTCAGAGAGATGGAAAAACTCATCAAGAGCACTTTTGATTACAGCAACTGAAAGACAATCAGCTCCAGCCAACAAGAAAAGGTCATCTGAAAAAGCGAAATGGGAAATAAGGAGAATACCACATCTTGGATGGTAAGTAAAAGAACCCTCAGCAATCTCTCTTCAAGATAGAGTAAAATCCCTCCCTTACCAAAAGAAAGAGGCAGGGAGAGATAGGATCGCCCTGCCTTATCCCTTTCTCACACTTAAAGAAGCCCTCAAGCTGACCATTAACAACCACAGAAAATCTAGCAGAAGTAATTACTCACTGCTCAACCCAAAATATACTGAAGTGGAAACTCCGTAGTATGCATGACATCAAAAAGGAACTCCCAAATCAAAGGCCTTCATGAGGTCTATCTTGATGGCACATTGAGCAAGGGCTGAGTTCCTGTGATACTAACCAGTTCTTGCATGAGTAAGATGTTATCAGATATAGCTCTCCCCTTCACAAGTAGCTTGGGACACATCAATTAGATGACGAGGAAGGACTGGCTTACACTTATAAGAGACATTAGAACATGCAATGGGTCTGACATCCTTCATAGACTGGGGACAACCAATCTTGGGAACTAAAGTTAAGGCAGTGGCGTTCCAATCCCTTGGCATATACACCCAGAAACAGAAAAAGACTTGATAGCAGCAGTGACATCCTGACCAACCACACTCCAGTTCTTCTGATAAAATCTAGCATTGAATCCATCTGCCCAGGCAATATAAAATACGACTAATTAAACTCTGTCAACATATCTCCATTGATAGAAAACATGGCAAGCTTAACTTCCTCCGCTGAAATACTCTGGATCAACCCACCCTTAAAATCATTTGGAACATCAGAAGAGATAAGAAAATATGAAGAACTCCATTATTGATCAAATTTAGTACCAAGCAACTTTTGATAGAACCTCAGAATTTCAGTTTTTATAGCCTCTGAATCCTCCAATCTATTCCCCTCCTCATCACAAATTGAAAGTATCTTGTTTCTCATTCTACTACTAGCAACTTTCTTATGGAAAAACTTGGTGTTACTATCCCCCATTGCCAACCACCTAACTCTAGACTTCTGCCAACGAAAAGCTTCTCAGCAGTACTAAGATCTGTATGTCACCAAACACTCCTTTTCCTTGTTTTGTAAGTCCAAGTCATATGGAGAACCAGCACATAAAATTTTGTTAAGTCCTCCTTAGCAGCCAGCTCTCTCCTCACTATGAGTGTAAAACACTTTATTGAGACCCTTTAACAAGGCCTTGAGCCCTCTAAGCTTCTTATAAACCCTAGACATAGGAGAAGCAGCGCTGTTACAATATATTGCCCAGCCTTGTTGAAGAATGGCACCAAACTCACTGTGGTTCCTCCAGAAATTGAAAATTTTAACAGAAATAACAACTGGACTGTGATCAGAAACTTCAGGAGCCAAAACAAGAGTCTCCGGTTCAGTAAACTTACTCTGCCAAGGAGAATTCACAACAGCGGAACAGCCCGATCAATCCTACTTCTGACATTACCCAGCCCACCTCTCCGGTTAGACCATGTAAACCTTAGAGTTCAGGTCCTCCATGTCAACATCTTCCGAACACAAGTTAAATTCATAACCTGCATCAACATCAAAGCTGTGAACATCAGATTTCTCCGATTGTCTTCTAACAGCATTAAAATCATCAGAAATAATCCAGGGATTAGAGCCAATTGAACCTTGGAGGGCCCTCAACTCATTCCATAGGCTTCTCCTACCAACAAGCTAATATTGCAAAAACAAAAAACTACAAATCCAGTATCACAGTGCAAGCAATCAACTGGTCAGAAAAATGGATTACATTTACCTTAGGCCCTTGAGAATCGCAACTCAGGATAATACTAGCCACAGAACAATTCCTAATATTATGAGCAAAATCCCAACCTATTGGCAGACAATTTCTCATAGTCTTATCCAAATTTTCGGTCTTACCTCAGCCTCGACAATTCCAAGAAGGCAAGAAGTGGCAATTTATGAGTGACAATAGTCTTCCTAACTTCTGCTTGTTTAGAAGGGCCTACCTTGATCATCTCTTCTTAGGTTTCCCTTCTCAACCTTCTCATCCCTGACGTAGTCAAAGCCTCAAAAACAGCATCAGGATCAGTTTTACCAATGCAAAAGACGAGCAATTTTCATATAAAAAAATTCCATCACTGAAGACGAGCAGTGGAGTGACAGTTACAAGTGCCCAAATTGTTGCAACAAAGTAATGAGCTTGTCTGTGGTATCGATCCAACAAGAGCACGAAAGGATGTGCCACCAGCATTAGCACAAAAGGAAAAATGGCAACAACAGCAGTAACATTTAGAGTACTTCTGTGATTGACTACCAAGAGGTAAGCCTATCAACATAGCACGATTCGTAATTTTAAGGGTGTTGCTTGTATCTTCTTGAAGTTGCGTGCATGACTATACTAGATATTCTAATCTTTGTAACACTGGCAGAACGGTCTCACTTTCGGCTACTTATTCATTTACTTTGGTCTTCAGATTGTTTAGCGGAGTGAGCATCTGTTCTTGTGCTGTCGCAGTTTAACTCACTCCGCTAATCAAACAATACAAACCAAATGTACTTCTGTTCTTCTAAAAAAGGTTCCGCCCCTTCTCACGCTCTAGGACAATACTGGGGCTGGCCCTAACATTTTCGGGACCCTAAGCGTGCTTTAACAATGGGGCCTTTTTAACAATTGTGTATATATTTGTTGTTCGAGACAATGGTCATAAATGCCTCATGGTGCAGTGGTGCTTTGCGAAGAATAGCATTTATTAATCTAAGGTCGCATGTTCCAATCATGGCGTCGGTAGTAGAAGGTGTTATTTTGAATATTTTCGATGTATATTGGTATAAAAAATGTAGATGGGAAGAATTGAACATCAGACCTAATGGATAGAACATGATAAATTTACTACTAAACCACAATAACCCAGTTTGCAAAACAATTGGCATACTTAATATATAATATATTCTACAATTCGGGGGCCCTATTATTGGGCCAAAAACAAGGAGTCCTAAGAGGCGGCTTGGTTGACTTATGCCCAGGGCTGGCCCTGGACAATAGACAGTTAAACTTCCTACTTATCAAATCAGGGTTTTCACTTTACAGGCATAAAAATCGCATATAATAATTGAAATTCTAACTGGTGACAGAAACCTCATCGATGGTGTTGAACCTACACTTAATTAGAAACTTTTTCTGGTTTACAGTCTAGCATCTCACCCAGACTTGTATGTTGTTTCGTTTCAAAAGCTTTTGCCTGGACTCCAATCTTTTCTTTAAAGCATGCCGAAAAAAGTCAGGATAATCAGCGGCTTCTTCAATTCGTCTCCCCATTACCTCTACCAAAAACCAGATGCGTCAACCCCAAGGTGTTGACAAAGTGGTCTTGCCTATATCAGACTGCTTCAAAAGCTCACCCTATGCAACCCACCCGAATATTCATGGATACATCGTCCTCTTATACTAATATTCGAACCCCTTTGTTCGAACAGAGGATCCATTGATTTTTGTTAGTCAGGCCCACACCAAAACCACACCCCTCTAAGGCAATCATAATGTAAAATATTGGCGTTCGATAGTTCCAATTCCCTGCTTAAAAAAAGGAGATAATTGATCATGTGAGCATCTGATTTTGCACAGATTTTCCTTCACAGCTATCCGGTTTAAACGACTTTCGAAATAACTACTGATCCTCACTATTGCTGATGCGCTAGTTGGAATTGAACCAATCCCCTTAGTTTCATATTGATAGACCTAACTTTCCAGCAAGTCCAGCCTCCAAGAGCAAGCATCACTGTTTACGAAGTCCTTCAACTCAAAGACCTCGATCAATCTTGGCCGATTGCCTAACAGAGAACAAATTTACAAGAACAAAGTTAAATGATCATAGCGCTGCCCAAGCAGTTATGCAAATACCTGCAAAAAAATTTCAAGAAACAGTCGCCTGGTAAGTAGTATACAACCTTATAAAACACAATGATAGCTTGGCACTGAGCCTCAAATTTACTGATTCCATAGATATTTTAGTATACACTCAATGCAGGTTACTGATGTAAATAGGAAAGGAAAAAAAACTTGAATAAAAACATGCAAGTGTAAATTACTTGACTAGTTGGCTTTTTCTTTTCTCAATTGTCCGCACTACACAGATTTTATAGGAAACAACTCCTTTTGGGGACCATTAGGAAGTGAATCAAGGGTTGCACGACATCGTTCATCCACCAAGACAAGATGTAGCAACATTGAAGTTACCACTTCGTTTGGCAACAAGTTTCGACAACGCATGTCTCTCAAAGCCTCCATTGCTCGGTCAATTTCATTTTCTCTAAGGAAACCCAGAATGACAGTATTGAATGAAATGGAGTCAGGAGGGCAACCCTTATCTTCCATTTGCAAGAGCAATTCGTAGGCCTCTGATAACATTCCATTCTTGCAAAGGCCATTGATCATTATGTTATAGGCCACTATATCAGGGACCAAGCCCCTCTGTGGTAACTCATCAAACCTTTTCCTTGCCTCCTCTAGTTTACCAGCTCTGCACATTCCATCAATGAGTATGCTGAAAATTTCAATACAAGATTCAATTTCTTCACATCGAACAGACTCAAACAGATCTAATGCCTCCCCAATATGCCCGTTTTTGCATAACCCAGCTAACATAACAGAATATGCACGTAAATCTGGAGATAGGCCGCAAACTTGCATCTCCTTGAATAGTCCTTTGGCGGTTTTAACACTCCCTATATCGCATAGTGCTCCAACAAGAGTGTTATAAGTCACAGTTGTGGGTTTCAAGCTCTTTTCATGCATTTCCCGAAAGAGACAGAGAGCATTATCTACCATCTGATGCTTGCAGTACCCATTAATCAGGATATTGAAAGTCGTGACGTTGTGCTCTAAACCCTTTTCAGCAATCAATTTGAAAATTTCCGCTGCATCATCCAACTCGCCAATCATAGAAAACCCATAGATCAGAGAATTGTAAGTATAAATGTTGGGCTCCATGCCAAGGTGAATCATCATTCGAAATAACTTGTAAGCTTCTCCGACCTTTCCCTTTTTGGAGAGACAATCTATTAGGATAGTTAATGTTACAACATCAGGTGAAAAACCTTGCCCAACCATATGATTAAAAATTGTTGTAGCTTCTTTCCAGAAATCCAACTGGCAAAAACCATGAATTAAGGAATTATAAATGACTGTGTCTGCTGCAATTCCTTGACTCGCCATTTCATTGAAAAAGTTTATAGCTTCCGTCAGCCTACCTAATTTACACATACCATTAATCAAAGAACTATAGGTTACAACATCAGGGGGAACGTTCACCTCCTTCATTCCAGAAAACATTTCCACTGCTTCGGTAATTAACCCATCTTTGCATAGGGAACTAATGATCGCATTATAAGTAAGCACATTTCCCTTGCCATTCCTCTTTAACATCTTCCTATGCAACTCAATAGCAAGACCCGTCTCGCGAATTTTACACAATCCGTTAACAAGTATCCCGCACGTGTATACACTGCCTCCAAAACCCTCTTCAGACATTTTATCGAACACCTTAACAGCATTCAAAACATCGCCCGCCCTGCACATACCATGAATCAAAGTACGAACTGTTACCGAATCCGGCACAAAGCCCCTCTTTAAAATCTGCCCAAACACACCAAAACCACAATCCACATCACTCAAATGAAAACAACAGTTGATCAAAATATTCAGTGTGTACAAATCAGGTCCAATGCCTACAAAACACATCTTCCTGTTCAAGGAAACCACTTCTAAATAGCAATCAAGTTTCGCCATGGACCCGAAGATATGGTTGAATGTATCGATCGATGGGGTGGGTTGCATTTGAATCAACTTATGAAAGTAGTCCAAGGCATCAGCAAGGTTAATTCTATTCGATTTACATTGCTCTCTGACGTAGTATTCGAACCTGTTGGGATGATACGAGATGATGTTTGCCGGACATTTGGGTTTTGGGATAGAAATCCGAGAGGATAGAACAGTACAATGGTTTGCATTTCTGAGCTGCATATGCTTGAAGAAAAAAAATCGCGACCTTTTTCAACATTGCCGTTGTGTGTTGTCAATGGCCATTAATACTAGTTGGATGATGGGTCTCACTGTGGAGAAAATTTTGTGCGCGGATTGGGTAGGGACCCCGCCACCCAATCCGAGCCAACCAAACATGTTTTGCACCGCCCAAATTTGAGGGTGTAAATTTGTCCCCAAAATTTACAAAAAATCTCACCCTCAAATTTGAGCTTTCTAAAATACATTTGGACGGCTTGGATTGGGTGCTGTGCAACACGTGTCCCTACCCAATCCGCACACAAAATTTTCTTCTCACTATGATTATCGATTTTTTTTTTTTGGTGTCGAGAGAAGACAGCGACGTGATGCCAAGCACGGATCTCATTGGACAACTCAAATTTCTCCCACTCTCTCTCCTCTTTCTCTCTCCTTTTTCATTTTTCAAAATTTGGGCCACCTAAAGAGTTTTGGACCGTCGTATTGTGCGCTTCGACACCAGAAAAATTCTCATGATTATCTCACTCTCTCCGTACAAATACGGCTTGATTTGTAGTATTGTTAACCCCAATTTTTTTTGAACTGAGAATCAATGTCAACACTTCAGACCCTTAAGTTTTGTATGTCACAAGTTTAGTCCATAGCATTCTTAACGGTTGAGCCAAGAAAAACAAAGAAAGCAAAATTATGAGCGAGTCAACAACAACGAGTACGTGAGAGGGATCTAGGAAGCAAGGAGGGAGAAGGCTATGTTGGGAGTGCAGATAACCACGCAGTAGCGCTACCAAGGTTTTGGGGTAGCGCTACCCAGGACCTAATTTGTGAACAGAGTGTTTTGGAGCGCTACAGGTTTTTCCATGTAGCGCTACCGAGAGCCTTATATGCTTTTAGGGTTTTCGGCCGACTGTGTTTTTGTAAGTGTTGTGTAACAGTTTTCAGAGCGAGAAAACTAGAGAGAGGCAAGAGAAAACCAATCTCAGAGAGATTGTGAGAAGACTTGTACTCGTTGATTCGATTTCATAGTGGACTGGTGTGGCTCTCGTGGTTTTTCCTCACGTTGAGGTTTTCCACGTATATCTTGTGTCTTGCTTTTTCTTTCCGGTTTTTCATTACGCACTTATTTGTTTGTCTATTCTGTGATTCATTGTTCCCAAGATCCGTAGGGGCGTTGTAGGATTGAACAGGTGTTCGTTGTTAGTCCATAACAGGCTAAACGACACAACATTATAGAGTTTGACCTCGTCGAGGGAATCTATGAATGAGGTTGCTAATAGCTACAAGTATGGGAAAGCTCGCTATTCATAAGAAGATGATTAACTTAAGGGAGGTGGCGTCTCTATTCTAAAAATCGAAAAGCGTGATCCACTGCCTTAACTAGGTTCTAGGTGCTGAATTAGGCATCGAGACGATTAGTTGCCTGGCGGGATTAGGAGGGCACCAATAGGCTAGGCGGATGAATGAGATTAGGTGGCTATATAGATGGGATTAATCAAAGAATTAAGCGGCTAGGCGGATTAAACGTATTTTTGCAAATGTAAGGAGTTATGTGTTTTGATAATATACCATGGGGGGTTTTAGTGTAGTTAAAATATAATAATACTTACTATGCACTTTGCGATATAAACTTTTATAAACGTGAATGGATTAAATATGATATATACATCTACAAAAGACAACATAGAGTGCAATTACGTGTAATTTAATTTTTTTTGTGCAATTTGTCGTTATAATTTATTACATGGGTAAGGAGGCAATGAAACTCGATCCCGGGATGCAGTGTGCAACATCCAAGAGTTCTACCGCATGAGCTAGTCACCACTTGCTATGCAAGCTCTATTTTATTGTGAAATTATGTGTATCATTTTTGTGGCAAGCTCCTCTGTCTCTTGCACCAAACAGTTTTGTCTAAAAGTTTTGTTCCTAGGTTTCTGAAAGAGATTCGGAGTTTCAGAGGGTCTTGAGAAGAGCTTTGAAGCAGTTCTTTTCCGACTTTGCCACTCTTAATCACGAAAACAACCTTCTTATATACACTCTCAAGATTTTCTCAACTGGCAGCCAGAGCATCGCTAGCGGGCAAGTGCTGGAAAATAAATGTTAGGTTAATAATAGATTTGAGATGAGAGCATTGAAAATTTGTAGCTAGTCCGTAGTTAGGCTCTGGTGTTGTTTTGTTTAGGTTGTTTTTTTTTGCCAAAACAGCCAAATAAAGTATGAGAATATCAACACACCAACAAGGAAACATGAAGCACAAGGATTTACGTGGTTTTCCCTCAAGCACAAAGCTCCAGAAGTACATCCACGGGAAAGAGCAAGAGGATTCACTAAAAATGGAAGAAATACATAGAGCCGCCCATATGCGTAGCTCTAACTTGAAGCATCCACATGGTATATAGGGACAAATCTTCGAGGCGCGACTCACAGAGCTTCGATGTCTCAAATACATAAGAGACACACATCACACTCCCTAATATCCAAATCCCTTGAAAAGACCATTAATGGAACTACTAAGAAACCCTAGCCTTAACACTCTATGGGGAACACATGGGCGCTCCCTCTAAGGATTTATTCAGGAAGTCCAAACCCTAACAATCGCCAAGGTTGCTATTTATAAGAAAGTACAAAAAATTAGGTCAAAACCCTCTTTAAAAATGAGTAGCCGCGCACATTTAGCAGTGGTCCGGACCACGGTAGTTGCAACCTTCTAGAACCTTAATCAACCTGTGGTATGGACCATAGACACCATGGTCTAGACCATGGATACTGCGATCATCTTTTTGCACTCAATTTTGTACCTTTCTTGGAATGTTTTGAGTTCAAGGTATATCTCCAACAATCTCAACCTTGACTTGAATTCTCTTTCAAGCCCACGAGGTAGTGCAATCCTCTTACGACCCGTATAAATTAATTTAGAGATTTTTAGTATAAATTATTTATTTATCGTTAAGGATAAATTAGAGTAATTAGCTAGACAATTATCTAGTAAAGATAATTTTATTTATAAAAAAAAAAAATCTCTCTAATGTTTATCCTAAGTCTCCCTTATCACTTCATTTTTTCCTATAAGTCTCCTTCTTCACCAACAATTCCCCTTTCACCAAAAGTCATCACTTTGACTTCCATAAGAGTCCAAAAATTGCTCCAACTTTATCTCTTCCTCCTCATCAGCCATACACTCCCTCTTTCTCCCCCCTAAAAACTCTCTTTCTCAATCTCCTATTGGTTGACAACTACATCACTTTGTTTCTCCTTTTATATAAATCATTCTTCTCCTCAAAAATAAAGTTCGACACTTTTTCCTCTTGATTATTTTCACCAGGTTCTTCATCTCTCTTTTCCTCTTTCTCTTTATCAATTATTTTAATTTTGTTGACTATTCAAACACCACTTCACTTCTTTATTTTTCTCTTCTTAGAATTAATTGATTTTCAATTTCTCTCCTTTCACCCACACGCTGCAAATCTTTCTCACTTTAATTTTTCTAGTTTCAGCATAATATTTACGGTCATTGAAGTTCTTGATTTTTCCGTTCTTCGCGTTAAGTCATCGGAAGAAAGATAGGGTTTTCGAAACTTAACTTTTAGTACTTAGGAATACTGTTTACATGATTCATGTGTATATTATATACTGTGTGGTGAATAAAAAAGTTATAGTTTCGAATAGTTTCTGTGGAAATTGAATCGTTAATGATCGTGTGATTGGAGTTGTGCGAAAAGTAAAAAAAAAAAGAAGTGAAGTATGTGTACAGTTTCTGTTTTTAAAATATTCGGATCATTTCGGGTCAGAACCGAGGAAAACCCATAACTGAAGAGTTGTAGATCTCAAATAATTAAGCAACTTTCATATAGAACTCGTCGCAATCTGAGATTCATAGAATTAGTTACGATTTTACAAAGTTGGCTGAACTACACAGTTTCGAGACAGTTTCACTGTTTGACTTAAAACACTATTTTGCTCCGTTTAGGATTGGATTTAGGCTTCGATCAAAGCAGTGAACTTATGTTAAATTTGATGAACTATTTTACTGTAAAATTTCGTGATTTTGGGAACCCGTTTGCTATTTTTGGTGACTGGAAAGATAAGTGACATGTTTGGCACATGTTATTCGATTTCATTATTAAACCTTTAGTTACAGGCTGTAATTAGACGCATGTAATGATTTGGCTTACTGGTAATATTAAACCCTTTATCATGTGTTAATTAATTCGTGATTAATTAAATAAACGGTTAAAAGATGTGTGGTTGTTTATCGAATGTGGGGATGAGACGTTGTATCCAATATGGGTCTTGAGCCAATTATCGCAATATACTCCCAGGGGTATTGAGCCGTGCCATGGGCCTGGAGAGTTAGGTATGGTGGACGGGAGACAATAGATTGTTTGTATTGTGGATGGGAACCGATATCGGATAGCCTTATGAATTGGTATGAGATACCGAATTCATGAGGTGCATGAGGTTTGGGTTTTGAAACCTCGAGATTGATGATGAGAGTGTTGAATCTACTGAATCCACTATTTTTAAGACATGTTGTGATAATCGGGCTGTTCTATGCTTTAAAATTTATGTTTTATATGTTTGACTGCTGCATGAGTAATCTTTTGTAAATGGGTAGTTTCGGTACCCTATTGAGTGTAATTTTACCACTCACGGTGTTACTTTTGTGGCCCTAGCGTCCCCAATGCCAGGTACAGAAGGAGAGGAAAAATCGTCTGCTGAATTCGAGGCGATGGAGTAGATATGTGGGGATCAAGTGGCGGACCCGTAGCTTTATCAGTAGGGATTTAGCTAGATTGCTCTGTCCTTTATTTTAGTTGAAATTTTAATAAATGTTTAAGTTTTTTAGACTATTAGAATTTAATTCCTTTCAGTTGTAATAAGTTGGTTACTTTTAGTTTTTCGTCAAAAATTTTAAGTACTCTTTGATATTTTTAATGAAGTTGACATTTTTATTTAAATAAATTATGAAATTTATTTATTAACGTACCCAATTTTCGAGGCGTTACAACTTGGTATCAGAGCCTAGGTTTGCGATTACCTCAAGACCTTGTGTAATGGGTTAACTGATTTTTCTGCTATGTGTTAAGTATAAGTAGTATATCCTACGTAATAAATAAATTGGTATGAGATACGTTAATAAATTGGTATGCGATTACCAAGTTGTAATCGCAAACCTAGGCTCTGATACCAAGTTGTAACGCCCCAACAATTGGGTACGTTAATAAATAAATTTCATAATTTATTTAAATAAAAATGTCAACTTCATTAAAAATATCAAAGAGTACTTAAAATTTTTGACGAAAAACTAAAAGTAACCAACTTATTACAACTGAAAGGAATTAAATTCTAACAGTTTGAAAAACTTAAACATTTATTAAAAGTTCAACTGAAATAAAGGACAGAGCCATCTAGATAAATCCCTACTGATAAAGCCACGGGTCCGCCATTTGATCCCCACCTATCTACTCCATCGCCTTGAATTCAGCAGATGGCTCTTCCTCTCCTTCTGTACTTGGCGTTGGGGACGCTAGGGCCACAAAAGTAGTACCGTGAGTGGTAAAATTACACTCAATTGGGTACCGAAACTACCCCTTTACAAAAGATTACTCATGCAGTAGTCAAACATATAAAACATAAATTTTAAAGCATAGAACAGCCCGATTAATTGGCTCAAGACCCATATCGGATACAACGCCCCATCCCCACATTCGATAAACAACCACACATCTTTTAACCGTTTATTTAATTAATCATGAATTAATTAACACATGATAACGGGTTTAATATTACCAGTAAGCCAAACCATCACTTGTTTCTAATTACAGCCTGTAACTAAAAGTTTAATAATGAAATCGAAAATAACAAACGGGTTCCAAAAATCACGAAATTTTATAATAAAATAGTTTATCAAATTTAACACAAGTTCACTGTTTTGATCGAAGCCTAAATCCAATCCTAAACGGAGAAAAATAGTGTTTTAAGTCAAACAGTGAATCTGTCTCGAAATTGTGCAGTTCAGCCAACTTTGAAAAATCGTAACTAATTCTACAAATCTCGGATTGAGACGAGTTCTATATGTACGTTGCTTAATTTTTCGATAAATACAACTCTTCAGTTATGAGTTTTCCTCGGTTCTGACCCGAAATAGTCCGAATATTTTAAAAACAGAAACTGTACACATACTTCACATTTTTTTTTTAACTTTTCGCACAACTCCAACCACACGATCATTGACGATTCAATTTTTGCATAAACTATTCCAAACTATAACTTTTCTAATCACCCCACAATATATAATGTACACACGAATCATGTAAACAGTATTCCTAAGTAAAAGTTAAGTTTCAAAACCCTACCTTTCTTCCGATGACTTAGCGCGAAGAACGGAAAAATCAAGAATTTCAATGACTGCAAATATTATTCTGAAAATAGAAAAATTAAGGTGAGAAGGATTTGCAGCCGTGTGGGTGAACGGAGAGAAATTGAAAATCAATTAATTCTAAGAAGAGAAAATAAAGAAGTGAAGTGGTGTTTGAATAGTCAACAAAATTAAAATAATTGATAAAGAGAAAGAGGAAAAGAGAGATGAAGAACCTGGTGAAAATAATCAAGAGGAAAAAGTGTCAAACTTTATTTTTGAGGAGAAGAATGATTTATATAAAAGGAGAAACAAAGTGATGTAGTTGTCAACCAATAGGAGATTGAGAAAGAGAGCTTTTAGGGGGAGAAAGAGGGAGTGTACGGCTGATGAGGAGGAAGAGATAAAGTTGGAGCAATTTTTGGACTCTTATGGAAGTCAAAGTGATGACTTTTGGTGAAAGAGGAATTGTTGGTGAAGAAGGAGACTTATAGGAAAAAATGAAGTGATAAGGGAGACTTAGGATAAACATTAGAGAGATTTTTTTTTTATAAATAAAATTATCTTTACTAGATAATTGTCTAGCTAATTACTCTAATTTATCCTTAATGATAAATAAATAATTTATACTAAAAATCTCTAAATTAATTTATACGGGTCGTAACAGATTGCCCTTACACGGACGTTTGATCCTAATGTGCCCATAGAATGCTATGCGTTCTCCACTTTTGGATCTCGCTAAGAAAGAACGTGTATTTTCCTCTGACTTTCTCTCTCATTCGCGGAGCGAAGAATGTTCCCTCAAGGACAGCGGAGCCCCCCTAATTCCTATGCAAGTATTCGCTTTTTGCCAATGATACCCCGCCAATACCATTTTAGTACGATTGGGATGGTTACGACCTCTCTTATTTTCAAATTGAACTAAATTGTAAAAACTAGTGAATAAAATTTAACTTCTCATTCTCAAATATAGGCGTAGACAAGCTTTTTCCAATTCATTATGTGTATATTGACAATGCAAGAAAATTATTTTGCATATATATATATATATAAACGCATGGAATTTGGTTTGGAGATCAAGGCGAATTAGGAGCTTTAATTTTGCCCTTCCTGAAGTTTGAAACATTTTGGGTGCTATAACCTCTTATGGCGCCCGCCTTTCCAGAAAAAAAAAAAAAAAAAGAAAAGAAAAAAAACTTATGGAGCCGGTTGCCCATTTGGGATTGTGTTCCCAAAAAATTAATCGATGTACGGATAATCTTTTTGAAAAAGTTAATGGTTAACACTACAATATAATATAATAAAGTTGCCCCCTCTCTCTAATTTAAGTTTTTAGCGGAGTTAGTGATTAAAAATAGAAGCATGTAATAAATCCTATGTTCAAACCTCACCACCTATCTAATGATGAAATTTTACACGTGTTTAACCCCATATGAAGGAAAGCATGGCTACACGTGAGGGGGCGTGTTGGTAATATAAGTAAGGGCAAAATACAGAATAACTCCCTGTGGTTAAGCTGAGTTGCAAATGACCTCCCTGACGTTTGCAAATGACCAATTCACCTAGCTATGGTTTCGAGCTATAGTGCCATGCTAACACCGTTAAAGAAAAATGTCAAAAAGACCGGATTACCCGCAGTCTTTCTTGTATGTCTCTGCCTTCTCTCTCTCTTTCTCCCTCTCCTTCTTGCTTAGAAAACTTATTGACAATTTTTTTTCTCCCCAATTATGTTTGCCTAATTGATTTGATTTTCAGTTTCCTATTTTGATTTTCATAAATTTTACAAAATTAAACATTAAAGTATGCAGTTGAAAAAGGAAACTTTAAAGTATGTTTGCAGAGCGAACATAGAATCGGTTGCCTCCTTGCTGCTGCTTCTTCTTCTTCTCGATCCAAACACCCCAAATACATGAAACAGAAAACCCAAAGTGAAGCAGTTGAAACATGATGCTAGGCTTAAATTAGTCAAGATCCAAACTTTATAACTAGAGAACCAAAACCCAGGAACAAAAAGAAAAACCCAGGTAGAAAAACCAAAACGAAAGCATAAAAAAAACAAAAAACAAAAATTGAAGCACTTGAGACATAAAGCAACGACAAGCAGAGTCCTTGAATAAGATGCACGAGGCCTTAGGACCCAGAATCCAGTTGATGTCGTCGCAGTTATAGAGCTCGTAATTGAAACCGTCGGGTACCCTAATGGTCTTGGTCGGATAACTCTCTTGTACGATGATCAGATGGTATGGCTGGAAAAACGGCCTCCACATCTCGAGGAAATCGTGGTTTCGAATCCTAGGTATCACGACATATTTATATACACGTTTTAAAAATATTGAACGGTTCGGATTATCAAAATGCAATTGAGAAAGGTAAAGTCTGCATTTTAGCAAAGTGTGGATCTCTCACTAGAAGAGAGAGAGAGAGAGAGAGAGAGAGAGAGAGAGAGAGAGAGAGAGAGAGAGAGAGAGAGAGAGAGAGAGGGACTAGGTTTAAGAGCTTTTGGTTCTATACCATTTTGGGGAAGATGAAGGAGGTTAATAATGTCTTCTTACATAGAAGTTTAACTTTATTTAATATTTAATATTTATTCTCCATTACTCTCTTTTTGGCATCTGTACTACACCTTCTGTCAATATGCATAGAAAACCTAATGGCTGCACTTTAGTTTGAAACTATAGGGAAGCGATTTGGTCATTTGTAAACATCAAGGAGGTCATCTGTAACTCGACCTAGTCATAGGGAGGTATTATGCATTTTGCCCTATAAATAATGTAGTTGCCTCGCTCTCTAATAATTTAAGGTTTTAGAGGATTTGTTGGTTTACAATATAATAAACTCGGACATATTAGAGTTATAAAACAATTATGTACGTAATAAAGAAAGCATATGCACAGTAGGAGATTTATGATGTCAACAAATTTCCCGAAGCTATCAATTTGCAATTGTGTATAATTCTTTTTGTATCACTAGGGTGAAGAAGTAACACTGTCAGCAGGCTTTTTACCTGTTCTTCAACTGTAAATTAAGCCCCCCAAAAGTCATTTTTTAAGCAGTCAAACTCATTGAAACTATTCTAGGGAGAAGAAGTAACCCTATCAGCAGGCTTTTTACCTATTCTTCAACTGTAAACTAAGCCCCCAAAAGTCATTTTTTAAGCAGTCAACCCATTGGAACTATTCTAGGACGAAGAAGTAACATGCGGACCTCTTGATCCGAACCGTTAGATAAAATTACATGCGAACCTAGCCTTTTTTCCACTTTTCGGACTAAATTTCGACGACCCTAACAGTTAGATGTTCTTAAAAAGTGTTTTTAAGGTCCAACGCTAGACGAATAAAAAAAAACCCGGAAGGCCTTGATCCGATCAGTTTTTGTTGAAAGTATAGCGCTTTCAACAAAAACTGATTGGATTAAGGTCTTCTGGTATTTTTTTGGACGAATCGTAGCGGTGGACATTAAAAACACATTTTAAACACATCTAACGGTTCAGATCGTTGAAATTTGGTTGGGAAGTGTGAGGTCTGCGAGTAGGTCCGCATTAGCCATTGAAACAATGGCTGAGATTAGAACTTGGGTTGTTTCACTTAATCATTTGTATATCACCCTCACACTATCTCCCTCTCTCTCTAACCCAACGTGACTGCTCCTTTCTCCCTCCCCTGTGCCGACCCAAATTCCACCACCATCGCCGGCCGAACCAACTCCGGCCGCCGACCACGTCTTCGGCTATTCCACGTAGTTAGGCAATGCAGAAGATCGATTAACATAGGAAGGGGCTAGAAAATGTAAAACTGCCGTTTGCTATTTTATTGGAACTTTAGAGAAATGATACAAGTCCCCAATCAGCAAATAAGTGCTATTGGTAATGAATTCTACTACGATAAGCTACTACAATTACAGATAAGCTACTACAATTACAATTATATTCGCAAAGTTTAAGGATTGCCCTGGATTTCTTCAATACAGCCCAGAATGGCCAAATATAAAATTACACACTTGAATGAATGTACATCACTGAGCACTTTTCTTTCCAGAATCATAGTAAATGAGATACCACCGAACAAACTTCACCGCCAAATTTGCATCGTAGCGATTTCCGGAATCAAAATTGGGCCATTCCACAACCTTTGAGTATCACCAGTAGTTTTCAAAACGGTTCAGGCATATCCACAAACACCTTATATGCATTACTATGTTCCACCTTTGCATCCACCCTCATCGACAATCACCAATCCAGTACAAAAAACCTTCAGCTAAACATAGATGGCATACAAGAAACTCCATCAAAATTAGCTATTAGAGGATAAAAAAAAATACAAAGCCTGTGATAACTATAAAAGTTACCGTAAACAAAGTTTTAGTCACAAGAGAAAATTGCTCAATTGCTCAATTGTTGGGGCTGGAAGCGAGAGAGATAGAGATGATTGGGAGATAGAGAGAGTACACGCTAGAGTAGGGGCTGGAATCTGTGGAGATGGGGTGGGCCGGAGTTTGGTCACTGCTCATGTGTGTCGGTCAGAGAGAGAGACAGGAGCACACACGATTGTTGGGGCTGGAATCGTCGGAGACGTGGTCGGCTGGAGTTGGTTCGGCCGGTGATGGTGGTGGAATTGGGTCAGCACAGGGGAGGGAGAGAGGAGCAGTCACGTTGGGTTTGAGAGAGAGGGAGATAGTGTCCGGGTGATATACAAGTGATTTAGTGAAACACCCCCAAGTTCTAATCTCAGCCATTGGTTTCAATGACTGAGATGGAGTGTCAAATTTGTGTTTTTTTTTTGTGTGAGGGGTAGGGAAAGCTTGTAGTTCGAACTCCGGGACTCTACGTTCCCGATTTTTTTTTTATGATCTATACCGTCCAATGTGTTTAAAACGTGTTTTTAAGGGTCCCCGCGAGAAATTATAAAAAAAAATTACCGGGAAGACCTTGATCCGAGCAGTTTTTCACAAAAACTGTATATGGACGGTTCGGATTTTGCACAATTTTTTTTTTAAAACCTTCAAAACACCAAAAACAATGTTTTAGTCACATGAGAAAATTGCTCAATTGCTCAATTGTTGGGGCTGGAATCGAGAGAGAGAGAGAGATGATCGGGAGATAGAGAGAGTACACGCTAGAGTAGGGGCTGGAATCTGTGGAGATGGGGTGGGCCGGAGTTTGGTCACTGCTCATGTGTGTCGATCAGAGAGAGAGAGAGAGAGAGAGAGGAGCACACACGATTGTTGGGACTGGAATCGTCGGAGACGTGGTCAGCTGGAGTTGGTTCGGCCGGCAATGGTGGTGGAATTGGGTTGGCACAGGGGAGGGAGAGAGGAGCAGTCACGTTGGGTTTGAAAGAGAGGGAGATAGTGTGCGGGTGATATACAAGTGATTTAGTGAAACACCCCCAAGTTCTAATCTCAGCCATTGGTTTTAATAACTGAGATGGAGTGTCAAAATTTGTATTTTTTTACGTGTGAGGGGTAAGGAAAACTTCTAGTCCGGACTCCGACACTCCACATTCCCGATATTTTTTTTTATGATCCGTACCGTCCAATGTGTTTAAAACGTGTTTTTAAGGGTCCGCGTGAGAAATCATAAAAAAAAATTATTGGGAAGACCTTGATCCGAGCAATTTTTCACAAAAATCGTATATGGACGGTTCGGATTTTGCAAAAACAATTTTTAAGACCTTCAAAACACCCAAAAACCTCCAGTCAGGGATCCCTGACTAGAAGCTTGCGGTATACACACACACACACACATACAATAAATTTCTAATGAGGACTTGCCTACGGTGCGGAATTTTTGATTTCGGATCAAATTTTGATGATCTGAACTATAAGATGTGTTTTATTGTCCAACGTGAGGGGAAAAAAAAGAAAAAGAAAAAAAGACTAGAAGGGCTTGATTCGAGCAGTTTTCAATAAAACTATAATTTTTTGACGAATCCTCACGAGAGCTTTAGAAACACGTTTTAGACATCTAACGGTTTAGATTGTTGAAATTTGATCTAGAAACGGAAATCCCGCACCGTAGAGTTGAAGGGAGCCCTCATGAGTAATGCTCCTCACACACACACACACATATATATATACGAAAAACTTATAGTCCACACCTCCCGAAAATGAGAAAAAATTGATTTTTTTTGTGTTGCAAATTATTTTTGGAAAATCCGAGCCGTCCAATGTGTTCAGAAGGTGTTTTCAAGGGTCATCGCGGGAAATCTTCAAAAACAAATACCGGGAAGGGCTTGATCTAAGCAGTTTTTGCAAAAAATGTATATTTACATTTTTTGCGAAAACTGCTTGGATCAATCCCTTCCCGGTATTTTTTTTGAAGATTTCCCACATGGACCCTTGAAAACACCTTCTGAACACATTGGACGGCTTGGATCGTCAAAAAAATATTTGGATCATGGAGGTCCGGAAACGGGAATCCCGTTTTAGAAGCTTTACCTATATAATATATATGTGTGTGTGTGTGTGTGTGTGTGTGTGTGTGTGTATACAACAGTGATCCAGTCAAGGATCCCGGATTGAAGGAAAAATGGTGTTTTAAAAATTATTTTTGCATAATCCGAACTGTACAATGTATTTAAAACGTGTTTTTAATGGTCCCCGCGAGAAATCATAAAAAAAAAAACCACTCAGAAGGGCTTGATCCGAGCTGTTTTTCACATCATATACAGTTTTATGAAAAACTGCTCGGATCAAGCCCTTCCAGGTATTTTTTTTTATGATTTCTCGCGGGGACTCTTAGAAACACGTTTTAAACTCATTGGACGGTTCGGATCGTGAAAATTTGATCCAGAACTATGAGTCCCAGATTTGGGATCTTGACTGGATCGGGACACACACACACACACACACACACACACACACACATATATATATAGAGAGAGAGAGAGAGAGAGAGAGAGAGAGAGAGAGAGAGAGAGAGAGAGAGAGAGAGATTTGGGGGATATGAAGGAGGGTAATAATGTCTTCTTACATAGAAGTTTAATTTTGTTTAATATTTTTTCTCAATTCCAACTCTCGTTATTGGCATCTGTACTACACCTTCCGTCAATATGGATAGAAAAGCTAATGGCTGCACTTTAGTTTGAAACTAAAGGGAGGCGATTTGGTCATTTGTATACATCAGGGAGGTCATCTGTAACTCGACCTAGTCATAGGGAGGTATTCTGCATTTTGCCCGATAAATAATATAGTTGCCTCGCTCTCTAATAATTTAAGCTTTTAGAGGATTTGTTGGTTAACAATATAATAAACTCGGACATGTTGGGTTATAAAACAATTATGTACATAATAAAGAAAGTATATGCAAAGTAGGATGGCATGATGATGGTTTGCGACAAGAGATTTATGCTGTCAACAAATTTCCCGAAGCTATCAATTTGCAATTGTGTATAATTCTTTTAGTATCACTTGGGTGAAGAAGTAACACTGTCAGCAGGCTTTTTACCTGTTCTTCAACTGTAAACTAAGCCCCCCAAAAGTCATTTTTTAAGCAGTCAAACGCATTGAAACTTATTCTAGGGAGAAGAAGTAACCCTATCAGCATGCTTTTTACCTATTCTTCAACTGTAAACTAAGCCCCCAATTAAAAAGTCATTTTTTAAGCAGTCAACCCATTGGAACTATTCTTGGATGAAGAAGTAACATGCGGACCACTTGATCCGAACCGTTAGATAAAATTACATGCGAACCTAGCCTTTTTTCCACTTTCCGGACTAAATTTCGACGACCTTGACAGTTAGATGTTCTTAAAACGAGTTTTTGAGGTCCAACGGTAGACGAATAAAAAAAAACCCGGAAGGCCTTGATCCGATCAGTTTTTGTTGAAAGTATAGCGCTTTATCGAAAACTGATTGGATCAAGCCCTTTCTGGTTATTTTTTTGATGATTCCTCGCTGGGGCACTTAAAAACACATTTTAAAAACATTGAGCGGTTCGGATCGTCGAAATGTGGTCCGGAAAGTCGAAAATACCCTTAAGTCCGCATGAAAACTTAAATAAGGGTCCCTTATTAGAAGGGGGTCCTATATATATATATATATATAGAGGAACTCTCTAGTCCGGGACCCTTCGGTCTGGAACTCATAGTTCCGGATCAAATTTTCATGATCCGAGCCGTCCAATGTGTTCAAAAGGTGTTTTCCAAGGTCCTTGCAGGAAATCTTCAAAAAAAAATACCGGGAAGGGCTTGATCCACGCAATTTTGTAAATATGCAGTTTTTGCGAAAAATTGCATGGATCAAGCCCTTCCCGGTATTTTTTTTTGAAGATTTCCCGCGTGGACCTTGGAAAACACCTTTTGAACACATTGGATGGCTCGGATCATGCAAAAACATCTTTTAAATGCTTCAAAATGCTTCAATCCAGGATTTCCGGGATCCTTGACAGTATCTCCGGCGTATATATATATATATATATATATATATATATATATATATATATATATACAGGAGCTCTCCTGTCCAAGATCGTGGAAATTAGCCTTAGTCCAGGAATTTAATCGTGGCCGTTGGATCTGATCCAACGGCTTGTGCCAAGGGAAGTAACTCGCGGGTCTAAAATGGGTAAATAATTACTCGGGTCATACTAAATCACTCGCGGGTCACACTCTCCCTCTTCATTCACGCCATTTTGAAAACACGATAGAGAGAGAGAGAGAGAGAGAGAGAGAGAGAGAGAGAGGCGACTGGTGAAGAAGAAGATCCGATCAGATAATCGAAGACAACTCCATCGAAGAAGAAGATCAGATAATCGGTATCTTTCTTCCTCTATTCTTTCCTTACGCATTTGTTTCTCTCTTTCTCGTCCGATTAACCCTTTTTTTTTTTCGTTTTTGTCAAACCCAGATCTGGTACTCGAACCCTAAAACCAGACCTTTTCAAATCGATTCAACCAAGGTGAGTCGTTTCTCTCTCTCTCTCTCTCTCTCTCTCTCTCTCTCTCTCGCGTTCAGTATAGCTCAATACACATACTTTTGAAACCCTAAAGGTTCCTTTTTTGAAGCCCTAAAGTTCGATATCTGTGGGTTAAGGGTATTTTGAACCCCGAAGGTTTTTTTTGTATGATTTTTGGAGGAAACTCTAAAGTTCGATTTGTTTGGATCAACCTTTTTGGGCTGTTGAATAGCAACTGGATATTCATTGAGTGTATACTGTATACGTAACAGGATTGGTAACTTTTGAAGTCTGATTAACATACAGTACTTTCAGGTTTTAGGGGTTTTTTTTGTTTCTTTTCAGTATAGTGTTGATAGATTTTTTTCCTGCTTTAATCCGTTAGGAGGGGAAAAAAATTGTCCATTTCTGCGACTGATTTTTCGCTACTTATCTTCTTTGCCTTTATATGAGAAACAAGTGAGCATTTTTCTCCTCCATGGAATTGGGTTAGCATGTTTTTTGTTCTTATTTGGTTTGAACCAAAGGCAAGAAGGATGATGCTGTAGTTATACCTCTTTACATTTTCTATTGCACCAGTCTAGCTTTAATTAGGTTGATCCACACAATTACTGATAGAAATAGTACAATAAGGAGCTGCTTGGAGTAGACATTGCTGTAAACCTACTGTTTGGGCTGTTTGATATGGGTTATGGGTTAAATATGGACGGGTTGACTATGGGCAGGTTGGGTTGAGTTTGGGCGGGTTGATATGGGTTATGCGTTAAATATGGACGGGTCAAATATGGGTCCAGCCTTACCCAATCCAACCCATTTTTCTGTCCACATTCAAATTTGATTTCGTTTCCCAGCAAGAAAAAATACCGTATTACGAAATGTGTGTGGACTGGCCATTGGTTGGCACTTGGGCAAATATGGGCGGGTTCACGCTTAGTTCTTGGTCGAAGATTTCCTAAAGCAACAAAAACCTTTTCTGTGTGGGATTACTTTGTGTTTAAAAGATATTTTCGTTTAGTCGCATTTGGAAAAAATTCACCTTGACTGTAGTTATAACCTTTTCTGTGTGCAATCTTTGGAATTGAAGTATCAAGCAAATGCTAGTATGACTGTAGTTATAACCTTATGTAGTCTAGTACATCTATGTGGATACTATTGGTTTGTCTTTTTTAATCTTTATGTGGGTTAAAGCTTCAACTTGAAATAGCTCAGTTACCTATTGTTTTACTTTGGACAGATTATTCACGGCCTCAAAAGTCGACGAGCACATTCGGGAGATAATAGGTCACACCAATTGACCGGGCCATTCCATGGTTTACAAGTCGATCTCCACAGCTTAACAGAACGCATGTTAGCCGTAGAAAATGTAGGCCGCGTGCTAGTTGTTATTGGGATTGTAATTTGTGTACTCTAAGTAAAATTTTGTTGGCTACCAATCGAAATAGGCAGTTGGGTAGTGCTCCCAACTTCACCTTCCCTCCCACGCTTCTTGACTGCAAACTGCTTTTGAGTTGATAACAAGGCATCTTGCAAAGGTTGAGTGTCATCTTCATTTATCACGGCCTCATCAATTATAGTACAAGCAAGTTGTAAGAGCTTATTTCGCCTCCCTACCAAAGAGGTGTCACATATTTCTTTCACTCTCGCACCCAAGTCATCCATAACCCTACCAACTTTTGCCGACTTAGTCCACTTCCGCAAGATGTACTCATTAGGTACTTCAACAATCATCTTTTTAGTGAAGTATGCCAACATGTGCCGACACGGAATCCCCTCACATTCAAACGTCTTACAAGTGCAAGCAACATAGTTGGATGACTTATCTACCGAAACCTCACGACCCTTCAATGAACTCTCCTTGTCCCTCTTAACATTGTACAAACTGCGGTGTTCATCTTTAGAAGTCTTCGTTACCACATACGCACCACTTTGAAAGAGTTCCTCTTGGAACTTGTAAAAAATAGCCTGTGTGTACACTTCACTCAATTTTGACTCCATTAACCGAGAAGTTTTGAAGAGCGGCCTCTCATTGGCATCTTTATGATTAAGATCCAATTCATTATGCCGTAAGCGTGAAAGTGCCCTTTCAAACCTTGTCACAAAATCCATACAAGAATTATTTGGATTGACATACTTTTTGAAGAAAGAATGGCAACTTTCAGCTCTTTGACTACTAGTCATCCCAGCCGAAAAATGTGTCTCACATAGGCAGGAATCCATCTCTCCCGAATTTTATACATGTCATTTAACCAATCATTGGTATCCAAGTTAGCTTTTTTGACAACCTCTACCCACCTTTCTTCACTACTCTTCACCGCTCTCGGATTTCCATATACATTTTGAGAACTCCTCATAATGCTCTTTATAAGCTAATGCACGTATTTTTTCTGAAAATTTATTCAACCTATGACACGTGTTCGGAAGAAGAGTAGCAATTGTTTTTGCCAATGCCGGATCTTGATCAGTTATTATCATTTTCGGTGGGCCACCAGGCATCGCATTCAACCATACTTCGAAAACCCAGTCAAAGGCTCCACTCTTTTCACCACTTAAAAATGCACACCCAAAAAGAGTACTTTGCCCGTGGTGATTAACCCCCAAAAAAGGTGCGAAGATCAAACCATATCTGTTTGTGTTGTATGTTGTATCAAAAACCACGACATCCCCAAAATACTCGTAAGACTTTCTGCAAGTCGCATCGGCCCAAAAACAATGAGTCAACGTCCCCTCATCACTTGGCTCCCATGTAAACATAAAACTTGGATTATTTTCTTTTTCATTCTCAAAGTACTCATACAACATATTTGCATCATGCCCCTCTAACATTTTTCGCCTATCCCTTTCAGTATTAAGAAGATATTTTTCTAAAAATCCAACTTTATCAAGACCGCCGGCTTCCAACTCAAATATACTCATTTGAGTGGATGGGGGCACATTTGCAGCAGCCAATTGTTGTGTTAAAGCTTTTTTGGCACTTGACATACCACGATGAGATGGCAACAAGTGCACCCTCCTTGGCGTCGTGAGAGGGTGGTTATGACCCTCGAAAAATTGGATGACTTCATACCCTTGACCACCTGATTTGTCGACTTTCACAACCGACATTTTTGCACCACACCCCTCTCTAGTTAGCCCCCGTTTCCGTATAGTTTTTTCAGAAATTACTTGCGTATTCTTTTCGGACCTCAACCCTTCTTTGTAACAAACGTACTCCTTTCTTATGATTTGACCATCCTTACCCAACTTGCTAGAATTGATTCGGACACTAAATCCAGATGCTTTGGCATAAGCATTGTAAAACTTATGAGCATCATCTAAACTATCAAACTTTTGCTTCATTTTCGGTATCAAGTCGTTTTTTACTTGAGGATTGAAAAGTACCTGGGAAGAATTAGCAGATGAATCACATGGTTGAGATGGTGACGGTAATAATACTTCCATATCTTGCAACCCCTGCATTCTAAAAACCAAAAAACAAAAATAACAGATGATTCAAAAAAAGAAAGTCCCTGAACATATGAGCATAAGGTGGAAATATGAGAATCATGGTCCCTGAACATATAAGTATCACAGTAGCATAAGGTGGAAATTTCCACAATAACTATATAATCAGAACCTGTACAGCAAATCATGTTTTACATTTTTAATTAGAATCTGTACCAAATCATGTTTTACATTTCTATTCAGAATCTGCACAACAACTGTCGGATACGGCAATGAGTGGATTCATTTTTTGAAACAAAACACCGATCATTGAGGTTCATAATTTCAACATTATTGCTATCAACAGGTGACAAAATGAATCCCAAAAATATAAAAAAGTGAGAACAAAAATTTAAGAGAAAAAGTGGTAAGATAAATGCAACTTGACCTTTAGCATAATTTGCACAATAATGTTCAATGATTACTCAGATGTATTCCTCCAAAAATCAAACAAAAAAAACTTTCGGGGTTCAAAATACCCTCAACCCACAGACATCAGAAAGATCCTCCAAAATCACTTGTAAGTTCTAACAAATCGAACTTTAGGGTTTCAAAAAAGCAACCTTTAGGGTTTCGAAGTATGTGTATAGAGCTATATTGAACGCAAGAGAGAGAGAGTGAGAGAGAGAGAGAGAGAGAGAGAGAGAGAAAGAGAGAAACGACTCACCTTGGTTGAATCGATTCGAGTTTTAAGGTACCAGATCTGGGTTTGACAAAAATGAAAAAAAGAGGGTTAATCGAACGAGAAAGAGAGAAACAAATGAGTAAGGAAAGAATAGAGGAAGAAAGATACCGATTATATGATCTTCTTCTTCGATGGAGTTGTCTTCGATTATCTGATCTGATCTTCTTCTTCACTAGTCGCCTCTCTCTCTCTCTCTCTCTCTCTCTCTCTCTCTCTCTCTCTCTCTATCGTGTTTTCAAAATGGCGTGAACGAAGAGGCAGAGTGTGACCCGCGAGTGATTTAGTATGACCCGGGTAATTATTTACCCGTTTTAGACCCGCGAGTTACTTCCCTTGGCACAAGCCGTTGGATCAGATCCAACGGCCACGATTAAATTCCCAGACCGAGGCTAATTTCCAAGATCTTGGACAGGAGAGCTCCTGTATATATATATATATATATATACGCCAATGATCTAATAAGGGATCCCTTAACCAAATTTGGTGCGGACCTCACCTTTCCGAGCCAAATTTTGACGATCCGAACCGCTCAATGTTTTTAAAATGCATTTTCCAAGGTCCACGCGGGAAATCTTCAAAAAAAAAATACCCGGAAGGGCTTGATCCACACAGTTTTCGGTAAAACTGTCGGATCGTCAAAATTTGATCCGGAAAGTTGAAAAAGGCCTGGTCCGCACGGAATTTTGTATGAGGGATCCCTAAGGAGATTGGCTTCCTATATATATATATATTCCTATATATATATATATATATATATATATAGAGAGAGAGAGAGAGAGAGAGAGAGAGAGAGAGAGAGACTCATTTGGGGGAGATGAAGGAGGTTAATAATGTCTTCTTAAATAGAAGTTTAATTTTATTTAATATTTGTTCTCAATTTCAACTCTCGTTATTGACATCTGTACTACACCTTCCGTCAATATGGGTAGAAAACCTATTGGCTGTACTTTAGTTTGAAACTATACGGAGGCGATTTGGTCATTTGTATGCATCAGGGAGGTCATCTGTAACTCGACCTAGTCATAGGGAGGTATTTTGCATTTTGCCCTATAAATAATATAGTTGCCTTTCTCTATAATAATTTAAGCATTTAGAGGATTTGGTGGTTTACAATATAATAAACTCGGACATGTTGAGTTATAAAACAATATGTACGTAATAAAGAAAGCATATGCATAGTAGGATGGCATGATGATGGTTTGTGACAAGAGATTTATGATGTCAATGCAACAAACTTTCCGAAGCTATCAATTTGCAATTGTGTATAATTCTTTTTGTATCACTAGGGTGATGAAGTAACACTGTCAGCAGGCTTTTTACCTGTTGTTCAACTGTAAATTAAGGCCCCCAAAAGTCATTTTTTAAGCAGTCAAACTCATTGAAACTATTCTAGGTGAAGAAGTAACCATATCTGCAGTCTTTTTACCTATTCTTCAACTGTAAACTAAGCCCCCAATTAAAAAGTCATTTTTTAAGCAGTCAACCCATTGGAACTATTCTAGGACGAAGAAGTAACATGCGGACCTCTTGATCTGAACCGTTAGATAAAATTACATGTGAACCTAGCCTTTTTTTCACTTTTCGGACTAAATTTCGACGACCCTAACCAGTAGAAAAAAAAAAAACGGAAGGCCTTGATCCGAACAGTTTTTGTTGAAAGCGCAATTTTTGTTAAAAAGTGTTTTTAAGGTCCAACGCTAGACGAATAAAAAAAAAAAATGGGAAGGCCTTGATCGATCCGATCAGTTTTTGTTTAAAGCACAGTTTTTGTTAAAAGCACTATATATAGCGCTTTCAACAAAAACTGATCGGATCAAGGCCTTCTGGGTTTTTTTTTTGGACAAATCCTCGCAGTGGACCTTAAAAACACATTTTAAACACATCTAACGGTTCGAATCATCGTAATATGGTTGGGTAGCGTGAGGTCTGCAAGTAGGTCCCATTTGGTGGTCCTTATTAGAAGTTTCTCTGACCATATATATATACACACATACATACGTACAATAAATTTCTATTGAGGGACTACCTACGGTGCATAATTTTTGATTTTAGATCAAATTTTGATGATCCGAACCGTAAAATGTGTTTTAAGGTCTAACGTGAGGAAAAAAAAAGAAAAAAAAACTGGAAGGGCTTGATTCGAGCAGTTTTCGATAAAACTATAATTTTTTGACGAATTCTCGCGAGACCTTTAAAAACACGTTTTAGGCACATTTAACGGTTTACATTATTGAAATTCGATCCAGAAACGGAAGTCCCGCATAGTAGAGTTTATGGGAGCCCTCATGAGAAATGCTCCTTATATATATATTAACAAGTTTCCTATGATGGCTTCCTCACAAAAAAAAGAGCGGGAAGTTGTGAGCCGTTGGATCCTGCGCCCTTCACGCGACCCAACGACTTACAACTATTTTCCCGCACTTTTTTTTTTGTGAGGGAGCCCTCATAATAAACTTCTTGATATATATATACACGGAAAACTTCTTATCCACACCTCTCGGAAATAAGAAAAAAATGGTTTTTTTTTGTGTTGCAAATTATTTTTGGAAAATCCAATCCGTCCAATGTGTTTAGAAGGTGTTTTCAAGGGTCCATGCGGGAAATCTTCAAAAAAAATACCGGGAAGGGCTTGATCCAAGCAGTTTTCGCAAAAAATGTAAATATATATTTTTTGCAAAAACTGCTTGGATCAAGCCCTTCCCGGTATTTTTTTTTGAAGATTTTCCGCGATGACCCCTGAAAACACTTCTGAACACATTGGACGGATCGGATCGTCAAAAAAATGTTTGGATCATGAAGTCCGGAAATGAAAAGTCCGGATAAGAAGTTTACCCTATATATATATAGTAAGGGCTCCCTTATATATCTACGGTGCGGGATTTTTTGTTCGGGATTGAATTTTGATCTGAACCGTTAGATGTGTTTAAAACGTGTTTTAAGGTCCAACGCGAGGATTTGTAAAAAAAAAAAAAAATATTCGGAAAGACTTGATCCGAGCAGTTTTTTATAAAGGAGACTATTCTGAGGAGTCACGAATTTTCAAAATGCTTTCTGCCCAAAGGATACTACTATTCACTATCGCCGAAATCCTTAACGGTGCCCGCCGAACCAACGCGTACGTTGGAATGGAGCCTTTGCCGAACAAAACAAACTACCTTGACAACTTTGAAAAGTTGCTCCTGTTGGTTTGCTCCTGCGGTGTACATGTCGGGATTTTGGTAAGGCAAAGTGGCAAAGGTTACCACTTTTACCAACATGACATACAACGTTGGCAATGATTCACATGACCTGAAATTGGAAAATCACGATCGTTCAGCGATCAGTGGCATGGGTCTATTATTTGGAGTGGTTAGAAGGGGTAATTTTGGAAGATTAAAATGTGGGAAACATTTGTGCTTCTGCTGTTCTTTTAAAGTACTCCCTCTGTTCCTAAACTTTTGACTTTTTTGGGATTGCGTGTCATTTTAAATTGCTTATATCTTTTTACTTATAAAGTTTTATGTGATTTTGAAAACTTTGTTTAATAGAACTAATTAAAATCTATCAAACAAGATCCATATTGCATATTTTTTGAAATTTACATTGAAAGATATAGGCATTTGAAAATGACACACTGTCCAAAAAATGTCAAAAGTTTAGGGACGGAGGGAGTAGATACTAAGAAGGAATATGTATATAATAAAGAAATTAAGCATATGTACAGTATGATGGCATGATGATGGTTTGCGGCAAGAGATTTACGAGGTTAGTAAAATTCCCAAAGCTATCAATTGACAATTGTATATGGTTTTTAGGGTATCACGCAGCAAACTATCAGGAAGTCTTCAGCCGCAAATTAAGCCCCCCCAAAAGTCATTTTAGAAGTAGTCTTTAACCCATTGAACTGTTCGCGTATATGGTTTATGGTTGATGACTCGGGACTACACACGTCAAGTTAAATATATCACCTCAGCAACAAAAATGCAAGAGTTTTTTCTGAAAAGAATTTGGCACAATGGTTTGGTTCTTGGATTAATTGTAGAGGAAAAGAGTTAAAACTAAACAAACAGTTAAGAAACAATGTTAGAATTTGTGGCTCATATGGAGAGGTACCGAAAAATTCTAATGAAGGTCAGATTCCGAGCGGAGCAAGGAAAACAAAGCGACCGAGCGGAGCAGTATGGTACGTAATAATTAGGGTTGGAATAGAGTATGATTTTTTTTTTTTTTTTGATTAGCAAAGAAAGAAATATATTGATCGAGAAGAGAGAAAACAATACAAAAACAAGCCCAGGACAAGAAGGAGAGAGACGGGAGTCAACAAGACCCACCATCAGCAACCCAAAGAGGCCACAGGCAGCAACAAAAACAAAGCATTCAAAAGGCAAAGGAGTTGAAAAGGATTCAACTCAAACACCACCCCAAACTAGCCCTAAAACTATACATTAGAAGCTGGTGCCCCTTTTAACGCAAGGACTGGATAAGTGCAGGAAACCTGAAGATGATGTCGTTGCTGCAAAAATCCTTAAAGCTACTCTCTATTGTAAAAACCCTGACTGATTTTTATCATAATAGTAGACTTGCTTGCTCCCGTGGAGGTACCTGGTTTTGGAGAACCACGTAAATTCCTGTGTTGATTCTCTACTGTTTTTCATATTTCATTATTGTGCGTGTGGTGATTTCTCTAACAAACAAAGTGAAAAGAAGAAATCTTCACCCTGCAAGGTAGGATACATGTACCTTGTACTCTAGTTCCCAAGCTATTGTGCCTTGTACTTCCTAGAATTTCAACTTCTTGAGGTATTTGCGGGCTACTGACTAACATCGAACCATTGTCCTTATAGATCAAGTAAATATTGGAGCAACCGAAAATCGATCGATCAAGCTAGATTCATGTGTGTTGTCTATTCGGATTAATAAGACATGAAGGTAACAAGTTTAATAGGCATTCATGCTAAGATTCATCATTTGTTCTTGTTTGGCTAACCGGCTGGAAGAGATGAATCCAACAAATTTGATATATATGTTGATTTTTAGTTTTTCCTTCGTAGATTTAGGGTTTAATGTACCACATGCATATCAATATATGTACAGCTTTCAGTTACTTCGCGTCTTTAAACTTAAAGATGTGATTATGTTCAAAGAAAGTTCTTGATATCTATGACCATTCCAAACACTCAAGTGACTCAATCTGATATTTCTATTTTCTTCCATATTCAACACTGTACTCCATGATGATTGGAGCCATAGGAGTATAAAATAAAAAACATTCAAATGCCTGTAAATTCACCATCAATGAAGATAAATTTTTTTCCTTTGATTCTTTCTGATAAAAAACCTTACAATAGGAAAATGCAAGTTGATCTTTAGCGTTTACTGGTACTTCATACGACGTCACATAATTTTCTTGACTTATTATCCTAGCCAATTCTATTCAAAAGCTATCCATTTCTAAATCTTTTTCATTATGATTAATTAAGATTGTAGATATACCACGTTGCCTTAGCTAACTGATCGATACCATGAATAGTCAATGAATTAAAAAACATAATCAATTTTACTTATTATTCCAACCAATCTCAAAAGAAATTTACTGTACCGGCATTGCGCAGTTATATGTAAAATTTTCTCTCTATTCTCGAAAAGAAAGAAATTTAATGTAAGCCGAGTTTTAAAAATTTGTTTTCTTCTGTTAATTATCTAATCTTGCCGTGTTAAGTAGAACTTAGAAGAATTCAACAAACTTAAACGACATATATGTCCGACGTATGCACGCTAGCTTATTTATCATTTACACAATCTCAAACAAATATTAATACATTGATCACGAATCGAGTTCAAATATTTTGATTTTCTAGGCTGACACTACTAAAATTGTGCTAATGAAAGACTCTGTCTAAGGTCAGTGATTGAAAGGCATACATGTTTTCTATAGAGGTAGCTAAGTAGGAGACCTAGTCTGTAGTCCTACTTATGTTTCAATCTCAGTCAAACTAATAGTTATGAACACATCCTAACATTCAAATAAATCCATTACTACCTACGGCTATCCAAAAATCCTGTGAACCGTGAATCTGGTTTGTACCGAATCAATCTATACGTTTTGGATTGGATCCGTGAATTAATTAGAAAATCGTAAGATACGATTCGGTCCACGGATTTTCATTACAAAATAGGAGATTAACCGAACCGGACCGTGAGATATTTACAAGAACTAGATTAAATGGGTTGCTGGTGAAGGAACTCGCCAGAGATGGAGATTGCCGGAAATGGTGGTGCCGGAGTGGGGAAGGGGAAATGTGATTTGCGGGGGGAGAGAGAGAATGTGAGATGGCCAGAGAGGGAGAGAGATAAAAGAATTTTTTTGTATTTTTTATATCAGTCACATATTACAATAGCCATGGGTGAAGCCATTTATGTACAAGAGGGGTCACTTGACCCCCTTCTCACAAGGATTTTTAACAGTTTGGGGCTAAATTATGCTATTTTGACCCGCAAAAATTCAAAAATTGCCTTAACTTGCTTAAAATGCATAAAATTCTCAAAGTTTTTTTTCTTCATTTGAGAGTTGATTTTATTACAAATGAGCTAATCGTACATTGATTTTAAGAAGTCATTGGAACTAGTTATAGAGCAAAAATACATGTATCACTATATATATATATATAGACACACACACACACACACACACACTCTTTAGTTAACCTCTTAATTTAGTTATTTTTTCTATTTGCATATAGATCTAATTAGGTCTAATTTTTTACCCCGATAACCTAAATCTTGGCTCCGCCACCTGACAATAAATGAGATATATTGTATTACATATTGCGATAAATCCTATGTGAACGGAACCGCCTATTTATATATATGGAGAGTATAGAGAGAGAGAGATGGACATGAGATCATTTGATTGTTGAAGTTCAACCTTTTTCAATATGTGTCCATCCTTTAAAATGTATCTCCATGTACTCTTGTCTCTTTCATGGCTCCTATTAGCACAACCCATATTAGGAATAAACACAACCCCCAACTATACGGCCAATGCCGCCAATATAACCAACAGCACCTTCTTCATTGCTAAGGACGGCTGCAACCTCACGTGCGGCAACCTAACGGTCCCTTACCCGTTTGGCATAGGCTCGGGTCGGGCTGCTCCATCAACCCGGAGTTCGACATCAACTGCAACACTTCTTTTGACCCTCCAAAGGCCTTCATACGCAGTGGGAACATCGAGGTCCGATCTATCTCGCAAACCCAAGTCCGGATCGGAAACTACATTGCTGCTGTGTGCTATGATGGCGAGACCGGGGCCGTGACCGCAAATGACCCCGCCTGGGGCGTGTTGGAGCCGCATCAACCCCTGTCCGCATACACGTACGTTTTCGGACGTGGCGAATAAGTTCACGGTCGTCGGGTGCGATGACTACGGTTGGATTTGGGGGAATTTTAGAGGCAAGAACCTCAGTAGTGGATGTATGTCCCAATGCTCCAACATCACGGACGTGAGTGATGGGACTGGATACTGCCAAACCAATGTTCCAAAGGGGCTGAAGAGTTACGCGATAACCCTTGGTAGCTTTCACAATCATACCGGCGAGGTTTGGATTGTTTTTTTTTTTTTTTTCTTTTTCTTTTTCTTGAAAACCAATACGTGCAAAATAATTAAGAAAGTCATGAAATGTTTAAAAATGATTCACTTAATTACCACAAATTATTCGGTACTCCGACTGTTCCATGGAAAAATCTGGGCCGTTCAGAACACTTTCGGACCGCTAGGATACGCTCTCCAGAAGGCGCTCTCACCAGCACCCCGTTTCCGACCGGCCACGTATATAGATAACTCCATTTTCACTACAAACTTTCATATAATTGTGGAGAGTGTTGTGGCAGTGCCCAAGAGGACTGAATATTAATTAATCAAAACATAGGAAAACAATCATGTTAGATTTTCAAAATGGTAATTTTGCAAAGAATTTAAAGCAATGAGATTATGGATGAAACTAGAGGTGAACCCCAAGGTGTCGGCAAAGTGTTCTTTTGTCTTGGGACGTAGGAGTTTTCTCTCATCTAAGGTCTCATGTTCGATTCTCCTTGCCAGCAAACTCTTTGGGCCATTAGAAGTTATGTCATGTCATTACCTCTAGGACCCCAGAGTTAGTCGAAGTGCGCGCAAGCTGGTCTGGACATCTAGCTATAAAAAAAAGAAAAAAACTAGAGGCAACATTATATATGTATTGTTGGATTGGATAATTAGGTATACCAAATTGGGAAATTTTTAAAAACCCCCAAACTTTGATCTCAATATCAAAAATACTCCCAAACTTAAATTTTTTTCAGCGTATTCCCAAACTTCAATTCCATAATAAAAAATATTCCTTCCGTCTGCATCCGTTTGGTAACTAACGGGATTTGCTGACTTGGAGTACCCCCAAACTTCAATTCCATAATAAAAAATATTCCTTCCGTCTGCATCCGTTTGGCAACTAACGGGATTTGTTGACTTGGAGCTTAACAAGCCAGCAAATCTTGTTAGTGGCCAAACGGATGCAGACGGAAGGAGTATTTTTTATTGCGGAATTGAAGTTTGGGAGTACATTTGAAAAAATTGTAAGTTTGAAAATATTTTTAATACTGAGGTCTTGGGGTTTTTTTTGAAATTTTCCCTGCCAAATTTGGTTACATAAGATGAATGATCACTAACGAGAGGAAAATAATTCTCTATCGAAGGATGGAGGGGAGATATCAAGAGGAGGGTAAGGGTGAAATTGGCTAGTAATTCTTTCCTCGAAGTGATAAAAAAAAAAAAAGAAGCTGTCCCTCATAGGATTCGCTAATATCCCATCACTATATACTCTTCGTCTAAAAAAGAATGTCTAAAAACACTATTCACACCACTGGAAAAAATTTATGTAGTTATTTGGTAATATAGGTCAAGTTTTCCAAATGATAAAATCTAATACTTGATTTTATCAAATGAGGAAGACATGTAATTAAATCAAATGAGAAAGACATGTAAAATAAGTGAGATCTATCAACATTTGATTTTATGATATTTTTTGTTTCATAAAATCAAGTGAGATCTATCAAACAAGATTTATATTGCATATACAAAGTGTTATAAATATATATAAAAAAAGGGGGGGCCGGTTCCGGGGCACAAATCAAAACACAAAAAAAACACTCCATCTCAGCCATTAAAATAAATGGCTGAGATTAAAAAAGGAAAAGTGTATTCTCCCCCTTTCCTTTCCTTTCCCATCTCAGGTAATTCGCCTCTCCCTTCTATCTCTCTTCCACTCCAAGGACTCCCCAACAGCCCAACCCTCATCGACCCAAACCGGCGACCCTCCCCGGAAAAGCACATCTTCGGTGAAACTCCCGGCAAACCGCATCCCCGATGACCCTCCCCGGCAAACTCCTGGGCCGTTATGAGATCGGAAAACTCCTGGATTTTTCTTTTTTCCCAATTTCACCAACTCTAATTTCATTGATCCTCGGACAGAGTTCTTTTTTTTTTATTTTTTCCACTTCTTGTACGAACAGATCTCAAATTTTTTTGGGTTAATTAAGTAGATTGATTACATAATCTTGCCCTACCTGGACAAATAAACCCATTTGATTTCTTGCTACTTGAAACTGATTTACCAAAAAGACTAGATGAAACCAATGAAGCCAAAACACAATTAATAAGCTAGAAACCAAGAATTCCCGATTCCAATTTGTAAGGCCATAGTCGTCTCCTTTTCTCTCAGTCTATATGTGTATACGTATCTCGCTATTTGTATGTCAATCGATAGATAGAGCAAGAAAAGAGAAGAAGAAATGAACAGAGCGAGGGGACCATGGGATCCATTATATTTGGTGAAAAACATAACCTAAGGAAATGCATTTAATTCCGAAAAGCTGAAGAAATTCAATTTTTTTGGAAGATTATGTACTTAGTTGAAGGATCCCATGTACCTCTCTTTTCATGTTGCGAATGTTTGTTGAGCTGTGGGTTCTTTCTAGGTAACAGAGGTGCTGTAGACGGGAGGGGAACTAGGATACCAAGTACAAGGAGGTTGTATGAACAGTGAGATTTTTAAATTTGGAAGAATTGATATTGGATCCACTATAACTATTTTCTAACACTTCTAATCCACCTAATATTATCCTAACACATCTAGTCCACTCACACGTACCAATTACAAGAATACCCTCACTTCTTAGGATACCCTAAGATCCTAGGGTACCCTAAAATCCTAGGGTACCCTACCCTAAAAACCTAGGGTACCCTACCCTAAAAACCTAGGGCATCCTACCCTAAAATCCTAGGGTACCCTAAAATCCTAGGGTGTACCCTATAACAACTTACCCCATATCAAGAATCACCATATGTGATTATCTACAAGAAGTGGTTATCTGGGCTCACAAGATGTGGTTATCTAGGCTGATGGTTTTTCCAATCTGATCCCTATAGCAACTGACCCCATATCTGGAATCACCAGATGTGGTTGTCTACAAGATGTGGTTATCTGCGTCAGTGACTTTTCCAATCAGATCCATATAGCAACTGGCCCCATATCTGGAATCACCAGATGTGGTTATCTACAAGATGTGGTTATCTAGGCTCACAAGATGTGGTTATCTGCGCCGGCGACTTTTCCAATCTGATCCCTATAGCAACTGGTCCCATATCTGGAATCACCAGATGTGGTTATCTACAAGATGTGGCTATCTGGGCTCACAAGATGTGGTTATCTGGGCTGATGGCTTTTCCAATCTGATTCCTATAGCAACTGGCCCCATATCTGGAATCACCAGATGTGGTTATCTGGGCTCACAAGATGTTGTTATCTACAAGATGTGGTTATCTGCGCCGACGACTTTTCCAATCAGATCCCTATAGCAACTGACCCCATATCTGGAATCACCAGATGTGGTTATCTACAAGATGTGGTTATCTAGGCTCACAAGATGTAGTTATCTGCGCTGATGACTTTTTCAGTCTGATCTTTATAGCAACTGGCCCTTATCTGGAATCACCAGATGTAGTTATCTGGGCTCACAAGATGTGGTTATCTGCGCCGACGACTTTTCCAATCTATTCCCTATAGCAACAGGCCCATATCTGGAATCACCAGATAACCACCTCTTTTGATTTCAGATATGGTTATCTACGCCGGTGACTTTTCCGGCGAACTCTCCGGCGCCGACGACTTTCCGGCGAATATCCGGCGAGGGTGTATTATGTTTAAAAATCAATGTGAGGGTATATTTGTCTATTAAAAATAGAGAGTGGGCCTTACACCTTAGAAAATTCAAAAAAATGGATTAGAGGTGTTATGGAAATATGAGGTGGACTACATATGTTACAAAAAGCTATAATGGACCTTAGAACAATTCTTTATTTAAATTTGAAGGGTAAGAATTTAGACATTTAAATATATGAATAATGCTAGGGGTGGGAATTTCTGACACGACACAAGAACACGACACAAAATTAGAGGGTTAGGGTCAGCCATTTCTGACATGAAACATGAATATGACACGATCGACACGAGAACACGAAAAGTTAAATAGGTCGGGTTGGGGTTAAGAAAATTCTGACACGAACACGAAATAGGGAATTTATGGAAAGACACGATGACACGACACCAACCAGACACAAAGTTAGCGGGTTAGAGTTAGCTATTTCTGGAACGAAACATGAATATGACACGACACGATAACATGAAAAATTAAACAGGTCGGGTTAGGGTTGAGAGAATTTTGACACGAACACGAAATGACACGACACGAACACGACTCGATGCATGCCCACCCCTAAATAATGCCCAAAACAAAACACAATATAAAATGCTAAACTAGCATCACAAGCGTCAAAGTAACAAATACCAGCATAAAAACACCAAAAAGTTTTTGGTTCATAACTTTTAGTTATCCTCTTCTTTATTTATTATTATTTTTTGATAACAAGGATGTTTGGGCCAACTTGTGCGTAGGGAGGCCCACCATATGAACCTTTAATACTAAAGGGGAAAAAAAAAATTACTGGATAAGTATTGGGAATTTCAAGTGGCCTTGGCCCCCATTAGCCCCTATTTTGTTCCGTCTTTGGCTATAGGGCATCTCTATAGTGCAGCATGTGGATCTTGATCTATTAATTTTAAGAGGTCTTGGTTTCATCTCAATATTTGGCACCAAGCCGTCTAGTGTCTAGATGATATCCGAGCTGTTATTTTGTCGAGATCAATGGCTCGAATACCGCACTACAGTGGCGCCCCTATAGCATCCCCGGCCGGATCCTTCTTTTTAAGCCTTTCACACTCTTCTTTGCTACTTCTATGCTCTTGCAGGTTTCCTCATTTGACAATTGTGGCTTTGCGTTTTTGGGGGAGGATAGCTTTAAGTTCAACGGTTCATCAGATTTTTCGTACCCCAGTTTCCGGAACCGAACCATGAAGAACCTACCCATTGTACTAGATTATGCTGTTGGTCGCAACCAGACTTGTGATGAAGCCCGGAACTCAAATACATCAAAATGCTTGCTGGATAATGCTTCGTGTAATGATTCAGATAGTGGTTATAAAGGATATCTTTGCAGTTGCAATAAAGGTTACAAAGGCAATCCTTATCTCAGCCCTGGATGCACAGGTTTGTAGTTGTTTTGGCTAATTCTAAAGTCAGCTCGTTAGACTGACATTAAAGTTTAAAATGTGTATTGAAATATGTAAAAAGTATGAAAGTGTATAAAAAAGTGTATAGAAAATTTGTGTGATTTTTGTCATCAGGTGTGCTTATTGTCAAGTCAGCCCATTGGGTTGACAATTGAAAATTCATTTTGTTAATATATCTTTTTTGTTTTTTAAATCGAACTAACAACGGTTCCCTATATTCAAAATTGAGATTGATGGGCCATAATGATCTTGGATGGGACTAAAAATCCAAGTATTTCGGCTTTATTCAAAAAAATATTTGGTTTGACCATAAATTTATACTTGTTAGATTTGTCTCGCCGAGAGGAATTCAGAAACCACAAAATCTTGACGCGAAACTAACAAATGCAAAAAAAAAAAAAAAAATTGAATAAAGATGAAACGAAAAAACCAAAAAACCAGAATCTTCTTTTTAGCCAAAGCAGTTCTAAATTCATTCTGCACACATCAATTGTTGTTTCCCTGGGAAAAACTTGTTATAGTGATAAGATCTAGAAAAAGAGCCATATGCACACAGTTATCCAGATCGAAAATAGACTTGAAATAGCCTGAGTTGGAATTGGGAGATGGTACTGTCCCTTTAAGCACAGCATGCATGTTATCTCATTCGAGCCGTCCGTGCTTGATGATCAACGGCCCAGATCTGCACCGTTGATCGCCGAGTGAATCTGTACCATTGATCGCCGAGCACGGACGGCTCGAATTGAGACAACATGCACCTTGCACCTGAAGGTCAAGGGGAGAAAGTCTTTCTGCTGGGCCAGAGTGATAAATATAAATAATGCCCTTGTGGTTATACTTAATGTAGTAATATTTTTTTGTCAGGCTCACCGCTCACAGATTGATTTCTCAGTGCTTGAAGGTGCAAAGCAAGTGGAGCATTAGTTAGCGCTTTGTCAGCTAGTATTAAATCTCCACCTTGTGAGAGGGGCATTTTAAAAGTATTTCCAAGAGATGACTTTGATATAAAATCATAAATTTAGCTTTCTAATTCGTTAATGATTTATTGGTAGATATTAACGAGTGTGAAGATCCCAACCTCAATGACTGTGTTAATGGGACTGGATATTGCATCAATACTCCAGGAAGTTTTCAATGTTATTGTAATCATCACTACGACGGCGATGGAAAATCAGACGGACAAGGGTGCAAGAAGAAGGACTCACAATTCCAAGTGATCAAGTTCTCTCTAGGTACGTAATTTTCTACTAAATGAAACCTGCTTCAGATCCAATTCTCATGTTTAAAAAGCCATCTACAATAGCGACTATCATAAGTATTTTTGGAGAGAGCTATCTGTCAATCTTGATCGTTACATAAGAATGATCAGTGGTGTATTTATTGATATCTCAGCTGGTGTATTTTTTCAAGATCATCATCTATTGCCCTATAGGCAAGATATTAGTCATTTTTTCATATATTGGTCATGGTTGGGATTTTAGGCTTGACTTGATTTGGTTTCAGTTTGGTCAGAATTGCTATTTCTTGATCTTAACAACTAGTTTTTTTTTATAAATATATCGGTAAAAGAAATTCCATTCGTCACGAGGATAAAAAATAAAATCAATACAATTGAGAAAAGAAAAGCATTGACAGAGTCTCTCAGAAATCTCGAGGGAGATCAGTGAAATTTATCTAAGTTTTTTATTCATTTATTTATAGAAATCCATTAAAAAAATAAAAAAATCTTTTTTTATCGAGAGTATTGTCATACAAACTTGCGACGCTTATAGGTTGGCTGGTCCCTTCAAAATTTCATAATTGACATGAAATTTCTACGAATAATTCCCAAATGGAGAGGAAGTTCATCCATTTTGAAGGGGAAAAAAGACTAGAAAGGTGAATTTTTTTTTTTTTGAAGAATAATATCCTATGGGAATCTAGTTCCACTCGTCCGGGTGTAACTTATTTCCTTCTGTGAAACACAACGCCTAGGAAAAGCTCTTTACAAAATACTGCAAGATAGCTTTTATTTGTTTTTAGTAGAGATTACCTAATGACTGAAACTATACCTAAATTTTCTGCAGGATTAAGCTTTGGCTTCTTGTTATTACTTATTACTATAACTTGGCTATACTTCATCATCAATAGAAGGAAGACAAGAAAACTAAGGGAGCAATTCTTCCAACAAAATGGCGGGTTACTAATGAAACAAAAAATAGCTTCAATTGAAGGAACAAGTGCAGAGTCAAAACTCTTCACAGCTGAAGAGCTAATGAAAGCCACTAACAACTATGACGAAAGCAATATACTTGGCTGCGGTGGTTATGGTGTGGTCTACAAGGGGATTTTACCTGACCAATGTGTAGTTGCCATCAAGAAGTCCAAAGTAATGGATGGGAATCAAGTAGAGCAGTTCATCAATGAATTGTTGATCCTAACAAGAGTTAATCATAGGAATGTTGTGAAGGTCTTGGGGTGTTGTTTCGAATCAGAAGTTCCTGAGCTTGTTTACGAATACGTACCAAATGGCACACTATACCACCATATTCATAATAGATCATCCTAGTTAACATTGGAGCATCGATTGAGAATAGCCGTAGAAGCAGCCGGTGCACTTTCGTATCTTCACTCTGCTGCTTCCATTCCGATAATTCACAGAGACATCAAATCTGCCAACATATTAGTGGATGCTAATTATGTGGCAAAAATGGCAAATTTCGGTGCTTCAAGATTAGTCCCCTTGGACCAAACTCAAGTGATTACGCTAGTACAAGGAACTTTAGGTTATTTGGATCCCGAGTACTTGTTCTCTAGCCAGCTAACAGATAAAAGGGATGTATATAGTTTCGGAGTGGTTTTGGTGGAATTATTGACTGGGAAAAAGCCTATTTGTCTCGAGAGGTCACAAGAGGAAAGGAACTTGGCAACCTACTTTGTTATGTCAATGAAGGAAAACAGGTAATTCCAAATTTTGGAGCCTCAATTGGTGAGGGAAGGGACTTTGGAGCAACTCCAAGCAATTGCAGAGCTTGTAAAGAGGTGTCTTTGTTTGAAAAGTGAAGAGAGGCCTACAATGAATGAAGTGGTTATGGAATTAGAAGGTTTGAGGAAGTATAAAAAGAATTGGGTTAATCAACGAAGTGTTGAGAAGAGTGGAAGTTTGTCGAGTGAAGAAGCACAAATGGACATTTACCCTATGTCAATAAGTCATTCAACTAGTGGTAGTGACTTAGTTGGGCAATATAGTTTCAACTGCAGCATGACATTTCCACTTACTAAGTCCTTCGACTAGCACCAGTGATGAATCTAGGTAATATATGGGTATACCATCATGGTTTCCTACAGACAAAATCCATTGCAAATATACAATGGTCAATTATGAGAGTAGATTGTTCTTTTTTGTGTTTGAATTGTTTGTTATATGGTGAACATCTTGTTTGTTCATGATAGTTTGTGAATCAATTTGCTGGGTTTGTCCCATGATTTTTCTAGTTTACAAGTATAGTATGGTCGTGCAGTGGTGTTTTTTAGAATGTAGTCTCAATGGTTGGAAATGCAAGACCCGACATAAGTCTATGATCCGTTGAAGTTGAATAATGCAAGTGCTGTAGGAAGTGAGCACCATTGTACCTGTATATATGTACCATTGTATGTTTATAGTCGGTTGATATTGTGTGAAAGGTTTGTTTTCTAAGTATTTCAAGAAGTACGATTTAAATAAGGCGTTCATAGGTCCTGGAGGTACCCAAGTTTCCGAGGTACAAGAAAGGGTCAAGGCCACGTCTTAAAAGCCATTAGAAGAAGTCCCGGAGCGAGTAAGGAAGACCTGAAGTCCAGGATGAACCAAACACGAAATCTGAAAAACTTAGCAGTTCTAACGGTTGAAGCATCAATTTTACCAGTAGAAATATGATTAGTCTGCCCTTTGAAGCCTTTCTACTGGTAGAAGCTTTGGTTCTCCAGGCAGAACTGCTTTTCGGATTAAAAAGTTGACCAAGGCTTAGGGTGTTGCTTTGATAATTTCATGGCTGAGCCAAACTGAGGAACTAATCCTCATTCTAATCATCCCACTCTCCCTCTCTTCCTCCCATGCTTCCCTTATAGCCTTTAGCATAATTTCCCCTAGCTTTTGGAAGGTAAAATTCCAAGATCTACTTAAAGGTAATTGTTGTTTGTTGTTGTCTTCTTCACAAAAGTTTCAAGTACCAGTATAATCGCCGAGTTTGTGGTTATCAAATTTGCATCACGAATTCATATTTCAAATTCCAAGCTTTGCAATTCTTAGTTTAAATTCATGTAGTTAAGACATTGAGGTTTGGTTGTGAGTTCACGCAAACTTTGTGGTTGTTTCTCACAGCGAACCGAATCTAAGTTTAGTCACAATTGTGAATCCCATTGCCTTCCAATCTCGAAAAATCATTCTCTGTGTTCCACCGCGGTCTTACTGACTATACTCACACACGACTACATAGCCCTACGCTTCGGATTAGACATCTAGAATCATAAGGAAAAGTCGCAAGCATTTTTGGCGCCATTGTTGGGGAATGGCGCTAATTTGGGAATCAAACCCTGTTTTCCGAAAATCCTATTGTTCCGCTGTATCCTTTGTTGGACCCCTTGGTGGTGATAACATGTATCGCATTGGTATTTCTACTTACGTGGTGAGCTTCATCCTCGTCAATTATTTTTTTCTTCTTCTATCCAGTTTTCTGAATCAGGTATCAACTGCTAGGTACGTGAAGGATAACATTCCATGGTGACATTGAATCCTATGGATATTGTAAGTGTGTTATATGGACTCCTTCAAAATGAATAAATCCTCAAATCAATAAAGCCACCCGGTGGGGGGTGGGGGACAAATTCATTGGAATATCTTACTAGGAGCCTTGAAAATAGATGAAGTTTAGGGGGGCCAATGCACTTCTGTAACCATCTCCCACTCCGCAAAACTAAATTGATAATCAGTATTTTAGAGAAATCCTGATGTAGATATCGCTGAAATCCGAAGTCTTGTAATAAGCAAAAGAAAATTTCCAAATTTGTTTCGGTTTGTGTTATGAGAAACCCCTCCAAAGCAGGGGCATACCCCATTTACCTGCTACCACCCCGAAGCCCCATGTCGGTGTTCCACTAACAATAAACAGTTTTTTTTTTTTTTTTTTTCTGCAAAAGCCAAAACAGGTCATTCTCTTACAATCCATTGCATAAAAAACCGTGAAAAACCAATTTATTCTAAAAACACCCTTACCGGAACACCCCTGCTTGTTAGCAAAACAAAAGAAACCTGATGAATTGCTTTCAAAAGTTTGAGGTTAAGGCATTAACCAAGCACATTACCCAGCGTTGCCTGCTGAAAGGATAAGAAGGGTGGCAGAACTAACTTTTCGCAATTCGCAATAAATCGCTGTGGTCAATTTGGGACACCAACTTGCAATCTTCAGTACTTGCAGTCCGAGGTTTTACCATTACACGAATCAGTGTCCCATGACTAAGAAGATTCAGGTATCATAGATCTTCCAAATTTCACCAACTAATGAGTATCAGGGAGGGGTAGATTGGGCACAAATATAATTGTTGGCATGAAATCCATGAAGGGGCTTTCCTCATACTTGAATCCACAATCTGAGGTCAGTGGGTTAAGTTTTTGATGAGCACTGAACCATTGGTCACCCATAAGAAGATTGACTAATGAAGTAGAACAATCAAACAACAATGAAAAGCTACTTAGGAAACAACCTGATTGTTTTTTGAAGTTGGTGATATTGCTACAATCAAATGTATTTGAGAGAGGAATTTATTTTAGCCAAACTATGGAGCAACATAGTAGCAAAGATATTTTTTTCCCACCACTATGGAGCAACAGAGGCAGGAGGATGCCAAGAAAAAGAGAAAGTTTCTGGTGCTAGGTATATCAGGTGGAGCTTTACGTGGTATCCGGAACGCCCTATCAGAGCCGTCCAAAAGTGTTTTGGATGGTCCGGATTTTGAATATCATCAACTTTTACCTACCTACACTTTACACTTTTCACATCAACTTTTACCTCCAATTTTACCCATTAACTCTTTACCCATTAACTTTTCAAAAGGGCAAAATGATAATTACACAAACTTTTACCTATTTACGTTTCAAAACACACTTATTAAGGGACAACGCAAAATAGAAATGTCGACGCTGAAAGGCGACAGAGGAAGTATATACCATAAAGTCACAAACAATAGGCGTACCTCGTAATTTCAAGAGAGGAACAAAAAGTACCCAGATCAAATAAATACCTGTAAAGTAAAAACACTTAAAAAGTACTCTAACGGTTCACTTCTTTAAGCTGCTTCTTGAGTTGAACTGCAGGATCTGGAATATCATGGAACAAGACTGGAACTAGAAACGATATCCATGCGGACACCTTCCGAGAGTACCTTAAAAGCACTCTGGCGTGGACTATAAATTTCAGCAGGGTCGATTATCTCCCTAGTCTGAGAAACAATCCACTTACATTGAAACAGTAGATGCATCAGGTGAGAAATTCGACCCTAACAGTTCTTTATCCTCAGCTAGTAGGCTTTCTTCACAAAGCTCTCGGATCATGATTCATAATAAGATGTTTTAACCTCAAGACGTATCTCTCCGAGGAACAATATCAAAAAGATCTCTTGGAGTATCAACTATCAAGTGCTCCGTCTGATGGAATATAGTTTGAAGAAAGAATGTTTGCTGCTTTGGTAATGGGGTAATTGTCTTCTATGGTTCAGAATCGCTATATATTTTATTCTAATGGTGTTTTTAACGGAGGGAAAAACAAAAAGATGTCAAAGCTGGTTACAGGATACGGTCACGGAACCTGTCCTTACTCTATCCCCTTCTCTTCTCATTATGGATCCAAGACCCCTGCTAGTTCTAGCCTCTAGGTTTCCCCCTCTCCTCTTTTGTCCCTTTCTCCCTCTTTCCCTATACAAAAGCAATATATTTTTTTTAGTTTTAATCAGGGAAAAGAAGTTCCTTTTGATGCTCCATCACTCTCTGCAACATTTAATGTAAAAGAAATTTCTAACCGCGAACACAACAAAAAAGGATGAAATTATAAATCTGCCATAGTCTCCATACCCAACCCAACATATTTTGAAGAAGTAATATGTAAGAGTTAGGCCTAGTAACATTATCATTTGAGTAACTACTTCCCAAATATCCAAGTAACATACAACATGATCCTTCATATATTGCAACACGATGTTCTCTCAATAGTCAATATCTGTACATACAAGTGTACGTCTGTACACATTGTGTTGTGAGTGTTGAGCGCCGATCATCACGAAAACTCAACAAACCAACCACATTGTGAATTCACAGCAAAAGTAACCACATGTTTTCCTAGTGTCATGACTTGTGGTTTCTATGGTTGATCAAGTCAACCACCATTATCTGCCTTGGGCTGGCAAATCTGGTATGCGAATGTCAAAATTGCATGGGAAGCCTTAAGGCAATATAGACTTGTGGTGCAATGTAATCAGGTGGTGTGGTTTAAGCATCATATCCCAAAGTGGACCATCATTCGGTGGAGGATTATTTTGCGTAGGCTCTCGACTAAAGATAAAACTTCACAGTTGGGGAGCTACCAATGAGGAGTGTGTGTGTGTGTTGTTTATCAGGCAATGAATCCTACAGTCATCTGTTTTCTTATTGCAGATTTTCCAATAGAATTTGGAGGCATTTCTTGAAGCAAAATGGGATCTGCAGACTTCTCCTTCCATTGGTCCAACAGGTGGATTGGTTTATCATTCACAAAACTGGTGGTAGCTTGTTCCATCCGGTTCCTAAGTTGGCTTTTTCTGCTGTTCTTTACCATCTATTGGGGAGAAACGAATGCCGGAATTTTGTGGCGAATTCATAGTGATGAAGAGGGTGACAACGCTGGAATTACTACTTATCACTACAACAAATCTGGGAATTCCATTTACCCAAAAAAAAATCTGGGAATTCCCAGCGTTTTCCAAACCCCGGGAAAGGTACCCCAAACGCTGGAAAAAGTCATTCCTGGCGTTTATCCCGGCGTTTTAACAAGTGTGACCGATACCCCTGTCGGGAATGCTTCCCGGCGTTTGGTAAAACCCCGGGATTGATTTTCCGGCGAACTAAAATCCGGCGCCGGTGACCCCAATGCCAGCGTTTACAAACCCCGGGAGTATTCCCAGCGTTTTTAAAACCCCGGGAATGGTTGTAATAAACGCTGGAAATCTTGACAACGTTAATCCATTTCCAGGGTTTAACAAACACTGAGAATATTACCGGCGTTTAAAAAACCCCGGGGATGGCTGTAATGAACGCTGGAAATCTTGACAATGTTATCCCATTCCCAGGATTTAACAAACGCCGGGAATAGTTTTTCCCACTAGAATTTTTTTGTGTTTTCCTTAATTTTTCTCCTATTTAGCCAACAATTTTTATCCAATACAATACAAATGGCATTAAAACATCTTAAATACATTCACATAAGTTCACAAATAGCCAAATACGCTCCGACATATTCAATACCACCATAGAGTCGAATATGAACCACATAACATAATATCTCCAAATATATCCAATACATCAACTCATAAACAGTTCTCAAAAGCCATTACAAATTGTGTAATTTTTCCAAAATGAAGCCAACTAACATAAGATACGAACATAAAACCCTACGTCAAGTACCACCTAGTTGCTACGGAGATCTTCAATGTGGATAAACCTGAAATCAAACATCACAACCAAATTTAGAGTACATCACGTATATTAAGAAGTTCAAAAGGTCTAAAATTTTATGCATACCTTTGATTGTCAACAATTACTTTGAATTAAGAAGCTCAGTTAGATCCTTTCTGCACTTTTCTTTTCTTTGTTGAGATTGACTGAAATGAAGAGGAAACTTAAAATCAAGACAACTAATAACCATGTAACGTATTGGGAGGTTCTCCAAAATATACATAGTAGTCATGAATACACAAGCACCAATAGTTCTAGAGGTTGCCGTGTCCACGTATCGGACACGGGGACACGTATTGGTGTCCGTGGCAACAGTTAAGGCCTAAGGAAAATTCGACATTTGCCAGCCACGTCTATTAAAATTAGAAAAACCATTTCTCACTTGACTTATACATACACAAAAGTTGACCCTCGAATTTTCAAAGAGGTAAAGTTAATCAACTCCTTTTTTTTTTCTTCTTTATTTTCTAATATGGGGATCAATTACTGATTGCATCTCAGAGTCATGTAAGACCGTATCTGTTCTCTCTGCCCCGAATCTAAATGGAAAAATGTTTCTCCCTTTGTTGTACGATCCTGTACATGTCGGTTATTTGATCACCACATGAAGACTAATGTATGCTTGAACAAGAAAGGAGTCTTGGATCAAGGAACAAGGGAGAGTATTGACTGCTAGACTGGCATGTATAACCTGAAAAAAATAAGTGAGTTTTCGGAATCCCTGTAAGTCTGGGCAACCTAATATTAAAACCCTCCCCTTTACTTTTCCTTGAGCCTATCACAGCCTCTATCATGCAATCGTGTAGGCAGAAACCGGCTCTTACCCTGTTGGTGCCTTAACTCAGGTTGATTGACTAAGTAAAAATGTTGAAGAAACACAGATGCTACATACATTCACATGTGGGTATGTCCACAAAATCGGAGAGGATACGCATATATACCAAGCTACAGACCCACTTTTTTCTTCTTTGTATGGCTACATCTATCTACTGGAGCTGAGTCAACTTGGTTGGCTAGCTCAGATACTGAAAATGATGCTGCTTAATAAACTAGTTATGGGTCTATATCATTTTCATCCAATGAATGTTCTAATTAATGTTCATTGATCATTATAAAGTAAAATATAATGTATAATCTGATTCTGAACATGTTACGGTGGCTTTGAAGTAGCTAAGAGGTCAAAACAAAAGGGATGGCGATGAACCTTTAGGAAATTAGACTCATACCTTGCAGCGAAGCTTCTCCAGCTTTTCTCGCTCAATTTTCTGCAACAACACAAACATATTTTAGGAGTTGTCCTCAGATTTTAGGAGTTGTCCTCACCATAGTCAGCACTAGACACATGAAAAGGAAGCAGATTTCTAGTTAATGCAGCAACCAATGAAGCCCAGAAATTTGACACGCACACACACTGCAAGTGCACCAACTAGAAACTGGGCTCAGCTATGCAACCCACAAATGAGAGCAAAAAATTCCAAGTGCAGCAACTACAAATTGGCCTCAATATTAATCATTGGCCTCAATAAACCCTGGGCTCAGCATAGTAAACCAAAACATGCCCAGAAACATTGGCTCATCATTGCCCACAAATGAGAGCAAAACATGTCACATTACCAGCACTACATACCAGCACAAGAAGCAACAAATGGAAGCTACCAAGTTGACATCAAAGCCCAGATTTCATTGCACTAAATTGGGTAACAAAAAAAATGACAGGTAAGAAACACCCAAAAACTGCCATGCTCAGATTGACAGCACCTACAATGTCACAAAGTAGCTCAGATTTGCATCATCATTGCCTAGAAAATGCAGCATGATAAAACAGTACCATTTCATGCCTAAGTTACTTCATTTCATACCCATATTGCCCAAGTTACTAGATTTCATGCCCAGGTGCATCAAACATGTCATGCAAACAGGTACTGCATGGGCATGACCAATGGATATGGCAAGCAATTTATAGTTGCAATATCATGAACAAGTACCAAGTTCACCAACCATTCAAAATGTTCCTAGTGGTACCATTAGGACTCTTCCACATCTGCTTTAGATTAAATTCCTTCATACGAGCTTCATCTGCAAATTGCCATACCATATCCTATTAATATCTCGTCCATGCTTATTTTTGATAAATCACGACTAGTGCAATGGAAAGTTAGAGGCCTCAAGCCCGTCATTTTATTTATAATTGAACTCATCTACCTGGAGTAATGGTTGCACACTTAATTGCTACATTGTACCTAAAATCCACCATACTCATCAGATACCAAGACAAGAAGTTGATATACATAAATACATAAAGATGCAACAGTAGCAGTTCGTGACTTAGAAGATTTGATTCATTTGAACACATTCCAAAATGGTAATGCAGACACACACACCCACACTCAGAGAGAGAGAGAGAGAGAGAGAGAGAGGTTGAATTTGAATTCAAGAACATTTATGCGTCCCCTTAAAATGCTAGAACTCCCACAAGGGACTAAAAAAGGGGGACGGTAGGGAGTATTCTAAATAACGTAGTCTAACTCTTATGCATGATGATATCCATTTATTTCTTCACCCAAAAAAAAAGAGCTACTTTATGCAGAGTTATACTAGAAAAACACACCTGAAGACTAGGACTGTCAGAGGAAATCAATGTCAACAATCCCTTCTCAACTTCCCCATTTGGCGGTGGCTTGCCTCCCCCAACATCACCTTTGTTGTTTTGCCAGGACACGGCAGAGTAAGTTGCAACCAGCACTGATGAGGATGCCTCGTTAGCAGGCAATGGGTTGTCATCAAGTAAATGATTAAAAACACTGCATCATTTGTTTTTCAGAAGAAGCAAATTGAGAAGTCAAAATAAATTGGGACGAAAACATGCAAAAGTGAGTGCTTAAGTAGAAACTAGAAAGACAAGAAAACCATGCTTACTCGGTTCGAAAACCATGCTTCTTCTTGTGTACCTCCCTCCTCTCCGGTCAGGTTTCATAAGATTGCAAGCCTTTTCCAAACAACTTTGTTTATTCCTTGATCGGTTACGTGGTACTTGCATAAGAGCTTACATCATCCTCATTATTCATTGACTTACTTTTTAACTCATTTAGGCTAGGTTGCCCAAAGGCTTCAAACACAATTCTCACACAAGATCCCCATGGACTTCAGGGGAAGGGGAGAAAGATTGTGCAATTCCATTCTCATTGACATGTCTTAGAAATTATCCTATTCTCTTTTTCTTTTCTGTTTTGAGAATGAAAAACTATCCTATTCAAACGGCAAAATAAGAGAGTTCAGAAAATAACCAACCTCTGCATACAAAGTTGTGTGCTTAGAAATAAATGGTTAAGCTTAGTAATCTGCCGTTGTTGATTATGCTAACAAAATTAAAGGTTGTTATAGGTGCGCAGCATGCGCTATCTTAAACTCTAGCTCCAACATTTGCTACAGGAGTGGAAAACTTGTGAACGTTCCCAGATTAACTAGCAACAGCATGCAAACCTTGGTACAACAATCTCATCGTCTAGGCCCAAATTGTTTTCAAGGATCATATTATGTCATTGCAACTACTCTGAGAGAGATAGAATCACAATTAACAGCAACTAACAGCAGCAACAGCATATCCATTTAACTAGCAGCAAAAGCAGTCACTACCTAGGTACAAAATCACAATCATATCCGTTTAACCAACAACAACTGACAACGACCACCACAGATAAAAAACAGTCTTGCCGCCTAATCAAGATTTAAAAAAACAGTACATGAATAATTGCGTTACCAGCTCCCAGCTCCCGATGACGAACCCTTTGAAAGTGACCTAGTCTCGCATTGAGAGGACAAGCTGAGGACACTTCCAAGTGGATACCATCTAGGTCACTTTCCATTATAAAAGAGAGAACTACACATCGCCCGATGTAACGGCAAGTCTTCATGACACTACAATCTCAAACATAATAAAATAATTATCGTACATTCCAATATAAAAGAGAGAACTACACATTTCAATGAAAAATATAACTATGAAAGAGACAAGTGTACAACAGTTTACATAGATAAACGGAAAGCTAAAACATTAACTCCGTAAGGTGCAACAGATTTTAAATTAAAATCACTAGAAGTAAAAGTACGAGGATGCATAAAGATATATATTAACTGACATGCAATGCTTGTCCATCCAAGCCAACAACAAACATCAGTACTAGAAATCCCAAACAAGCCCCATATCAGAACCCCACAAACCCCACCCCTGCTGATAATACCCACTAATCATCCCCAAATAAAAACCCAAAACAGAACCCCAAATCGACAACACCCTTGTAATATCCCAACACTTCTTCTCCGGCGACCCTAAACTATAAACCCAACGGATCAAATGCATCACTCACTGTCCACCACCCGACAACCTCCTCCCCAAATAAAAAAATAAAAAAACCCCCTCTGCCTGGCCCCCAAATGATTGAATCTTCCTGAAAAAGATGCCTAAATGAAAACAAAAAAAACCCTGCATTGAAGCTTCAGAGCTTCATCACCACCACAAATCCCCTTCGTAACATCCCCCACTGCTGCTGCCATATTCTCAGTTTGACCCTTGTATTTCCATCACCGGACCCAGGCATAAGACCACCACCGAAGCAAAAAAAAAAAGGAAACACAAACAAAAAATTTAGACCTTTGGTACACATCCAGACCTCCCCAATCGAGCACCAACCCCAGTTTGGAACCCATCAATAAAGCCCTAAATACATCAGAAATCGGCTCAAACGAGAGAGAGAGAGAGCGAGAGAACGAGAGAGAGACAACGAGAGAGAGAGAGAGAGAGAGAGAGAGAGAGAGAGAGAGAGACGCATACCAGAACAAGGTCGACGAGAAGGAGGTGAGATCGCTAGGGCTTTTCTCTAGTCTGGCCGCCTGGGTAAGCGAAGGAAATAAGATAGAGGGAAAAGAAAAAAGAGAGGGAAATAAGAAAATTTGGGGACACGCGTTTTTTCTCCGGCCTAAACAAAATAAGGACCATTGCCGGGGTTTTTTAAGAAACGCGGGGAAGTAAGCACGGGGAATGCCCCTTTTTGTTGTAGTGTATATTTCATCCTGTCTTAGCTCTTGGAGGAGTGCAAAAAATAAAAAACTGATGTTAATGAACTTTTCAGTAGGAACTGACACGTATCAAGGAGAGTTTGCACTGCCATGAGTTCCTGCTTCTATGATCGTAGTTTGATCAGGTGCTGTTTAAGTTTGTGTCTGTGTAGGCTGTGTCAGTTCTGCTGTGTTTGTTTGGTCTGTGGTTTTGTTCAGGGGAATGCCCCTTAGTTCCTGTACGAGGTTTGTTGCAATAAAATTAATATCAATGAAAATCTGCACAATCAATTTTGGACAGATTATATCTAAACCTCAGGATTCTCAACATATTTTTAATAACAGTCTGATTACATCAGATGTCTATATAAGTCAGATATATATCTCTATGTATAGTCTTCCATACACACGGAATTACGGAAAGATATGAGATCAGTAAGGAAAACACATGAGAATTTTCAGATTTGGTTAGAGCATCTCCAACACCCTGCCATTACCATTTTTGGCACCCCCTTCACTTCCAACACCCTCCAACGCCCTGCCATTTCACCCGCCAATAATGGCCTTGCCATATTTCTAGCCACATTAGCTTTCCCTCCCCATTCTCAACTACCAAACCCAACAAAACAAAAATCACAAGATTAACAGTTCTCCAACATTGAAATACCCAATTTTTGACAAATAAAATCTCTGATTAACAAAAAAAGCTAGCAAATTGTATTTATAGCTTGGGTAGAGCTTTGCAAGCTAAAGTAGCTTCTATCATTGTGGATGGAGGTTGGATATGGCCTAGGGGTAGATCAAGTGTGAGCAGGGAACTCCTAGCTCATAACCCTAATACCTTTCTCTTCCAGGTAGATGCAGCAGATTCAGTGAAGTGGACCTTGGGCAAATCTAGTATGCATTCTGTGAAAACTGCATGGAAAGCCGTAAGGCAGCATGGACCTGTGGTTCCATGTAATCAGGTGTTGTGGTTTAAGCATCATGTCCCAAGGTGGACCATCATTCAGTGGATGATTATTTAGGTAAGCTCTCAACTAAAGATAGACTTCACAGTTGGGGAGCTACCAATGAGGAGTGTGTGCTTGGTTTGTCGGGCAATAAGTGTTATCTTATTGCAGATTTTCCAATAGAGTTTGGAGGCATTTCTTGGAGCAAAATTGGATTTGCAGACTTCTCCTTCCATTGGCCTACCAGGTGGAATGGTTTATCAATCACAAAACGGGTGGTAGCTTGTATCATCTGGTTCCTAAGTTGGCTTTTGCTGCTGTTCTTTGCAATCTATTGGAGAGAAAGGAATGGCGGAATTTTGGGGCAATTCATAGTGATGAAGAGGGTGTCAATGCTAGAATTACTACTGATATTAGATCCTATCTTAGCTCTTGGAGGAATGCAAAGAAAACTGATGTTAATAAACTTTTCAGTAGAAAGTGACACATCCAGGAGAGAGTCTTTGCACTGCCATGAGTTCCTGCTTCTGTGACAGTAGTTTGATCAGGTGCTGGTTTATGCTTGTGTTGTGTTAGTTTGGCTGTATTCGTTTGGTCTGTGGTGGTGTTAAGGGGAATGCCCCATAGTTCCTGTATGAAGTTTGGTCCAATAAAATTAATACCAATGAAAATCTGCAGAATCAATTTAGTACAAATTATATCTGACCTCAGGATTCTCAACATATTTTCAATAACAGTCCGATTTCATCATATGTCTATACATGTACAGATATATATCTCTGTATATGGTCTTCCATACACACGTAAAGATATGAGATCAGTAAGGAAAACATATGAAAATTTACAGTAATATTGCCAACGTTTTCTGCCAAGTATACATGTAAGTGTACCTTCACAGCTTAACCTCTAAACTCAAAAGTCTTGCTAATTGTCTATTCTTTGAGAGTGCGGCCTAGTCCTATATTTGATCAAATACTTCGTGATGGAAACAGTACCTGCATTAGCCGAAAAACCCCTTCCAATCATTTCCTCAAGGAGAGAAAAAAACCTCAAAAGGACTTCAAACGTCAAGAAATCCCAAAATTATGAATGTAAGAGACATCATTCCACAGGCAACAACTTCGTCAACCAGGCCTTCTTCACAGGACCTTGCATCATAGCAATGAGGTCCTAACATCCTCAAGTTTTGGAAGGAAGTGTAGTGAAAAGTTCCCGTGCATTACCAAATTTTTTATTCTTGCAATATGCATCAGCAAGGATATTGTACCCAGCAATATTGAAATTTAAACCCTTGCTTTCCATAATGTGAACTAAGAACAATGCTTCATCAATTTTTCCACATTTACAAAGGCCATCCAACAAGAGACCACAAGTATTACTATCGGGAATTAGACTCGCAACTTGCATCTCACTAAGAAGTTCTTGAGCAGCAGTATATTTACCTATCTGAACCAGACCCTGCAATATAGTTGTGAAAGTAATGTTGTCACGTTTCAAACCCCGTAGAGCCATTTCTCGAAAGAGATGCATGGCTTCGTCTAATTTCATGTTCTTGCAAAATCCATTGATCAAAATGTTGTAGCAAAAAGTGTTAGGATGAACACCCTTATCCACCATGGCATTTAACAATCTCATTGCTTCGTCCATCCGGCCATGCAAACAATATCCCTCCATGAGACTAGAGTATGTGACTATATTGGGATCCAGACCATTTTCTTCCATGACCTCAAATAACTCCTCTGCTTCCTTTGTCTTCCCTTTCTTGCTAAGTGCACTGACCAACACAGTAAACATATGAACATCCGCTAAAATACCACTTTCCAACATTTCTCTTAGCATTTGGCGAGCCTCATTCCACTTTCCAAAATTGTAGAGGCCATTAATCAATGACGTATACGTGACAACATCTGGATGAACTCCTTTTCCTTTCATTTCTAATAAGAATTTCATAGCGTCATCCATCTGGCCTCGCAAGCAGTATCCGTCCATGAGATTATTGTATGTGACTATATTGGGATCAAGACCATTTTCTTCCATGACTTCAAATAACTCCTTTGCTTCCTTTGTCTTCCCTTTCTTGCTAAGTGCACTGACCAACACAGTTAACATACGAACATCCGGTAAAATACCACTTCCCAACATTTCTCTAAGCATTTGTCCAGCCTTGTTCCACTTTCCAAAATTGTAGAGGCCATTAATCAATGATGTATAAGTGACAACATCTGGACGAACTCCTTTTCCTTTCATTTCTAATAAGAATTTCATAGCGTCATCCATCTGGCCTCGCAAGCAGTATCCGTCGATGAGATTATTGTACGTGACTATATTGGGATCCAGACCATTTTCTTCCATGAATTCAAATAACTCCTCTGCTTCCTTTGTCTTCCCTTTCTTGCTAAGTGCACTGACCAACACAGTTAACATATGAACATCCGGTAAAATACCACTTTCCAACATTTCTCTTAGCATTTCTTGAGCCTCGTTCCACTTGCCAAAATTGTAGAGGCCATTAATCAATGATGTATAAGTGACAACATCTGGACGAACTCCTTTTCCTTTCATTTTTAAGAAGTTGAGAGCGTCTTCCACCATCCCATCCTTGCAAAGACGGTCAATGATCATGTTATATGCCACCGAGTCAGGTATCATATCTCCTTCTTCCGCTATCCTCACAAACCGAATAGCTGCTCCCGTGTCTCCCATTTTGCAAATTCTGTTAATAAATGATCCATAGGTAGCCACTTCGAATTTGATTTCTCCTTTTTCAACTAGTTTTTCAAATAATTTCACGGCCTCAGCAGTTTTACCTTCTGTAATAAGTCCATTTAACAGAGTGGTGAAGGTAACCACATCAGGTGTCTAACCATGCTTAAAGATGCTGCCTAAAAGAGACAACCCAAAACAAACTCGATTCTTGCGACAGTAGCAGTTAATTGCAACGTTGAAAATATACAAATTAAGTTGAATGCCTAGCAACTGCAACTGGTTAAAATGAGAAAGAGCCTCCATGTAATGACCCGCTCTCGCACAAGTCGTTAACTCTCTAGCTAATTCACCTAGTCGGAGATTATGGGGCCCCACATAGCGCTGATTTCTCGGCTTGGATTGGTGTTTTGCTTGATTGGAGATGGTAAGAGGAGGAGTAGAACTAGGGTTCATAGTGTTAGAACGAGAACGAAGGGCAAAAGATGAATGGTGAGGGGGAGAGAGAAGATTACCTTTCCGGAAATTAGCAGATTCCATGGGACTGATTATATGAAAAGCAACAATCTGATGAGCCATCTTCTTCTTCTTCTTCTTCTTCTTCTTCTTCTTCTCCGTCCTCTGCCCACTCTCTCTGCTCTCTTCTCTCTTCGGAAATCTGATTTTGGGCAATGAGTTTGAGTTTGTGAGTGCGGATAAATAAAATAAAAAATTGCCAGTGAAAAATACGACGACAAGTGAAATTTCAGTGTTTTTTTTTTTGCTTTTATTCCTAAAATTATTCACATTTTTTCTATTTAGTCCTTAAACTAAAAATTACACCTATCTCGTCCAAATACTATTTAATTTCTTCCCTTTTGTTCCAATTGATGACATTCCGTCATTTCTCCAACCCCTCTCTCTCCTATTCATTTCTTATCTCCAGCTTTTAGGGGAAACCAAAGAGTGCTGATTTAGTTGTGGGAGGTGAAGTGCATTTTTGCCCCTTTAGTTTGGGGAGGTGATGCCGTTCAAAACAGTCGGAATGTTATTAATTGGAAAAAATGGGAAGAAATCGAATGGTTTAAGGATGAAATAAGTACAATTTCAAGTTTTGGGACTACATAGAAAAATATGCATAATTTAGGGGGATAAAAGCAAAGAAACTCTTTTGTGAAATTACCTGACTTCTTAAGCTTACAATTTTCGACCCAGCTTTGAATTAAGCTTGTGTTCATTTCATCATTTAGAAATTTTGAAAAGCTATGGGTGAAGTGACAAGTCCGATGTTCAAAAAAAAAAAAAAAAAGTTACAAGTCCAACTTAAAGAAGAAAAAGTATTTACTATCAACAAAAGCTATCAGCTAAGTGACAAGTTATTGGTCAAGTGTAGAGAGAATTGAAATTTTCTAATGAGGTTTGTTATGTCCACATGTGGGCCTTATTTCAGGGTCTTATGAAAATAAAACGAGTTGTTTATTGATTTTAAAATACGTTCTAAATTGGCCTAGAAAAATATCAGCTAAATTGGATAACTTCAAATACTTGATCCAAATATTTTATCTTGATATAGTGTTTAGCATAATCCAAAAATAAAAAAATTGGATCAAGCATTTAGTTTTTTTTTTTTTTTTTTGATGAAAAGGACGCAACCTGAGGTAAACAATAGGAGTCCTGCAAGCCGAAACAAAAACTAAGCCAAGCAAATAAAACAACCATAAGTACAACAAAAAATAGGATCAAAGGATCAACTAGTCAACAAAAAGCACTAGGAGACTATTCTGTCACCGGTGTCCGGGTGAGGAATAAAATGCCCTAGCACATGCTTGGCAAAAAGATGAGCGCGATGAACTTCCTTCCGATCGACTTTAGTAATCTTGCAAAAATCTAGCTTTGCAATCTCCTCTCTAAGGTTGCGTATCAAAAAGGTGTCGAGATGATGACACTCTCACTCTTGCTCCCTATCTGCATGACAGCATTAAAACAATCAGACAGAATATAGATATTATTAAAATCCCTATTTAGACACCATTTAATAGCTTGATATATTGTTTGAATTTCCGTTTGGATAAGGCTGAAGCTATAAGTGGATATAGAATGCTGCACAATAAGGTTTCCATTAGGGAATCTAGCTGTGAACCCAATGCCACTCCAAGAATTCCCCTTCTTCCAAGCGCCATCCACATGAAGAACACATGTTCTATGAACAGGTGAGCCTTTCAAGTGGTCCTTGAGAATAAATGAAGGATATTTTTCTAATGGTTGAACTTGAAATCTAGATTTTTTGAGCCAATTGGATACTCTTTGGAACCAAAGAGCATTATCCTTTGCCATAGAGATAACATCATCTCTATTAAAAGGGTCATTTGTGAATACTAGAGAATTCCTGCTTTTCCAGATGGCCCATAGAATTGCAATGAATGAAAAGAGCTTTTGCCTATTCATGCGGAGACAAATAATCCAATCAAGAAGCCATTCATAGGCGAAACCAATAGTATGGCTTTGAAAGGGTTGCCGGAATTCAGAAGCATCCCAAACAGAGCTGGAGTGATGGCATAAGTACAACAAATGATCTAGAGTCTCTTCCACCAAATTACAGAGGGGGCACAAAGGAGAGAAACCAATTATGTGTGTGGCCAGACTCTTTTTTGTTGGCAGGATACCCTTTAAACCAAGGTTCTGAATACCGTATCGGCTCAAGTACCGGTTTTTTTATTGGTACGGTACGGTACGGCACCGGTACCGTATCGGATTTGCCGCAACTATATATATATATTGAGAGAGGGTTCAAGAGACACAAAATTTGTCACAGAATATGACATTTTCAATCCCATTTTCTTAAAAACCAAGGTACCCCCCTTAAACCCACTTAATCTATGTATATTTAGTACATACTTGTTGTATTTGATGTTTGGTAGTGATAGAAGTTAAACCCATGCATCACAAACCCTTTTTAAAAAACCTAACCTTTTTTTTTATAATCTCCCCGTTCAGAAATCATAGTTTTTGGGTCACACCGATACCAAATTAGAAAACGTGTGTAACTACAATGTTGTAGATCTTGAAATTTTATTAAATTTTGATATATAACTTGCCTTGATCGGAGTTCGAAGTAAAAAGTTATGGCCGGAATACGGTGGCAGTTCTGCTCTGTCCGATATTTGCCCGGTATTTTTCGATACCGGCCGGTATTCCCGATATTTGCCAGTACGGCTGGTACCGCCCGGTATTGAACACGGTACGGTATTGAGGGTCCTTGGTACCGTTTTTATACAAAACCGGAATGTACCGGCCGGTACGGCACGGTATTCATAACCTTGCTTTAAACATTTCCAAATGAAAAACCTTTATACACTCAGGAAGCTCCAAATTCCAAACCATATTCCAGACATTTGTGGTCCTTATAAATCCAAATAGGGGAGTGAGTGGAAGCATTGTTGTCCCTGCGTAAATCGTACAAACACCTATAACCCGATTTGGAGTTATAATGTCCTGAAGAAGTGAAAGGCCAGATATAGCTGTCCGAATCCAAGTCTTTTGAGCATTTAGTGTTATCTGTGTTATCCGATTAAGCTGATATTTGATAAAACCATCAGAAAACGTATAAACAAATAAATTCAGTTGGAGGTAATACTAATCTTTGACTTGCGACTCTTCACATTTCTAGCCTTTTTCGAATTGAGTGAAAGGTCGTGATTTCTTATCAAACCTTACTAGTTTTAGTTACAAATAAGATAATTTTAATTAGGCATCTTGTACAAAAAAAAGATCATTATGATTTCATCCTATAAGATTTGAATACTTATGATTTTATCCTGTAAATGGATAATTGGACCATTGTACCCTTATTAATTCTATTATTGAGATATGTATATATAGTATTTATCACATTTCCTAAATAGCCAAATAATTTTGAAATCTCCTAATTAAGCTCCTGATTAAGGGGGGATTCGTTACCATTATTTGGTCCGGGAACATACCTAATTACTCACTACATGCTCCATTAACAACACCCTCTCTCCTCTCTATATCTCTTAGGATCGTTTATGATGAAAACAAATCACACCTAACCGTAGTCCACTATAGCAGCCACAATACACTGTCGTCCAAGGTTTGTTTCTAATGTACAGATCGGAAATGGTGGGGTTTTTTTTCGATTCAAATTGTGGGGTTCATTAACAACACCCTCTCTCCTCTCTATATCTCTCAAGATCGTTTAGGATGAAAACAAATCACACCTAACCGTAGTCCACCATAGCCGCCACCGTACGCCATCATCCAAGGTTTGTTTCTAACATACAGATCAAAGATGGTGGATTTTTTTTTTTTTTTTCCGATTCAAATTGTGGGGTTCAAGATCTTTTTAATGGTGAGGTGTTTTTTTTTCCGATTCAATCTAATGTTTATTTCCCGATTCACTGGTGTTTTTTTTCCTACCTATTAATGGTGTTTTTTTGTCCTACTATGTTCAAGATCTTGATAATGGTGTTTTTTTTTTATTCAATGTGGCTCGATCTTGTAGATGATCGTGATTTTTTCTTTCCCCCGATTCTTGGTAGATTATAGCTCTCTCTTTTTCGTGGTTGAAAAACAACCATGTTTCGAACATGATTCATGATTTTCCACACAGAAGTTGGTTATTTTTCCGATCCAATGCTGATGTTCTTTTTCGATAAAGTAAAAATGGTAAATCACTAAACCATGTACACATGTCCTTTAAAATATAGTTATTTCATACAATGATCATGGTTTATTGATTCGCCAATCTTATATAATATTGCAGGATGAGTGGAACTGCAAACTATTCATGTTCTTAACTTTTATAACATTAGTTTTTATCCTTTGCAGGTGTGTAGCTCGAGTCTCGAGGACATCTTCATTGCTTTTTATATGCGATTACATTAAACTTTATTCATTTTTGTGTTTCGATTCCCGTGCATAGCACGGGTTTGCCGCTAGTACTCAAATATACAAGCAGTCTTATAAATCTATGTGATCACACAAACTCGTGGTGTTATATGAATGAGCCCCACAGATTTATGCATGTGTTTGTGTAAATGTGGGTGCATTTGAGTGTGGTTCTAGACTTTTTGTTTTTCCTCCTCAATCCAAAATATTACGAAACCATATTACTCAATTACATTGTTAGAAATTTAGCTTTAGACATACACATCAAATAATGTACATGTGATATGTTCTTACATTTAATTTTAAAAAATTATCCCAATGGTGGAAAATTGAAAACAAATCGAGTGAGCTAAAACGATTTATTAGTTTTTAAAAACAAATCATAGTTAAAATATGAGGATACTTTCTTATTTTCTTCAAAAAAGTTCTTACAATTATATTTTTTTTGCATTTATCTTTTATAATTGTATCCTTTCAGTTTGAAATTTTATAATTTTGTAAAATTATTAAAAGAACTCCTGACGATGTTGGGGCACAATATTGGGAGTTTGTTTTGGGCCCCTAAAATAACTTTTAAATTTTTGTAATTTTATTTTTTTAATAATTTAATATTAAGTGGACAACCAAACTAATGTTGGGCTTGGGCAACCCAAACGTTAAAGCCGGCCCTGCCCACATAATAGGCCCAGTTTTCCAACAGATTTTAGCATCCAGGTGATAAAATCATGATATTTCAAATCAAAAAATAAAGTGGTTCCGTGTATCGTTTTTCGATTTTTTTCACACCAAATTAAAGTACTCCAGTTTTCCAAAAGATTTTAGCACCCAGGTGCTAAAATCATGATATTTCAAATAAAAAAATAAAGTGATTTTGTGTATCGTTTTTCAATTTTTTTCGCACCAAAATCTTTTGTAAAACTGAGCCTAAGTCTCGTTTTAAGGGATCTTTCAAAAATATCGGTTGATGGTCTCCTTGCTCCCCCCAAGTTGATTCCCACACGGTTCCCTTCTCTATAGGAAACCCAGTTCGAGAAATTGTACCTAAATCTCTTTGTTGTACCTGATCGTGTCTAACTTCAGCAGCACTGGCGACTTCGGGCTCTCCGAAACCCAGCTAAAACCACATCAGATTCTTCCTAGCTCCACGATCCGGTGTGTGCCGAACTTTTGGGGTTCGGGTGGTGAAGGAATTCTGATGGACGTCGTTGGCAGAGGGTAAACAGAGGAACAATGGAGAAGAATTTCCACCTGCTTTTTTTTTTTGTGATTTGTAGATCTGGAAGTTTTAGGTTTAATTTTTTTAGAGTCTACTTTTTTTTTTTTTTTTTGAAGTTCATCCCGAAGCACAAACCCTTGATTGGGTTTAACTGAGTATTGAATGTTCAGAAGAAAGAAAAATTACCAAAAAATGAAATGGTACACAGAAAGATGGATTTTTGAAAATTGAAATTTGAAGAGTTGGGGAAGAAGACTTTACACTGGCTATGGAAGCCTAGATATGAAGCGGAGGAGGGCGGAGGAGGGGTGCGGCCAGCGGCTCCGTGTTTTGGGAGGGTGACAAGACGTTCTTTGTTGGAGAATAAAGAAAGAGGGATTTACGGGCCGGTCTAGTGGCTGACTCATTATTCTCTCCGGGTCTAGCAAAAATTCAATTTGCACGCATAAGGTAAAAACAAAATCAAATACCAATAATACCCTCGATTTTCAGCCTGTCACCTCTGCAGCACTGCCCAACATCACAAAATACTTGAGTACCTCACTGCTGCCAAAAGACAGATGCCAGCCATGGGTCTATTATCCAAAAGACAGATGCCAGCCATGGGTCTATTATCCAAAAGACTTGAGACTATTATCCAATCCAAAAGTCATCCCTCTGGTATTATCCAAACTTTCCCTCTAGTTCTCCGCTCTCCGTTCTCCAGTTGACGGACTCAATGACGCCGTTGATTACTTCCTAACTGCTGCCTGCAAATTTGTGATCTAGCCCATTTACTCTCCTCCGCCTCGCCCACCTTCTCCGCCGCCTCCGGTTTACTCTCCTCCTCCGCCTGCGAATTTGTGTTCTTGTGACCATCTCCTCCACCTGCGAATTTGTGATCTAACCGGTTCACCTAATCAGCGAATTTGTGATCTGGCCCACCATGGCGGTGGTGGTGGTTTCGGGTTTGGCATGTCGAGAAGAAATGAGGGAAGTTTGATCCATGGTGGCGGCGGTGGTGGTTTCCGGTTTGGTACGTACCAGACGATGATTTGGGTACCTATGAATTTCCTTCGCGGTATCAGTCGATCGTGTTCTTCTTCTCCTCCAAATCGTCTGTCGTCGCTCTCTCTCTCTCTCTGTAAAAAATCTGAGGAATGGTTTTCAAATGAAAAAGGTGAAGGGGAAAGGGGTTTAACGAGTGAACCGGACCGGTTCAAAAATTTGTTGGTCGGTTCAGGGCCTTATTGACCCGCGCGTTTGCTTTCCTTTCCTGGCCGTTGGATTAGATCCAACGGCTTACGTTAGAAGTCCTCAAACTCCCTCTTTGAGGGAGTCCTTAGTAGATCACTATTGTGTATATCAATCCACTTCACATGAGGACTCCCTCATTTTAAGGTAAATGAGGACTTCAGCTCACAACCCTTGGATGAGATCCAAGGGCTCAGATTTTAAAAGCCCATTCGCGGGTCAAAACCGGGTAAAAATTACATTTCGCGGGTCAAACTCAGATCCGGGTCATAAGTATCAGCAAACGGTTCCTTCCTTTCCCCAAATCACAACGTTACTTTGAGAGCACCTGGAGACGACGAACGCGATTTCCAGATCGAAGAAGGTGAAGACAATCCAATCAGCTTCGAACCAAGGTCTCTCTCTCTCTCTCTCTCTCTCTGTGTGTCGGGTTGGGTTTTCAAAAACTAGGGCTTCGATTTGCACTTCGATTTCAAAAAACTAGGGCTTCGATTTCGAATTCGAACTGGGGCTTCGATTGTGTATCTATGTATATATATATATATATATATAGGGCTTCGATTTACAGATTTCACTCGAAAAATTAGGGGTTTCATTTCCATTGTTGAAGTGTTCGAACTGTCACGGGTTTGAACTGTCCATTGGTGAAGTGTTCGAAAAAATAGGGGTTTCATTTCCATTGTTGAAGTGTTTGAAGTGTTTCATTTCCATTGGTGAAGTGTTTGAAGTGTTCGATTTACATATTGCACTCGAAAAAATAGTGGTTTCATTCAAGTTAAGATAAGTAACCTGTCACTTGAGTTTTAAGCTTGTAGCAGGACTGTCACGGCCTTGCAATGCCAATCCCTTGCAAGGCATTGCTGGTGTAATTTGCTGGTGAAACTATAATGCAATTATTTCACAAAAAATAGAAAAATCGTTCAACCACAACTACAGAATGTAATTTGCTAATGGCTTGTTTTCAGTTATAGTATGTTGGAATCCACTCATTCTATTAGTGTCACAAGCAGAGTGTTGTTTCTGCCCAGTTTTGTTTTCACTGGATATGAATCTGCTAGTGTTGGTTCTGTAATTTATAAGAGTATGTCACGATTTCTATAATTTTGGGACTCGTTTGTAACTGTACTTTTTGGGACTCATATTGCAGAATTTGAAGAGTGTACAAGGAGGAGGATGATTGCAAAAACCCTCTTTTTGTTAGACTTGTGTCTGAAGGCAGTTTCGGGAGTCCTTCTGTAATGACTGGAGTATTTGGAGACTTGAAGATTGTGTTTTGTTGATGTTATATTTGCTATGAATTTAGGGACTGGTGGATGTATTTGTTTAGGGACTGAACTCTTGTGTTTTGGATGTATTTGCTTTTTTTAGAACAAGTTTTCGTTCAATTATGAGCTGCCTTGAACAGCTTTGGATGAATTTATGAGATGAAATCTTGTCCTTTGGATGAACTCTTGTGTTTTGGATGAATTTAGGGACAAGTTTTCGTTCAAGTTTTCAGCCATTCATGAGATGCCTTGATCTGGGTAGCTTATTGTACATCTTTAGTGTTTTTGCTTATGAGCTACATTTCCACAGAGTATTGTGGTGGCTTTTGTGTTTTTGCTTCTCAGCTTGATGGGTTCCCTTTTGGTAGTAACTATATTTCATCACTATATTTCATTCATAGGTGTGAGTTTAGTCATCACTAAATTTTCTGTGTGAGAGCATTGATACAAATACATAGCAATTCAGTTTTCTTTGTTGTATCTGCTCATGAAATGCAATTGTCTCCCTAACACAGACACCGACCGGCCCAACAAATGTTTATGCCTGTCAATAAACAAAAAGAATGAAGGATAGAGCTTGGAGACTGATTGAGATCAGGATGAGTTTGAAAAAATAAAAAGGGAACATTCCAATTCACTGTAAAGCAAATGGTGTAGCCAAAAAGGAGGCATGGTCTACTGCAACAATCCAGATTACAAAATACTAGTCAGATTACAACAAAATAAATGGCTAACAAGCCCTTTTTCAAGCAAGCTTACGCTACTAGTCACCACTAGTCAGATTACAACAAAAAAAATGGCTAACAACCCATTTTTCAACTTATCCAATACTAGTCACCACTTAAAGAAGTACAATTATCAAGGCTAGAGAAATGATGAACATGAATACGGTCAATCTATTTTTCAACTTATCCGCTGCGACTTGAATGACTTCAACACGTGCGTTGATCTTCTCCAGATTCACCTCATTCACCTCATTCACTGGCTCCCCATCTGCTGCAACATTTCAATGTACTCCCCGAAGAATAAATGAATCATGTGTAAAGACTAGCCTCACTACCAGCATCCAGTGAATTTTTTTTTTTGCATCCCAACCTAGCATGGCCCCCATAATCCCAGCATTGTTCACCTGCAATAATTCAAGCTTTCCCGGTATCAGTTCAAATAACTCCCAAATAACTCCCGGAACTGTGAAAGACGAGACAAATCACGGATATCTGCAGAAATGTAGGGAACAGACCATTACAATATAAAACTCAACAGCATGAGAACATGGCAACCACTATTTTTTATTTTTTTTAATTATGTATTGTGTAATCAATTGCTTCGATTACATCAGAAAAACAAATATCTTCATCAAATCACCCCCGGATTGATGCTTCAAGCAGTGTTTGGATCATAAATTTGTAAAGGGATCTCAATTTCACTTCCTTAATGTGTCAGTTTCCTTTTTTGCTTCATTAATCCCACAACAAACCGTAATCCAAACCAAAACCCACCCATGTTTTGACTTTGATGAAAGAATGCTAAGGGAAAAACCGGACACTCACATGGCTACACAATTACAAAGTATTTTCGTATTGAAGATGATCAGTATTTCAATAAAACGAAAAACACTAGATCCCTCAAAATCCCATGGGGTAGTAGCAGATTATCAACTAATGCAGTAAATTACAGATTTTTGTGGAATCAATTCTTATGTCCTCTAAAACCGAGTTCCGTACAACTCTGCAACTTCTATACATAACCCGTGACAGTTCGAACACTTCACCAATGGAAATGAAACCCCTATTTTTTCGAGTGAAATCTGTAAATCGAAGCCCTATATATATATATATATACATAGATACACAATCGAAGCCCCAGTTCGAATTCGAAATCGAAGCCCTAGTTTTTTGAAATCGAAGTGCAAATCGAAGCCCTAGTTTTTGAAAACCCAACCCGACACACAGAGAGAGAGAGAGAGAGAGAGAGACCTTGGTTCGAAGCTGATTGGATTGTCTTCACCTTCTTCGATCTGGAAATCGCGTTCGTCGTCTCCAGGTGCTCTCAAAGTAACGTTGTGATTTGGGGAAAGGAAGGAACCGTTTGCTGATACTTATGACCCGGATCTGAGTTTGACCCGCGAAATGTAATTTTTACCCGGTTTTGACCCGCGAATGGGCTTTTAAAATCTGAGCCCTTGGATCTCATCCAACGGCTGTGAGCTGAAGTCCTCATTTACCTTAAAATGAGGGAGTCCTCATGTGAAGTGGATTGTATATATATATATATAGTTGTCTCTGCACTGCGAATTCCTCATGTGAAGTGGATTGTAAAATAAACAAATTCGCATCCTGCGAATTTCTCATCTACTGCGAAGTGGTAAAATTCGCACGTGATTACAATACGTCAGAAGTGGTCCTGATTCTCTACACTTTGCTTGAAGTAGATAATGATAGTGTGTTCAGGTACATATGTATAATTTAGTATGTCTTCCCATTTTCTTGCCAACATCACCAAAGAACTTAATCTTTCCAAGGTGGTTGGGAATTCCACTCTACGTAGTTGTGTTTTGTTCGTCAGACTGGAAGGTTTAGCAATGGATGCCTAGGGAATGATTTCATCGGTGAGTTTGTAAAATTCGCAGGCGACGACTGGCGAAGTTGGCGTTGAAGAAGGTGGGGTTGAGATTGGGGGCGGCGGCGTAGGTGGAGGAGGGGCGGAGGTCGGGGGCAGAGTCGGAGCAGAGGGAGAGGGCGTGGAGCGCCTCCGTGGTTCTGGGCAGGGTCACCATTTCTGTGAGTCTGTGTTTGTGTGTGTGTGTGTGTGTGTGTGTGAGAGAGAGAGAGAGAGAGAGGACAAAAAGGTCAGTTTATCTTTGTGCATGACCTCGTGGTAATTAAAAAAGCGCTACATCCTTTTTGGGAATTAAGGACTCATTTTCTGTACCTAGTGGTAAAAATCTGATAAAGAAATATTTTGGGAAATGAGTAGAAAAATGGGAAAGGAGACCCCTGCAAAAAGGTAAGGGTGAGCCTACTTGTGGTATTTTTTATTTTTTCGTCTTGCACTTAATGCTTCACGGGGTTTTGATTCTCCATGGTGATATCGCTTTGTTCATTTCACATTTCTAAAATAATTTCAAAAAATTCTCTCCCCATTTCTCATCTCTTCAATAATTAATCACATTTCTCTTTCTACTCATACCTCTCTCTTTAATCATTATTCTCATTTCTGTCTCTATCTCTCTCCAATTATTACACCTCTCTAATTATTATTATTTTTTTCAAAAACTCATCCAAACACTATCTCAAAATATTCTTCTCAAAACTCTCAACCAAACATAGCGAATATCTCTATTGATTTGTTTACTGTTCAAAAAATTTGGTGAACTGTAAAATCTAACTTCCTATCTAAACTGAACTATCTCGTACAGAGGCGGGGAGTCTGTTTTGCAAGATATGCACATCAGTTGATGTGCAATTATAAACGGCAGCATTTCATTAGTTACTCAATAGCTTTGCATTGGGTCCCAACACAAAAGATCTAAACCGTTAAATAATTTTAAAATAATTATTCAAGTGGTCACGGAGAAAATCGGACCCATTGGATATTTTTACGTTATTGATCTAATTCGTTTGATTTTAATTCAGATTTCGGTACCCACCCAGTTTGAGAGAGCCTTCAAGAAAAGTTATAAAATTGTGGGGTTGGTAATCCATTGATCTGAACCATAAGGGTTGTAGGGCTTGTTGAGAAGAGTATTTAGAAAAAAAATTATGTTGTTCGGACATCGATAGGTATAAAAAAAAATATTTTTTTGTTTTTTTGATATCTATCGATGTCCGAACAACATAATTTTTTTATTGGATGCTCTTCTCAACAAGCCCTACAACCCTTGTAGTTCAGATCAATGGGTTACCGACCCCACAATTTTATAACTTTTCTTGAAGGTTCTCTCAAACTGGTAGGGTACTGAATTATGAATTAAAATCAAACGAATTAGATCAATAACGTAAAAATATCCAGTGGGTCCGATTTTCTCCGTGACCACTTGAATAATTATTTTAAAATTATTTAACGGTTTCGGATCTTTTGTGTGGGACCCAAAGTGGGCCCCACAAGAGGGCATTTTGCGAAGCTACTGAGTAGCTAATGAAACGTTGCCGTTTATAATTGCACAGCACAGCACTTGCTGTGCATATCTTGCACAGCAGGCTCCACGTTTCCATTTAGTACATTTTTTGTGGGAACTGTGAATTAATGATCCCGACACAGATTTAAAAATTTAAAAACCGTGACTCACGATCTAGACATGAATTTTCATTTTGAAAATGTGAATTAACCGAATGGGGTTGAGATACTTATGATATATAAATAATTTTACCACCTGTTTTTTTTTTTTTTGAATTCATTCTATTGCACAGATTTGCATTTAGGGGTGAATTGCAAAAAGTTGTGTACGTTGGGGGGTGTGAATTGTGCAATGGGGTGTGAATTCTGTAATTTGGAGGGTGTGAATTTTGGGAGTGTGAATTCTGGGTTTAAGGATGTGAATTGTGAATTTTGGGAGTGTGAATTCTGGATTTAAGGATGTGAATTGTGAATTTGGGGGTGAATTGTTGGAGGTGTGAATTGTTCGGATGTAAATTATATATTAGAGGGCAAAATAGTAAAAGTATCTTTAAAAAGGGTTTAGATGGGATAGCATGACAAAAAAGGGTTTGGATGGAACCCCCTCCAAAAAACATAACTAGCCTGTAATTTCCTATTTTTGTAAAGGAAAATTCTAAAATCAGCCCATTGGATTGACATTAAGGTTTAAAAAGTGTATTGAGAGGTGTAAAAAGTGTATATAAATGTGTGAAAGTGTATATGAAAGTGAAAAAAGTACATTGGAACATGTTTTTTTTTTGTTTTCTTGTTATTTTATTGTCAGCCCAGTGGGCTGACAATAGAAAAACCCTTTTCTAGAAGAGTTTTTTTCTTTTTTCTTTTTTCTTTTATCTCTAAAATATGCACATTTTTTCTATGGGACGGTTCTATGGACACAACGAATAACACAACATTTGACACAACAATAATTGGATCCCCACGTTTACAATTTGACCCGTTCAAGTTGTTTAAAATATGTTTTTAACATTATCCATCAAAAATCAACTCATTTGCATTTCGCTAAAACTTGATCGGTTCGTTCAAATTTATCCTGTAAAATCTGACATGAATCAATTAAATGAACTGATCAAGCCCTTACCTATATTCAAATGAGTTGATTTTTTACAGGTAATCTTAAAAACATATTTTAAATAAATATCATTCCCGTGGGGTTCACAAAAAAAATTTGTCTCAAATGTTGTGTTATTTGTTGTGTTAACGGAACCGCCTTGTGCCTCTAAACTAAAAATTGCACTTATTATGTTCTTATACTATTTGATTTCTTCCCATTTGATCCAATTGCTAACATTCTGTCTATTTTGTCTTTGTACAGTATTCAATTTCTTCCCAATTGATTACATTTCATCATTTCTCCAATCCCTTTCTCCCCTAATCATTTCTTGTCTCCAGGTTTTTGGGGAAACCAATTGGAGGGCGCCGATTTGGTCGTTGGAGCCATGGAGGTGGAAACCAATTTTTTTTGGAGGTGGAAACCAATTGGAGCGCCAATTTGGTTGGGGGAGGTGAAGTGGCATTTTTGCCCCTTTAATTTGGAGAGATGACGCCTTTTCCGTTCAAAATAGTCAGAATGTTATTAATTGGATAAAATGGAATAGTTTAAGGATGAAATAGGTGCAATTTCAGTTTAGGGACTACATAAAAAAAAAGTGCATAATTTAAGGGATAAAAGCCTAAAAAAAAAAGTGCATAATTTAGGGGATAAAAGCCCAAAAAAAAAAAAAAAAACTCTTTTGTGAAATAAACACCTTGTTTAGTTCACAATTTTCGATCCAGCTTCGAATTAAACTTGTGTTCATTTCTTCATTTAGAAAATTTGAAAAGCTATAGGTGAAGTGACAAGTCCAACTTAAAAAGGAAAAGTATTTACTATAAGAAAAAGCTATCAGTTAAGTGACAAGACTCATAAGTTAAGTGACAAGCTATCAGTCAAGTGTAGAGAGAAGTGAAATTTTCTAATGAGGTTTGCTATGTCCACAGATAGCGCAAAGAGCGCTTCGTGGAGCTCATTTCAGGGTCTTATGAAAATAATCCGAATTGTTTATTAATAAATACGTTCTAAATTGGCATGGAAAAATATCAACAAAATCTAACAACTTCAAATGCTTGATCCAAATATTTTTATTTGATATAGTGTTTAGAATATTCCAAATATAAAAAAACTGGATGAAGCATTTAGTGTCATCCGAGTTATCCAATTGAACTAATATTTTGAAAGAACTATTAGAAAACGTATAGACAAATAAATTCAGTTGGAGGTAAACTAATCTTTGACTTGCGAATCTCGACATTTCTAGCCTTTTTCGAATTCAGTCATACTAAGACAAATGAAAGGTCATGATTTGTTATCAAACCTTATACTAGTTTTGGTTAGAAATAATGAGAAATAAATTGGACACCTGTTCTCAAGATTTGTGGATAAAAAAGGAGAGATGAGAGGAGTAAGAAGAGAGAATGAGGAGTCACAGGATCGAAGAAGCTCGACCATATTTGTGGATAATTTACCATTCAGAATCAGGAAAATCTGGATCTACAATCTGTTCTCAAGATTTGGGAAAATAAGTTATGTCTTCATTCCAAACAAAAGGAGCAAAATAACAAAACAGAGCTTTGGCTTCGTCAGATTTCATAATACCAATGAAGCTGTCTTAGCCATCGAAAAGATCAATGGATCCTGGTGTTGGGGTCAAATATTGGTGGTAAAGTTCGCAAATTTGTTTAAGAAAGCAAGATATCTCTAGTTATCCTCAACACAGCTATGATAAAAACCCTCAAATCTCTCGATTTCAATCCAGGAGCCGAAAACCCCATATTGATGACAGAGGAGGAACGAATGGGTGGTAGGTCGTTTTTCACACCAAAAATAATTAATAAAACAAAATAATTACTACTCAAATGAATAGTGATAAGTAATCCGAGTATCGTCCTCGGGGATTATAAGGCAAAGTTGCAAGTATTTCAATAGATTTCTAAATTAATTCGACAAAAAGTGACATGAGTTTGAGTTTTAAAATTATCTAAATGATTAAAAGTTAGAAAGATGGTGAATTAAATAATATGAAAAAGGTCTTAGGTTTCGAATCCACCCTAACTTCATAACCAAGTAATTATATCAATTTAGAAAACTAATTACCAAAACAATAATGATTCACCAAAAGCTACAAGCCCTAGCGACATCGCCAAGAGGATCCATGTAATTGAAAATCAGGTATAACTTATCTTCGATAGGCATGAATCGTCTTCGGTTCTATAACTAATTAATCTAGGCATGACTCGTCTTCTCTAGGTATAGACTATCTCAATTCTCAATTTCATGCATAATGAAAACTATTGCATAACCCATGTGTTTGCAATCACATAAACAGACACGTGTAAGAGATTTGATTAAATAATAACACTTCATAAAAAGATGTCCATAGTCATGTAATCATAGTTCTGATAATCGAAATCAAATCAATATAAAAACAAAGTTACTCGGTTAGGGTTTCATCTACACCCTAAGAAGAGGATTAGTCGCTCATGGAAAAGAGATAAGTAGAAGATGTTGATTGAATCTCCATATCGAAATCAGCTTAAGAATTTGGCTAAATTCCTAAGAGACCCCCTCATCTATACTCATTTTCCCAACAGACCCCCTAACCTTTAAAAGCGTCCAAACTCACCTCCTCATCTATGCGAAATGCACAACACCCCTTACTCCGTTAACGGAATGACGGCAAATGACTATAATACCCCTTAAAAAACTCTCACACTCACCCCCTCATCTATGAAAATCATCCACAGTGACCCCTCTCTCTTTCTTTTATTTTTTTTAGTGTGTTTGTTTACAAAAAATTTCTGTTTTCAAAAATAAAATTTAGTGAATTTGTTTTTTTATTTCAAAATCAGAGTGTTCATGTTTTGTTTTAAAATTTGATTTTTTTTCTCTAACTATCTACATTCATTTAAAAACACACACCCCAAAAAAAAAAATCAATCAAAAAAGAAGGGAAAAAAATTTGGAAAAGATTCTGATAAACGAAGAAACATAGAGAGAGAGCGCCCAAAACCCTAACTTCCTTCCCCCTACCCCATTTTAAACACACAGACATGGAGGGACTTGACACTGTTCGAAACCAAAAATCAAAATCGAAAATTGAAACCATGCCTTGATCAGAGCAGATTGAATTAACATGGACGACTTGGGAGGAGCTATTGCTGGCGTGCGCGGTGCAGCGATACTATTCCTTGGCTCGAGGAGTTGCGAAAACTCTGTCTCTGAGCTTAAACAAGAGCTTCATCGATACGATCTTTCGATCCAGTAATTTTTTCCGCTTAAATTTTCAAATTTTTTCCGATCTAGTTTTTCCGTAGGTCGTTACAGTTGAAGATGAAGAGCTTGGAGGAAGAACGCGAACGGAGCTTGAAGGAGAACGACGATGTGGAACCAGATCTGGAAAAGAATTTAGAAAAGGAGAGATCAGAAAATGACAAAGACGACGACGGTGACGCTGCACTAGCACCGGCGAAGAGCTCGCCAACGTCTACCGCCGGCCGAGAGAACCGATGGTTTAACGGTGGGTGGGCCACTGGTGTGGATTTCTGGAGATGAAATGGAAGAAGGGGCACAGGTGTGTGGGCCACTGGTGTTTCACGAGGAGGGAGAAAGAGTATTGTAGATGGAGAGGGAGAAGGGAGAGGGTGCCCCTTTAACTTTTAAACTCAGTCAGGGCATTTTCATCCAATTCGTATCATTTATCTTTAAAATTTAACGGTAATGTAACAGAAGGGGTCTGTATGGCTAACGGTGAAAGGTGATGGGGTGAGTTTGGACGCTTTTAAAGGTTAGGGGGTCTGTTGGGAAAATGAGTATAGATGAGGGGGTCTCTTAGGAATTTAGCCTAAGAATTTTATTAAATATTGGGAAACTCTTCTGAACGCATATATGGTTGTTTTCGATCACCGGCTTTCAAGCTCACGTGAAAACAACTTAAGAATTTTATTGATGACACTACCTATTACAAAGGTGACTCCTAACAAAATTGTGGGCATCCCTCACATCCTGCGGTGTGTAGTGAAGGGGCTCAGTACAAGCGCTCACTACATGCGTATAGTGGGCTCCCTCGGCTATTTGATTGGCGATAAATTGTCCGGATAAATTGGGGTTAAAGTTATATTAAAATGTTTTTTCAAAGTGTAAGATGATTCGAACTGTTGATCACCAATCGGACGGCCGAGGGACTCACTACATGCATGTAGTGAGCCCCCTCACTGCAGGGCCCCCAGGTCCAGCCTTCATTCCATAAACACAATTAAAAGTCAAAACCAAAATTTTGAAACCCTTCCTAACGTCCCACCAGAGAGCTTGAAGCATAGCTAACGCTTCCACCATGGTCGATGACTGCACAAAAATGTGCGTACCCCTTCCCATCTTCCCCCATGATCGATGCAGGGCGCCTTATGAACTACAGAAAAAGACGTGCAACAATCGAACACAAACAAGAAAGTTTAGAGAAAACGCTCTCTAGACTCTTTTATCATTCAATAATACTCAAAAACCGCCCAGCCCTTAAGGCTTACAACTGATTATATAGGAAACTAGAAACCCTAATTGATTTGCTCCGAAAAGGAAGCCAAATCAATAAAAAAACGCAAAATTACCAAAAATGGAAAATTTGAAAATAATAGCAAAATAAAAAACTAGATAAAATTCCAGAATGTTTCCCAAAAGCGCAACTTAATTCGGATTTTCCTTGCCCAAGTAATTGGCAAGTCAAATCTTTCCTTAAACGGCAATTTTGGACATTCGGAGCCCTAAACAGCGACGAAAGCCCGAAAAACGACGTACACCATGGCATAAGCGATGGGTCTTGACCGTTGGGCCGTTTCGGGTCCGACCCAAGTGGGCCCAACGCAAAATTCCACAGTAGCATAATTACGATTTTGCCACCCGAGGCTTATAATGCCGAAAATATTCCTCCTCCTTGGCTACTGCATCACCCCAACATTGTCACCATGTTCGGTTGGGATTTTGAGTACCCAGGTTCTACTTTTTGAAGTGGGCCCCCTCTCCATTTTCTCTCTCATGTATAATTTTAGAAATACTACTCTAGTTTATATCTTGTGCGAGATGGATCCGTGAGGCCCACTTTGAAGTCCTGCACAAATGATCCAAGCCGTTCATTAATTTTTAAAATAAAATTTTAAGTCACTCCTAAAAAATCAGCTCATTCGAAAAACTATAAGTGGTTGATCCATCTTCTAATTATTCATTCAATTTAGGATCCTAAATTCTGACAGAAATTTGAAAGAAAGTTAAGACAACTGGATCAAGTACTTAAAAGTATACGATTAGCCTGATTTTTTTCTCTTTGGATGGTGTGAACACCCCGCGGAGGCATGTCCACGAAAACGGTTGCGGTTTGGAAAATGGTTTTGATTGATTGAATTGAGTCGCCACCCGGGTTTGAGGACTGTACCCGAGAAATCAATTGAAAAATGACTCTTTTGCCCTTGGATTAGAAAATATTTTACCGGTCTCTCAAAAACGAGATTTCTCGGGTTCGGGAGCTAGGTTACGAGAGGGGAAGGAATTTAAAGCACCCCTCTCGCCCGGTATGATTACTGGTCTCTACTAAATGTTTGAAAAGATTTTAAAAATATTGTTTAAATGGACTTCAAACACGAATTCACGTGAAAGCACGACAAATGCATCAAGAAGATCAATGAGATATGAATGAATGCTTGTGCAAAGTGTTATGAGTGAATGATTTATGCATAAGAGATACTGAAATTTCACTAAATAATGCTCAAACTCCTCTGAGATGCTCCAGAAACTGATCACAAATGCCCATCAAATCACACCTGGATAGGATCCAGGCGCCTGGAAAGGGTCAATCCAGGCGCCTGGATTGGGTCCAGGCGCCTGGAAGGATTCAATCCAGGCGCCTGGATTGCCTTCCAGACAGCAAACTCAAAACTTCATTTTTCACAGTAAACTCCAGATGCAATGTATTTGACTGATTTACACACACTCTAAATGATGTTTAGAAACACTATAACAAGCATGGACCTCAAACTCAACTTAAATGCATGATATGAACTTAAAAGAGACTAGATTTTGGATGTTTTGATAATGAGATACTCCAAATAACCATTATGATGAAGATTGAAACATGAGGCATGATTAATCTAAGATCGATGCAATCAAATGATATTCCATAAACTGAATGAAATGCAAAAGAAATCAGGAATCATGATCATGGGGAGGGAATCCAGGCGCCTGCATGGAGTGAATCCAGGCGCCTGGATGATCCAGGCGCCTGGATTGAGTTCTGAATGCACAAAATAGGTTTTTCTCTCGATGATTTTCAATCCTCTTTCAAACCCTCTACTGGTATAGAAGACCAATGAGAGCTTGATTGAGTCCCCCTCAGGGCCTACTTGAGCACATTGGTAGAAAAACTACCTTGAAAAGCTTTGATTGATGAACTTGAGTTTGATATTTGGACAATGTTTGGTAGTTGAATGGGCTGGATTTTGGGTTATTGGAAGTATATCAAACTGATTGTAGGTGGTTTGATTGGGGGTTTGATTGTGGATGGTTGAAATGTGAGAGTTTTTTATGATCAAAGGGTGGGTTTTTAGGCTTAGAAGTGAAGGGGATCAGTTTGGGGATGGATTTTCTGGATGATTTTCAGCAGAGTAACAGTAGAGGAAGGAGGGAGAAACTGATCTCTCTTCAATGAGAGAGGAGGGGGGATATATATAGGCAAGACAAGGTCCAAAAAGGGCCATTAGATGGCTTAGGGGTCAAATAGGGGTCAAGGTAGGAGTCCACCAAAATACCCTACTCTCTCTCAACAGAATTCTGCAGAAAAATCCCTGAAAGATCCTCAAGACGCTCCTCCCCACTCACTTGACCTTGGGCAGCAAGTATCTGGAAAGAGTCCAGGCGCCGGCATTAAGGCAATCCAGGCGTCTGGATTGAGTTCGGGCGCCTGGAATAGGGGAATCTAGGCGCCTGGATGGCGAGACAGCACAAAATTCCAAACTTCGCGGGGCCATTCCGGGTGCTACCGAACTCCGTTTTGCGCATGGTTTGAAGCGTTGGAAAGCTTATCAAGTCTAATTTCTAACCCAAGTAGTTTGAACCCAATATGATTTGTACATCAAAATATGTGACCATTTTACCCTCAGAAGGTCGGAAGAATGAATCGTTTCGGTAAAATGGGCATATCTCCCTCATTTCAAAATGGATTGGGACATGTTATATATCAAAAAAAGAGGGTTTTGAATGTACTAGAAGATGGTGCAAGATTGGGTTTATTTTGGAAAGGTTTCCAAGTTCACAATCAAGTTTCGCGTGCTCTATCGGGCATTTTCATCATCGGGGATGCTTGATAAGTTTCTCGTGTCAAAATCGGGGTGTCTACAGATGGTTCAAAGAATAATTTTTGAACTAATGGACGGCTTAGACCATTTGTGTAGGTCTTCGAAGTGGGTCCCACGAACCCATCTCGCACAAGATATGGACTAGAATAGTATTTCTAGAAATGTAGATGAAAGAGAAAATAGAGGGGGGCCCACTTCAAGAAGTGAAACCTGTGTACTCAAAAGAGAATAAGTTATTTCCGTCGGCGGTGGAAACAAACGGACCGCTGTGATTGATTTGGAGGAAACATTTGTTCCCACCGGCGGTGGAAATAATGTTTTCTCGTACTAAAAAACCAAACCGAGCATGGCCTGTGTTTCACAACACACCAAGCAGCTACCCCGTTCATCTTGTGTTTGACCCATGCCCCATCTATGACAACCTCAATATCATCAACATTTCCAAGACGACGTCGACTAGTATTAGGGGTGCATACAGTCTGGAATGGACCGGTTCTCTAGAAATCTAGTAATCAGACCATTCCGACCGGTTCTAAAAAATTAAGAACCAAAACCTAACAAATATAATTGTAGAACCTGTCCAGATCCAAATCGCAAGACCAGACCGATTTTGGTTCGGTTCCGGTTTTACCCGTTTAGTATTGGAACACTTTTTCATAACACAAACTCAAAAGATTATTTAGAATTTAGAGCACCAAACAACTCATAAAAAAATTATAGGATCTTATAATATTCAAAACCAAATATGGCCCACATGATACACAAAGTACTTGAAAATTTACCATCAATAAACAATTCCTAAAATTGATGAAAAGATCCAATAAAGTAGCTTAAACAAATCATGGAATAATTTTAAAATGAGAAAATAAATTTAGCAACATGTCTTACTAGGGAATTAAAATTGAAAATTGCGAATTAATAGAGTCAATAGTTATAATAATATATTAAAGATGTCCTAACAAAATAGATTTCTACTCTTAGACATAAAAAAAATACCTCACTAGGAAAAAACAATATTAACTTACCAAATTAAGATAAATAATTATGAACACGTATAAATATATTAATATTATACGGTCCGGTTTGGTTCTGACCGTGGTTCTTAAATTGAGAACCAGTAACCAAGTCGTAATTACATGTTCTTATTTTTTCAGAACCATAACCTAACCTATGAACCGCATAACCTAACCAAATAGAACGGTTCGGTCCAGATCGGATTGGTTTAGCAGTTATATCGATTTTCTAGTCAGGGATCCCTCTCATTCTCACATTTTTTGATTGAATTTTGATGATTCGAGCCGTTCAATGTGTTTTAAGGGTACCCGTGAGGAATCATTAAAAAAAAAAAAAAAACCGGGAATGGCTCTTCTTTTTTTTTTGGTAAAGACCATCCGGTGTCCGGTAACCACATTGGCCCCGACTAATCCGGATTCGAGCCGGGAATGGCTCTTCATCCGAGTAGACTGTAGATATATATTTTATGAAAAACTGCTCGGATGAAGAGCCCTTCCCCGCCATTTTTTTTATGATTCCTCGCAGAGACTCTGAAAAACACATTCCAACCATTTTAGACAGTTCAGATCATCAAAATTCAATCGGGAAAGGTGAGGTTCTAACTTTAACAAAGTCAGGAATCCCTGACTAGAAGTTTTCTATATATATATATACTAGTAGACGCCTCTGTGCATGCACGAAGTCTCGTGCTCGTTCTCTTCTTCATTATCAATTTTGGCATACAAATAGTTACCATTGTTAGTCTTCACCAATTTAGGACAATGTCATGCAATAATATCATTATCAGTAAATACGTGTCAAATCAGATAACGAGTTTAACTTTAGATGAGAGAGAGAGAGAGAGAGAGAGAGAGAGAGAGAGAGAGAGAGAGAGAGAGAGAGAGAGAGAGAGAGAGAGTAGCAAGTTTAATGTAATCCCTCCCATAATATGTTAGAATAACATTGATGAATGATGGTCCAATAGGAAATCAGTTGTACAAGGCCAGTTATACAAGGCCAAAAAGGGTTAGTGTTTCAATAAAAATCATAATGGGTGATAACACTGTGCCGCAAATTGACTCGAGAGGTAGTTGTCCTTGTGATCCTCAGCCTCCTTATTTTCAGTTTGAAGGGATTTGAATCAACCAAATGCCTACATTCAAAGAAGAGAACAAAAGAGACAAAAACAATCAGAGAGTAAGTAATACACACACACACACACACACAAAGGCCTGTCGTAAATCGTAGCCGGAGCCGTCAATCGTCGCTGCATTTGCTGAGCTTTATACGACGTTAAGGTGCATGGTTCGAATCTGACGATTAACAAAAAAGACATAAACAATCGTTAGAGTGTGTGTGTGTGTGTGTCTGAGAGAGAGAGAGAGAGAGAGAGAGAGAGAGAGAGAGAGAGAGAGAGAGAGAGAGAGAGAGAGAGAGAGAGAGAGAGAGAGAGAGAGAGAGACCTCTTGTTAAGCATAGCCGGAGCCGCCGACCATTGCTGGATTTCTGAGCTTTATATGATTCGAGGTTGAAATTTTTGGGTAGTTCGCATTTGATCGATTAGTAATCTAGGGCATTCTCTTCAGATGTAGATGTAGTAGGAGTATATGAAAGCGTCGATGTACATGGATGGATAACTAAGAGAGTTTCTGTAACACCCCAACTTTTAAAAACAAAAATAAAATAAAATAAAATGAAAAGAATTATAAAATAGAGTTAACTGTAGGAGACCCGCTGACCGTTAGGATTAAGAAATATATTTTTAGGTGAATTAAAGCCTATAAAATAGAATACCATATTTTCTTTGGGCATTTGTTTTTTTTAAAAACATTTTAAGTTGTTATTTTAGCCCAGCAAACAGCGTCGCGGCACAAGAATGCGGCACGAGTCACTGCAAAGCGACTATGCTTGGGGACCAAGTAAGGGGTTTCCGGAACCCATGAGATGTGGCATTTAATTAGTGGATACAATGAATGGGATTAGATACACTTGGATTAATTAGCTAGATTCTTATCAGATTATATAAGATATTACGTGATCATGTAATTAATAAGGATGGTTCTGGATACACTCCATACTCATGGTATAAATAGAACTTTTTTCCCCATGCATTAGATACACCACAACACACACAGCACCTCCACGAAAAATTAGGGAAAGAAAAAAAAAATAAAAGAAAAAAGAGGAAAGAAAGGAAGGAAAATAAAGGGTGCAGTTGGTCAGGTGAGTCTCCACACCCCTCCTCACTTTACTTTTGTACTCATAAAAATCTATTAGGAATTAAGGAATTAGTCCTAACCGATTGCACTAACAGGAAATGAAAGGATACCACGGCCCTCACTGTTAACTTATGGTGGTATGTCACGTAGGCTATTAAAAAATAAAAAAAACAGCACACACATGCACTTAATGATTAATGTTTAAAAGGTGTTTTCCTATCAAAATACCGGTGTATATGTATATATATATATATATATATAAGAGTTTTCTTGTGAGGGCTCCCTCACAAAAAGAAGTGCGGGAAAACAGTTGTGGATCGTTAGATCCTATGCCCTTGAAGCGATCCAACGCTCACAACTATTTTTCCGCACTTTTTTTTGTGAGGGAGCCCTCATAGGATATTGTTCTTATATATATATATACGAAATCTTTCCCATCAGGACTCCCTGATGGACTTCCCATCAGGGACTCCTATTTCCCGATCAAATTTTCACGATCCGAACCGTCCAATGTGTTTAAAAGGTGTTTTTAAGGGTCCCCGTGAAAAAAATACTGGGAAGGGCTTGATCCGATCAGTTTTCGATAAAAATTGTATATATGCATTTTTATCAAAAATTGATCGGATCAAACCCTTCCCGGTATTTTGTTTTATTGATTTTTCACGGGAACTCTTAAAAACACATTTTAAACACATTGGACGGTTCGGATTGTGAAATTTGATCGGGAAATAGGAGAATTCAAGGGCTCCCTGATGGAAAGCCCATCAGGGAGTCCTGATGGGAAGTTCACTGTATATATATATATAAAAACACTTCTAAAACGGGATTCCTGTTTCCGGACCTCCATGATCCAAATATTTTTTTGAAAATCCGAGCCATCCAATGTGTTCAGAAGGTATTTTCAAGGGTCCTAGCGGGAAATCTGCAAAAAAAACATACTGGGAAGGGCTTGATCCAAACACTTTTTCGCAAAAATTGTATATTTATAGTTTTGCGAAAAACTGTTTAGATCAAGCCCTTCCCAGTTTTTTTTTTTTTATGATTTCCCGCTTGGACTCTTGAAAACACCTTTTGAACACATTGGACGGTTCAGATCATGAAAATTTGATCCGGAACTATGAGTCCCGTTCTAGTCTGGGATCCCTAAGTCCGGAACTCATAGTTCCGGATCAAATTTTCATGATCCGAACCGTACAATGTGTTCAAAAGGTGTTTTCAAGAGTCCACGCGGGAAATCATCAAAAAAAAAAAAAAAAATACTGGAAGGGCTTCATCCGAGCAGTTTTTCATAAAACTGTATATGTGCAGTTTTTGTGAAAAACTGCTCGGATCAAGCCCTTCCCGGTCATTTTCTTTTTTATGATTTCTCACGGGGGCCATTAATATATAATATATATCCAAAAACGGAGTAAATAAAAGAAGCTTAAGTTGTTCCCCAGCTTTTGTCCGATTTTTCCAATTGAGCCCTCCAATTGTCCAGCCTCAAGTGTAGATGGGAGGGTCACAATTGTCTTTTGACTCGTACAAGTGGGTCTCACGCGCCGATGGGTCCGTGGTTATCAAAAGCAACAAGAAAATTTTGTACTCATCTCAACCACGTAGTTGTTCTGGTGAACACGTAGCCACGTACAAGCCTTAAGAGGGTACTGTATTTACAGGCCTTAAGAGGGTACTGTATTGAGTTTTAACTGATTGCTAACTCCTAAGAAGCATGGAGACTAACACGTGACAAGGACACACAGACACACCTATTCTCCAAAAATTAGAAAACATGTAATTAGTTGAAGTTGTATTAGTAGAAGTGTTTGCTGAGATGATTTTTGTCCATGGCTTCGTGCATGGGGATCCATATCCAGGTAATATGTTTTTTTGATCGGCAAAAGAAACTTTATTAATCTTTGGAAATGAATTATAAAGATTAAAGGGAGCCTAAGGAAAAGGCATCACAACGGAAAGCGAGCATCCCAACAAGGTTGGTGTTGGGGGTGCAGATAACCTTCAGGGTAGCGCTACCAAGGTTTTGGTGTAGCGCTACCGAGGACCTAACTTTTAGACAGAGCGTTTTGTAGCGCTACAGGTGTTTCCCTGTAGCACTACCGAGAGCCTTATATGCCTTTTTAGGGTTTTGGCCGGCTGGGTGTTCTGTAATCGAAAAATAGTTTTTCAGAGCGTGAAAAATAGAGAGAGGCAAGAGAAAACCAATCTCAGAGAGATTGTGAGAAGACTTGTACTCCTTGATTCGATTTCATAGTGGACTGGTGTGGCTCCCGTGGTTTTTCCTCACGTTGAGGTTTTCCACGTATATCTTGTGTCTCGCTTTTCTTTCCGGTTTTCATTACGCACTTATTTGCTTGTCTTTTTCTGTGATTCATTGTTCCCAAGATCCGTAGGGGCGTTGTAGGATTGAACAGGTGTTCGCGATAAAATCCATAACAACTGGTATCAGAGCCGCGGTTGCAGTAGGGTTTGTTCGACAAGTTAGGGTTTAATCTTGTTCGGGCAGGCTAGGGTTTCAGTGGGAGTTATGGGTTCAGAAGAAGGGAAATCGAAGCTTGATAAGTTTGATAAGTCAGACTTCGCGTTTTGGAAAACGCAGATAGAGGACTATCTGTATCAGAAGGATCTTTACCGGCCGTTGGAGGGTAAAGAAAAGGGGAAGAAAGCTGCAGAGAGCGACGATGATTGGAAAGTCCTTGACAGAAAGGCGTTAGGGGTTATTCGCCTGTCTCTTTCCAAGTCAGTCACACACAACATATTGAAGGAGAAAACGAAGGAGGAGCTTATGGAAGCACTGAAGAAGATGTACGAGCAACTGTCTGCTGCGAATAAGGTACATCTTATGAAAAAACTTTTCAACCTGTCTATGGCTGAAGGGGTTTCCTTTATGTCACATCTCAGTGAGTTCAATACGATAGTTGATCAACTTACGTCTGTCGATATCAAGTTTGATGATGAGGTTCAAGCCTTGTTAATTCTGTCTCAGTTGCCAGAGAGCTGGCAGGGTACTGTTACTGCAGTAAGTAATTCGGCAGGGAAAGTAAAGTTGAAACTGAGTGAGGTTGTCAGTTTGGTTTTGACTGAGGAGGTCAGAAGGGGTTTGATCGATTGTTCAGGTAGTTCAGGTTCAGCTCTAAGTGTTGAGCAGAGGGGCAGAAGCCAGACCAGGGGTGGTCAGAATCAGAACAGGAACAGGTCAAAATCCAAGGGTAAGGGAAATAAGGCCGAATCTCAGGTTCGGCCTATTAAAGGTGAATGTTGGAATTGTGGTCAGACAGGCCATATGTCACAAACTTGCAAAGCACCGAAGAAGAATAACAGTGGGCAAGAGGCTCATGTTGTGCACGATGCACTTATTCTTGCCATTAACAGCGACGCCAAATCGTGGGTGATTGATTCGGGTGCCTCATTCCACGCCACTGCTAACAGGGAGGTTCTGCAGAACTATGTAGCAGGGGACTTTGGGAAAGTGTACTTGGGGGACGACGAGCCTTGCAGTATAGTGGGAAGATGGGATGTTCAGATTGCAACGCATGGGTTCAAATGGTGTCTGAAAGATGTCAGGCATGTTCCGAAGTTGAAGAGAAATCTTGTTTCGGTTGGACAGCTTGCAGCAGCAGGTTATACATCAACATTCACAGGGGACACGTGGAAAGTCTCCAACGGTACCATGGTGACGGCTAAAGGCAAGAAAGTTGGTACACTTGACTTGGTTTCACATGGTAGCGACACACTTGAAGTTGCAGACAGCAAGGAGAGTTCAAATCTGTGGCACTATAGACTGGGGCATATGAGTAAGAAGGGAATGAAGGCTATGCAGTCGAAGGGGAAACTACCGGGTTTAGAGTCTGTGGATATTGACATGTGTGAGGATTGCATCGTCGGGAAACAGAAACGGGTTAGCTTTTAGAAAGGCGGCAGGCCTCCCAGGGCTCAGAAGCTAGAGCTTGTCCATAGAGATGTGTGGGGTCCAGCTACAGTGTCTTCTCTTGGCGGTTCTTATTACTATGTTACCTTTGTCGACGATCACTCGAGGAAGGTATGGGTATACTTCATGAAGCACAAGTCAGAGGTCTTTGAAGTCTTCAAGAAGTGGAAGGCCATGGTTGAGAATGAAACAGATTTGAAGGTGAAAAGGTTGGGGTCCAACAACGGCGGAGAGTATGAGTTGGGGGAGTTCAAGAAAGCCTGCGCTCTATTCGGGATTCGTTTAGAGAGGACACCTCCAGGGACTCCGCAGCATAATGGCATTGCAGAGAGGATGAACAGGACTTTGACTGAGCGTGCTAGGAGCATGCGGATACACGCAGGGTTGCCCAAGATGTTTTGGGCAGATGCAGTCAGCCCAGCAGCATATTTGATCAATCTTGGGCCATCAGTTCCGTTGAATTTTGGCATACCAGAGGAGGTTTGGAGTGGTAAAGAGGTAAATCTCTCACACTTACGTGTTTTCGGTTGTGTTTCCTATGTGCATATTAGCGACAAGGACAGGGATAAACTTGATGCTAAGTCACAGAAGTGCACCTTTATTGGGTACGGCGGAGATGAGTTTGGTTATCGTTTTTGGGATGACAAGAACTGGAAGATAATCAGAAGCAGAGACGTTGTGTTTGATGAAAAGGTGATGTACAAAGACAAGGACAGCAAACAGAGCAGTGGGAGTACCACCTCGGATGGAGATACGTCCGAGTACTTTGGGTTGGAGGATCTTCCAGATGACAGTGGGGTTGAACAGAGGTCTGGTCAGGCAGAGGAGAGAGCTTTAGATGAGACAGTTTCAGAGGGGACAGTTTCAGATGAGGTAGCTCCAGAGACAGGGACTAGTTCAGCGGTCAGAGTGTTGAGGAGGACAACCAGAGTACACAAGCCGAATCCAAAATATATTTAAAAAATAAATAAAAAATAAAAAAACTATACTAAACTCACGAAGCTATTGGCAAAAATTCCTTAACTGCATTGGACATCCTCAAACACCACGCAACTGTAACTTCAAATTCGACCTACATGAAGTTAAGAAACCTGCACCAACGAAACAACTACAAAAAGAAATAAAATAATAAAAAAAATACTACTAATAAAAAAATTATAAACTAAGAATCAAACTAAAAACAAATTGAAAATACGCAACCGTGTTTTTACTCCCCGGCAACGGCGCCAAAGTTTGGTAAGTCGTTTTTTGTACCAAAAATATAATTTATAAAACAGGGAATTAACTATTATTCCGAAGAACAGTGGTTAAGTCCGAGATCGTCCACAGAGAGTAAAAAGCTAAGTTGCGGTACTTTCAATTAATTTCTAATTTAATTATGAGAACAAGAGAAATTTGGTTTGGATTTGATTGAACTAGTGATTAAACTAAAATTAAATAAAAAGCGATTAAAGTTTAGAAACAAATGAGAGAAGTGACTAGGGTTTCGATTCAATCTCCCCTCATAATATGATTGTGATGAAATCTAGGGTTCTCTCAACATATGACCAGACCACCAACAGGGTAGCAATTCCTATCGATAATCTCCAAAAATATAGTCAAGACTCGTACTCCGTATAGACTATCTCAACACGTCACGGATCGTCTCACCGGACTTAACGGGCGGCACGACCCGTCTCACGTCGTATAATCTATCTCAGTAACTATCCCGAAGCATTAAAAACGGTTGCACAACGGTGTTCGATATCATGAATACAACCACAATATGAAGATTGGAAGAATAAAAACTTTCATAAAAATAATGAATCATCCATTGTTGCACAACTAATGTTGAATGCAAGACCCTAAAAATCTATACAACCATATTATTCGGAGAGATATCCTCATTACCCTAGCCGGAGAATTTAGCCACTCATGGAGTTAAACTCCAATTTCCAGCCGCAGCCGTGTGCGGCTCCTGTTATGCGAGAAGAAGTGATGCCCAGCTTTGTGATTACTCCCCTTCTTTTAATATTCTCTAGTCGGTGAGTTTCTAGGGCTGCATGAAAAACCTCCTAATTGTAATAATATAATGGGCCCATATTTTGGAGCCTTAAAACCCCAATTACTTGCTGGTGACTAATAAGCCATGGTCCCCACATGCAAATCTTATTCACGAACCATGTGCTGTAAATTTACACCTAGGAATATGATTCAATGCTTTGCCTTTTGCAATCCATTATAGACTTGGTCCCATCTCAATTAATTCGATCGACACCGGCTTTGCTTCGACCCAAAGTAAAATATAATTTTGCGCTTTAGCTCTAAATATTATTCACGTGTTCCGCAAGCCCTGAAACGAGAAAAATGAGTATCAACCTCCATGTAATATATAAAAAGGGCGTAACAACAAAAAATTAGGGGCCGCCAATGGGCACATTTGCGCCCCTATCACGGACAGTGGAGAACCAGAGTGCTATGATGAGGCTATGCAGGTTTCCGAGTCAGCTAAGTGGAAGACTGCGATACAGGAAGAGATGGATTCTCTTCATTCCAACGATACTTGGCAGTTAGCTCAGCTTCCCGCAGTAAAGAAAGCTTTGCAGAACAAATGGATTTTTCGACTTAAGCAGGAGAGTGATGGCAAGAAAAGGTACAAGGCAAGATTGGTTGTAAAAGGCTTCCAACAGAAGGAGGGGATCGATTATACAGAGATATTTTCGCCGGTTGTGAAGATGGCCACTATCAGAGTGGTGTTGAGTTTGGTTGCTGCTGAAAATCTCTACCTTGAGCAGTTAGATGTTAAAACTGCTTTTCTTCACGGGGACTTGGATGAAGAAATCTACATGAAGCAGCCTGTTGGCTTCATTGTGAAAGACAAGGAAGAGATGGTGTGCAGGCTCAAGAAGAGTCTGTATGGCTTGAAACAGGCTCCCAGACAGTGGTACAGAAAGTTTGATGGTTTCATGCAGCGCAGTGGCTACACAAGGTGCAATGGAGATCACTGTTGTTACTTCAAGAGGTTTGAGTCTAGCTACATCATTTTATTGCTCTACGTAGATGATATGCTTGTAGCAGGTTCCTGTGTTAGGGAGATCAACAGGTTGAAGCAACAGTTGGCAACGGAGTTTGCTATGAAAGATCTGGGTGCAGCTAAGCAGATACTTGGGATGAGGATCAGCAGAGACAAGGCTCAGGGGACCTTGCGGTTGAGTCAGGCTGAGTATATTGAACGTGTTCTGGAGAGGTTCAATATGCAGAGTGCTAAGATAGTTGGCACACCTTTGGGAAGTCATTTCAAACTTTCTCAGGGGCAATCACCCAAGACAGATGCAGAGAGAGAGTACATGGCCAAGGTTCCGTATACCTCGGCCGTGGGTAGCCTGATGTATGCGATGGTGAACACGAGACCAGACATTGCCCATGCAATGGGAGTTGTGAGCAGGTTTGCTAGCAATCCAGGGAAACAGCATTGGGAAGTAGTAAAGTGGATCATGCGATATTTGAGAGGTACCACTGATTTGCCACTTTGTTTTGGGAAAGGGAAATTGACAGTGCAAGGATATGTGGATGCAGACTTTGCCGGTGATCAGGATACGCGGCGAAGCACCACAGGTTATATCTATACTATGGGTTCAACAGCTGTGAGCTGGGTCTCACGTCTGCAGAAATTAGTGACACTATCCACGACAGAAGCTGAGTATGTGGCCGTGACTAAGGCTGCAAAGGAGATGATTTGGTTGAAGGGCTTCTTGGAGGAGTTGGGTTTGAAGCAAGAGAACTGCGTTCTTTTCAATGACAGCCAGAGTGCTATACACCTTGCCAAAAATCCAGTTTTCCATGCCAGGACGAAGCATATTGATTTGAGGTACCATTTCATTCGTTTGCTTTTGGAGGATGGGGATTTGTTGCTAGAGAAGATTTTGTGGGATCGAAATCCGGCAGATATGTTGACCAAGTCTGTTACTGTTCAGAAACTGAAGTTGTGTTCAACTTCAGTTGGCCTTCATGCTTGAAGAGATGATGGGCTTGGAGTCACACCAAGAGGGGTCAGATGACTACGTCCACGTTTTGATTGAGATGATTTGGGTTTGCAGTTGTTTGTTTGTGGATGCTTCAGGTTATCTTCAAGTGGGAGATTGTTGGGGGTGCAGATAACCTTCAGGGTAGCGCTACCAAGGTTTTGGTGTAGCGCTACCGAGGACCTAACTTTTAGACAGAGCGTTTTGTAGCGCTACAGGTGTTTCCCTGTAGCGCTACCGAGAGCCTTATATGCCTTTTTAGGGTTTTGGCCGGCTGGGTGTTCTGTAATCGAAAAATAGTTTTTCAGAGCGTGAAAAATAGAGAGAGGCGAGAGAAAACCAATCTCAAAGAGATTGTGAGAAGATTTGTACTCCTTGATTCGATTTCATAGTGGACCGGTGTGGCTCCCATGGTTTTTCCACACGTTGAGGTTTTCCACGTATATCTTGTGTCTCGCTTTTCTTTCCGGTTTTCATTACGCACTTATTTACTTGTCTTTTTCTGTGATTCATTGTTCCCAAGATCCGTAGGGGCGTTGTAGGATTGAACAGGTGTTCGCGATAAAATCCATAACAGTTGGCACCCTCGCAACCGACAATCATATGCCCCTTAGGACCTAAAAGGAAAGCTAACAAAAGATTTGCAAGGCGCCAACCCAAAATAAGACGAGCAACCTTAAATAATTACAATAAAAGATATACGCAACGAGCACTATGCTTCAATCAGCATATTCTCCAGAAGAGATCATAACTTCCATTGAAAAGATACTGCAGCAGCCATGCACTTGAATCAATCTCTGCTGAAAGCACTCCTCGGCAATTCATGCCTCAACCAGTGTATATTCTGTAGAGATCCAATACAAGCCCTCAACCAGACCAAGAGCCCGGAACCCCAGGAAGAAAGCAAACCAGAAATCAAAATCCCTTAATTTTGGCAGCTTCAAGCATCTAATAGCAGACAAGCATCTTTTGAAATCTTCCACAGAATATGGCCTAAGGTCAAAACAAGATTTTGTCCATAGAGTTACCAAAGATTTGTAGTTATCAACAAGAACCTCTTCACCAAGATCCTTGTTTTTGAAAATGATGTTTCTTTCTAGCCAAAGGGACCAGAGCACCGCATAAAAGCTGATATCCCAACAAGTTTTCTCAACACTTTTAAAGTAAAAAGATGACCACCAACACATTAGATCATAGATATTTGAAGGACATACCCAATTCATAATCGGAGACCATGTTCTCCATGAGACTGGACAGAGTAATAAGAGATGAGCAGCCGATTCTATCTCCCTTTGTTTTTGTAGAATTCTGAATCCTGCCCACCCATGGCTACCATTGGAATCCCAACCCTCCTTTATAATTTGTAAGCATTTTGGATGAGACAGCCAGGCATTTATGAACCTGAAGGGCTTTTTCCCCCAATCTTTCTCTTCATCAGAAACCATCACAGGACAATGGTCAGATATTAACCTCTGGAGGCCCCATTGAAGAAACTTGAATTTATCTAACCATTCTTGAGAGAACACAAATCTATCAAGCCTTGACTGAATATTTGTTTCCTGAAAGTTCGACCATGTATATCTTCTCCCCAGTAGAGGAATGTCTCTCACTTCCATTTCTGATAAGAAATTCTGAAAATCCCTCATGTCTCTATCCATTCTAGTACATCCCGATCTTTCTCCAATACTTCTTATTTCATTGAAGTCTCCTCCAATACACCAAGGCACATTTGTTCTCTCCTTAATTTCTAGCAGCTCCCTCCACAGTGATCTTCTTTCAATGTTGTTGTTAGGAGCATATATATTAACTATTATGCATGGAAAAGAGTCTGCGATTTTCCCTTTTACAAGAATAAAGTGCTTGTTAACACTTATTTCCTCTTCTTTCAGCACGTCCCTGCTCCAAATGGTAATCAAACCTCTAGAAGCTCCTTCTGCTGCTGAGATTGCAAGTTTATACTCTGAATCATACCACAGCTTTTTTTACTGAAAGACATCCAATTGATCTAATTTTGTTTCTTGTATCAAGAGAACATCTGGTTTCCTTTCTTTAGCTAGAATACTAACATACCTCTTCTTTGTGTTGCTTGACAATCCCCTCACATTCCAGGTTATAATCTTCATCTTTTTACGGCTTCTATGGCCCTTCAGAAAAACTCACGATTGCATCATTCTGTTAATAACTGCTTCATCGTTTTCATGGAAAACAATTCCTATTCTTTTGCTCACCTTAACTGCCTCTTCAAATCCTTTGATGATGATATTATTTCTTCTGAGAATATCCTCTGAGTCAATAGAATCAGAGTGTTCACTTTCTTCTTCCCAGACTTCACCAACTTGATTTCCTTCATCCAAAGAGTCACAAATGTCCCTTATCTCCTTCCTCAGCCTAGCTCGTTTTTGTCTTGCAGTAAGAACTTTAGACTCTGCTGGGAGATTATTTGTCTCACAGTGTTCTTGCTCAGCTGACACATGCCAATAATCCTTTGGGTATTCCTTGTGATTTGAGTTCTCATTAATCTCATTAAACTCCAATTGACTGTTTGCCTCATTTTCTTGGGTTTCTCCAACAAAAGATTCTTCCTCTTCCTCCATTATTGTCTCCAGCTGCTTTCCTGCTGACTTTGGGACTTGCATCTTCCTTGACCCTCCTTTAATAAGTGGATCATTTTCCTTCCTATTGACCATTTGTTCTCTTGTGACCCCCAACGCATTAGCATGTTCTATGTCGACAACACAGTTTGGGGTTCCCATATTCTTTTCACCGTCACAATTAGCTAAACCTTCTTCTGCTATATTTTCCACTACGATATTCTCAATGTCTTTTGATGCTCTGTCATTTTCGGATTGGTTGATTATCTCTCTCCTATCATCCATTTCATACACTGAAGCAAACGTCTCATCTTTCCCTTCCTCATATCCTTCCTTTGTTTCTGGATTTTCTGAATTGATAATTATGTAGGAATCTACCTCTTCAACCCTAACCATATATTTCTTCCCTTTAACAATCACTTGGATTTGATCCTCAATCATCTTAACCTTCTCTGTTGCAATAAGGATTTTACCTTTCTCAAAAGACTTTTCTTTTAGTGTATCATCATCCACTTCCAGGAATTTCCCCCACTTGTTAGCTATAGCTTGAAAAGATTTCACATTCCAGACATTCAATGGCATTCCGTAACATTCCAGCCATACAAAATCTTTCAGTTTGTGCAGATTCATCAGTCCATGGTCTGAGATCCTCAAACCAAAACTCTATCCATTTTTCCCCTATAACTTTATCTCTTATGCTTTCATGAGGAAATGTTATGACCATGTATCTTCCCCCTGCATGTTTGATTTGACAATTGGCTACCCCTTCCTTAGAGACAATTTCCAATAACTTCTGAGCCGAGACTAGTCTTTTAATTCTTCCAAAGGCACTTCTATTGAGCCATCCATTTCCTGATGGTTGCAATTCTATTGACTCAATTTCTTCTGCTACTTGTGAATTTATCTCTTTGCTATTTCTCTCTGCTCCTTGTTTGCGAGATTCAGGTATCCCTTTTCTCCTCCAAATTTCTTTACCCCTCTTTTCCAATCTTGTTCTGCCTCTGGTCTTCTTTTGTTGCTCGATATCAGCAGAATTTTTTGGATTGTTACCCCATCTTTGACTTTGAAGGTAATGAGCCTGAACCATTTCTTTGTGTATTCCTTCCTAGATTCTGATTGTTTTCCATTTTCCTCATATATTTCGCCATTTTCACCGCCAAAAGACGACCCCAACACCATGTATTGTTAATAGAATCTATCGCCAGAGGCTCCTCTCTTGCATTATGAAATCTTACAAACCCAAAGCTTTGACCTGTGATTCTACTTCTCTTATTTGGGATGAAGACTTCTATGATCTTACCATATCTTGCAAAAAGATTATACATCCATATCTTTCTAATCTGGAGCGGAAGATTATCGATAAAGACCGTTTGAACCCCCATCTTAGTACTTCACTTCTAACTGCAAAAATAACTCACCCAAACCAGCGAAAAGCTCCAAATTGAGAGAATCAAAAGCAGAGATTCAGAGGGAAACAAACACTGCGACGAGATGCCCAGAAATCTTTCACCCTAGTTCTTATCCACGGACTTACCGATGTCGGCAGGTGGAGCTCAAGTTAGGGATCCAGAAATCCTTGATCCCCTAACAGCCTGTTGTTCCCAATGATCTAAGAATGCCTTTGCAGTAAGTAATCACCATGGTTGGTTGACAGAGAACCGCTGCACGCGCTAAAAGAGGGGAGGCGCGTAGCCCGTTTTTCAGATCTACTCGAGCGCGTGGTCAAGCTCGTTCAAGTCTTAACTTTTCGGAGACGTCTATCCAGGTAATATGTTGGTTTGTCCAGAAGGTCCAAAAAGCTTTTGCTTAGGTATGTCCTTATGACATTCATGGTT